>BGZK01000363.1:0-453336 GCA_005406025.1 Eumeta japonica
ATAAGCGTTGAATTCGTTTTTTTATTAAAATAGTGTACATTTTAGAAACTGTGCGCATTTACATATAATATGAACTTTGAAAATGTAGTTGTGGCATATTATAAGATCACCATGTTTGTGATTGACCTTATAAACAAATATTATTTTTGTATTGTATATTATTTATTCTTTTACATGTCTCTGCTGTTACGTATGCTACTGAACTTTTTTATCGACCATCTTCCTTAGATTTCACTGCCCATGGTCTGCTTTTTGATTAGATGCTTAAAATTTTCGATAAAAAAAGACTATTTAAATACTTAATCTTTTTTATTGTGTACATAGACATTATACAATTAATATTAATGCATTGATTAGAGGAAATATAGGTTTTTATAACGACCCACAAACTGCACATCAGATTTATTCAAACCTGTTTATAACGCAAGAGGCGTTGCGAATCTCTTCCACACTTTACGACGCCTCTCGACTTTGAGAGTGTGAAAATGCTTCCCAGAGAAAACGACTCAACTGAGGCGCTCGCGGCAGTTATACTGAAATAACTGCTTTGGTAACTGTTCAATCTTAGTCGAGGCCATATTTCACGGTGTTTTACTTACACATTGTTGTTTATGTTATTGTCCTTATACCCTTATCCTCCATTAAATGTAACGCACTGAAGTATTAGGGTATACACGTTTATTAAATACTAACTGTTGTCCGCGGCCTAGCTCGCAAAGACCAAGCTTTGCTCATTTATTTCGATATTTGTGATAATGGTTTTTTGACTTTTGAACCGCCTTCAAAAAAAAAGTGGTTCTAAGTTCGTCTATATGTATTTTTTATGTATATTCAGCGATAACTTCGTCAATTGTGAACCCATTTGAAAGATTCGTTTTATGTCTGAAGGGTTATACTCTCGAGGTGATCTCATAGTCACAAGTTAGGATCTGATGATGGAATACTAGAGAAATCGAGAGATACCCCCATGTATTATAGATGAGGGTATCTATAAACAGTTCCAACACACTATATATATAGTGTTGGAACTGTTTTTTTTGAGTTATTTAAGTGTTTGCGTCTTTGAGTCATAATTTGGTGCTGCTAAGCTAATGATGGAAGCCACATCCTTGGATGGATGGAACTCCTTTACGGTTATAAATTAGGGGATAATACTGCAATTTATGCATAGAAACTGTTCTTGATGGCTACTAGCAAAATATAATACACACAATTAACATTGCTTATTAATCTACGTATATTTTTTCATTCATTTATATAATTCAAACGTGATAATCTAATTAGAAACACATAGGAACATTTAACGAGAACAGTAAAAATACAGTAAATTAATTTAATAAGAAAGTGAAGCGAATATGATCAGCATGAATTGTAGAACACTTATGCCATAAAAAATAAGAATAATTTATAAAGTTTGCATAAGAATAATTTAATAGATGCACTCAAAAAAAAAGGTAAAGACCTTGGAATGATTACCAGCGAACAATAAATTCGAGATTAGAACTGCTTTCCTACTTGCTCCCTGCAAAAGTAAAGGTGCCTGGTCAGTTTTATTAACCATGACTTAATCTATTAAAAATAGCTATATAAATTATGAAGTTATAATTATTAATAAATAAAAAATGTTAAATAAAACAAATATACAATATAAAAATAAAAACAACCTTTAAAAACATATTTACATAATATAATCAATACAAATATGAAAATGAAACGTGAAGTACTGAATGAAAAGGATAGGTATCCTCTTCTAAGGAGACACAACCGCATCTGATTTATCTTTGACTGAAACTGACTCCAAAAACAACTAATTATTTAAATAGAGTTTTGAAGGCGGTTTTTTCCTTCTAAAATTTACTTTAATAATACCTATATTTTTAGAGCTCATTTCTTGCATGCAACAAGATGGCGTATTGATGGTGGTGGCTATCTCTCTGGTAAATTTCATTAAAGTTTATAACGGTTGTCATGAAACCGCGGACTTAATTTTAAAATTATTTAGAAATAAACAACTACATACATACAAATAAGCAGACGTGTACATCATTAATAATAAAACATCAATGTAATTATAAGTAAAAGGAAAATAATGCATATATTTTATATAAATGTCTGTTACGTCAATATTCTATGATTTTCTGCACGAACGAATTTCGTCATCAATACCCCTTAAAATACTGTCGTACATAAAATAATTTCTTAATGTGTTAGAATAAAGTCTAATTTCTAATGTTTTACCATCAAAATAATAAAGGAATAACGCTAAAAACGCCGTATAACATATTTTACAGTTAGAAATATAAATAACAGTTTCTCGACGCTTACCTGCAGCATTCAGCAATTATTTCCAAAATTATTCACGTAATCAGAAAAATTACTTAGAAACCTTTATGTTTTTGAAAGAACTGCGAAATATTTACACGTTGATATTTGCTGCATAAAATTTTTTTCAGCTCCTGCTACATGTATACAGTGCCGCAACCCAGAAATATTTATTTTTGTTATTTAATTACCAAATTGAATAACGGCTTATACAAGACAGCGACACCATAAATTTCATCAATATATGTCTTGTATTTTTTGAATATAATGCTTGTGACATGCGGACGAACGGACGGACATGACGGAACTAAGTGTTCCGCTTTCGGCCATTTTGACTCGAAACCCTAAAAATGGATATTTGTATATGTCACATCGCCGAACTCCAATACCGTTTTATCGATCATCGCTAAACTTGGTATATTTTTGTTTTTTTGACGTGACAACGTCTTAAATTAGGTTGCGGCTGGGAGTCACTTATGAAAAAGTGTAACGCTCGGTAACGTAACGATGAGTCACCGAACGAGAGAGGCCCGCCAGATCTGCGTCGTCTCTCCCACTCAACTATGATCGGTCTGCCGCGCGCGCTACTAGAGAATTAGTGCATAGCTTGCAAATGTATTGCAAGTTATTGTATGTATATTTGTATATAAATACGTATGTATGTGTAAAGGTAAAAATAAAATTTTGTTAATATGAAATTCAGTGCGAGATTCTTTGTATAAATTAATGTTTTAAATATAATTCTTTGTATAAATAAATGTTTTAAATTGTTACTATTATTTCATCCTTCTTCCTACTATACGAATGAATATTCACATTAAAATGATTTTACCATTCAAAGTCGTTGTCACGTAAAACTTTCGCCCGTATACCGACTTTACAGGCAACCAAATTTTTTTTTTTATGGAAAGGGTTTTCAAGTATTCTACATATTTTAGAAGTTGTCCCCGAATTCATCGATATATTTGTACCATTGAATATAACTATTACATCGGTTCTTAAAAAAAATTTCATTCATTGAAACGTATATCTCCCAATAATGTAGGCTATATTTTATTTTGATTCTAGCACTTGTCCCGGCTTTGTATAAATTTTAATTGTGATCAGTAGCTGATTAGGAACTAAAAGCTGGGACGAGCCCAATGTTGAGAGCAGAACTGGGGTTAAAATTGAGTATAAAACCGCTATTAGAATCCAGAGTGACTGCGTTTGAAATCAGGAACAGTATCGACTAGAATTGTAAGCTGGACCGAGATAGGATTAGCAGCAAAATTGTTCTATGTAAAATATAAAGTAACACATTCTTTGTCCACGCGGACGGATTGCTAATGAAATATTAAAAAGACGGAACAACAAAATTATTTCACTTAGATAGTAAATACAGGTCTAATCACCCGACAAACTTGATTAAAGTTTGAAAACAAAAATATAGTACATTCGTTAAAAATAAAACAACATCCACGATACCGTTGACTGAGCGCTTCACATATGGAAAGCGAAGCGACGTGCCGCGACATAAATAAATTATGCAATGCGCCATTTAATGTCACTGCGCCGTCGACACCGTGCCAGATCCACGAAAAGCGTTAAATGGACAGTTTTAAAACGCTCCCAGAAGCGCTGGTGACAATAATACTGTTTTCACAATATATCATATAATAATTCAGAAACTTGATTTTCATTTTCTACATTATTTAATAAACTAGCTTTTGCCCGTGGCTTCGCCCACGTGGGCATTTAATATATTCCTCATTTTTTTTATATTGCGTAATTTTACTATCATTACATACCAATCCGATTCTGTTTTCGAAATAAGTTCCGATTTCACATTTGCTCCCGATTGGGTCTCTTTTCTATTTCAATCCTATCTTCCTGTCTTTCCAATCGCGCTATTGCTCGGGATTCCGATGTCTATCTCGCTTTCAATATCGATTCCGGTTTCTTGTAAATTATTGCATAGGCACGCATTAATAGAAAGTATAAAATAATATGATTATAAAACAGAAATATATTTTTATCTCTGTGTTTTATCTAAACCTATCCAGTCGCTTTCGCGTACCTAATTAAGTTACAAATAACCAAATGTCGTCACAAAGAATCACATTTGCAATATTATAGGAATAGATTATAGTACTAAAAAAGGACTTAACCTAAAAAGTCTATCTTTCATTTTAGTTTACTATGACTTTATTCTTATTATTATACCATTACTAATAGTCATATAGTTAAAATCAGATTTTTGACACTCACTTTCGCTTTCGCTCTATCTCAACTTCTCGTACCATATATTTCTCCTCTCCCACTTAATCCTTAACACCCATTCTAACACCTTTAAAAAAAACAAACAAATATGCGTGGCTGGACAAAATAAAATAAAATGAATGATTCAAATATTCTAGTTATAAGGAGTCATAAACATACAAAGAAATAAACAGTGATCTTGTATCCTATGTAACAATAAGTTCTATCAGTTTTTAAAATTTCATTGAAATAGGTCATCATTGTCGAGTTATAAGTAGACATACCGACGAACCGAGAAAATATAAAGAAATAGTATTTAGCTTATACATATATTACAAAATGGTGTGCTCTATTAGTACACTAAAATAGATTAAAATCACTTTAGCCATTCTTGAGCTATGAAAAAACATAGAAACAAAAATTTGGTTGCCTGTAAAGTCGGTATACGGGCGAAAGTTTTACGTGACAACGACTTTGAATGGTAAAATCATTTTAATGTGAATATTCATTCGTATAGTAGGAAGAAGGATGAAATAATAGTAACAATTTAAAACATTTATTTATACAAAGAATCTCGCACTGAATTTCATATTAACAAAATTTTATTTTTACCTTTACACATACATACGTATTTATATACAAATATACATACAATAACTTGCAATACATTTGCAAGCTATGCACTAATTCTCTAGTGCTGCGCGCGCGGCAGACCGATCATAGTTGAGTGGGAGAGAGACGCAAGGCATTCGGCGGGCCTCTCTCTCGTTCGGTGACTCATCGTTACGTTACCGAGCGTTACACTTTTCATAAGTGACTCCCAGCCGCAACCTAATTTAAGACGTTGTCACGTCAAATAGTAGCCTGTGACTATTCCCTAATGTCAAACTATCTCCATGCCAAATTTCATGAAAATCGAAATGGGACGGGCAATAACAAGGTAGATATAGACACTTGCATTTATAACATTAGTATGGATGAATAAACGATATATGAAAAATATGGAGGAGATGTATTTGGTAAAGAGCAAAACACAAACCCTATCGACCTGCCTACGCGGAGGCTTCATGAAAAATGTAATCGAATGATTTATCTCAGTGGTCACGTTCCGCCGCCATATGGACTTCTCATGAATAAGTAATGCGGGCCGCGGTCGTTGTTTCAATTAGCGGCCGTGTCGCCAGCCAGCCACGACCGCGCGGTGCCTCGCCGCGCCGCTCGTCGACCGAAAGTATTCTCAAATACCGACGTCATAAAAGGGCCTTTCCAGTGTACGCCGCACTCGTGCCGTTCCGTTTATCGACGGGATCCATGACGGGGGAAATTCGATAATGCCTCTCCTATTAATGTGGCTACGCTTCGACCGACGAATGCTGGCGCGCGCTCGCCTCGAGTTATTGCAGATTTGTGTGGATTAATGAAACGTTGACGCACGGAATAGCACTATTTTTGAATGTGGCAAACCGCTGTTCGTTATACCATATATCGCATTTTTTAAAGCAGCTCTAAATGTGGCAATTTTGATTCTATATTCATTCCGAGGATTTTGTGTAATTCAGTCTGCATTCAAATACCATCTATTTTTCAAAAAAAAGGAAATATTAATAAATTAAAAACCTCAACTACGAGAAAAAAACTAATCACATTGACAATAGAATAAAAATATCCATAAAAAAAATTTGGTTGCCTGTAAAGTCCGGTATACGGGCGAAAGTTTTTACGTGACAACGACTTTGAATGGTAAAATCATTTAATGTGAATATTCATTCGTATAGTAGGAAGAAGGATGAAATAATAGTAACAATTTAAAACATTTATTTATACAAAATTATATTTAAAACATTAATTTATACAAAGAATCTCGCACTGAATTTCATATTGTTTTATTTTTACCTACACATACGTATTTATATACAAATACATACAATAACGCAATACATTTACAAGCTATGCACTATCTCTAGTGCGCGCGCGAACCGATCATAGTTGAGTGGGAGAGAGACGGGCATTCGGCGGGCCTCTCTCTGTTCGGTGACTCATCGTTACGTTACCGAGCGTTACACTTTTTCATAAGTGACTCCCAGCCGCAACCTAATTTAAGACGTTGTCAAAATTTGGTTGCCTGTATACGGGCGAAAGTTTTACGTGACAACGACTTTGAATGGTAAAATCATTTTAATGTGAATATTCATTCGTATAGTAGGAAGAAGGATGAAATAATAGTAACAATTTAAAACATTTATTTATACAAAGAATTATATTTAAAACATTAATTTATACAAAGAATCTCGCACTGAATTTCATATTAACAAAATTTTATTTTACCTTTACACATACATACGTATTTATATAAAATATACATACAATAACTTGCAATACATTTGCAAGCTATGCACTAATTCTCTGAGTGCTGCGTCATAGTTGAGGTGGGAGAGACGGGCATTCGGCGGGCCCTCTCTCTCGTTCGGTGACTCATCGTTACGTTACCGAGCGTTACACCTTTTCATAAGTGACTCCCAGCCGCAACCTAATTTAAGACGTTGTCACGTCAAAATTTTAGGAATAAAATTACAAGAGATTGGCAATTTTTTCTATTCTATTCGTGCTGTTCGTGCTGTTTATGTTCTGAGACCAATAACATCTCTATAAGAAAAATTTGAGGAAATTAATATCCTAACTTAAGCATCACAAAATATATACGAAAACCTGGTATATGTCAAAAGAAATATAGAATCGTTCCAAAAAAGGAGCGACATCCATAACATTAGCACTAGACATAAGAATCTTGCTGCTCCTTAGACCCGTCTAAGTAAAGTTAATAAATCATTTAAGGGGATATGTGTGCGCTTTTATAATAAGATCCCAGCTTAAAATTCAAAATTTGCCATTTGCGTTTAGACGTTTCGTTAAAAGAAAGTTATATGGCAAGGGCTATTATACCGTGTTGGAATATCTTAATGAAAAAAGTCCCTCGGATTGAGCTGCTCGCCTAACAGGTTATTTCATATTATTTTAAATGTGGATTAAATTATGAATGACTAAATCCTTTGTAATGGTGATGAGTAAAAAGAGCAAGCCTTGAATTTCTTGCCCATTCTTCTCTCGGTGAATCAGCATTTGGAATGGGCGGTAATGTCGAAATGAATTTATTAGGGACGTATTTCAAGTATAATTTCATTACCTACGAAATAAAGATATTTTTGATTTAATTTCATTGCTAACCATAAGTTTTGTCTAACTTTTCTCGTGTACAAAAATGTACATTATATAATTTATTGCTATAAAGATAAATTTAAAATATAAAACTGTCTGCGAAAAAAAGAAAATTTGTAACGAGAAATGAGTTATATTTCTATGAAAACTAAATTCTTCAAAATAATAACTTTAAACTAGTTAATCTGTATTATAAATCAATATTAATTATAGACCTCCTAACAGCATGTATTTGTGGTTAGAATATTTTTTTTATTTTCTTTTTTTCGCATTTGAGTTACATGATGGAACTAGCTGACCCGGCAGACGTTCTGCATTTTCTTGTGGATGGCTCGCTGATGGGAAACGGATGGCGATTGTTAATCCCCGCATCTCCGCCAGCACGGATTTAGATTTTGTTTTTTCTTTTGTATCAATCGATATTAATTTTAATCCCCGTCTTGTATTCGATTTCTATCCTAGTCACAATTTTGAATTTGATTCCATCCCCACGCTTGTTTTCTTATATCTTAGTGGAAGAATTTTTAGAATCGATTCATTAGTTCGGTTTAGTGGTACACATACCCGGATGAAACCAGTAATAAATGCACCAAAGTTTCACCGTAAGCGGATGAATGGATTCGGCAAGCGTAGAAGACAAGCATACAGATTACAGACATTGATTTTCATTTATACAAATTATTTCAATTGATGCACACATTTCTTTGTGTCGCACAATCGATCGAGTATAACACTAGTAACAGATTGTAAGGGAGTTTTAAATGGTATATGCTTTTTCTTAGTAATTATTATATTTAACTGTCATAAGATTACGAAAATAAAAGCAAAGGAATCTATGTAAAACTTCATTATAAATTAGTGAGCTGTAAAGAACGTTAGTAATTATGTGGCAACATCCTACTCAGGATTCGAGCACGGCCCACCCGAGATTAGGGGATCTTGCGCGCCTACGGGCTCGGATTAAGCTGATACGTGGGACTCTCGTCGACTCGTTCATCTATGTAAATAACCGGATAACCCGCTTTATTACGGCAGCTGTGACCCGAATTATATGTTACAATTAGCTTTTTTTGGTTGACGTAATATTGTAATACTTCTGATATTAAATCAACGAAATGATATAATTAAAACGTATACACATTCTAGCTGTTTTTTAAAACGCTGTACTGTGGTAGAACCATACCGTGGCCAACTTGGTTGCAATACAATAATGAACCGACTTCGATCGGTGAAACACCATACTCTCTCACAGAATACAGACGTGAAAGAGCTGCTTTGACTCTCCATTTCGTCCGGGTGAGTGAAAGTTCGGGTGGCTCACTCTTCCCTTTCCCGCTCCTTCGGCCCGATCTTTCCTCCATCGAGTATTTTAAGAGACTGGTAATGCACTGGTGACTCCTCAGAGGATACGGTGTTCATGAGCGGCGGTGACGGTCTACGCTGATGGCTCGCCAGATCTTTCTTATATCACCAGATCACAGAATTACTGTTTCAATTACAACCCGATTTTTTCAGAACAGTCGAGCAACTAAGAGATATATTTACTTACAATTAAGGATTGCCACAAAAATACAATTTGTGAACCGATGCTCTCGTTTTCTAAAATAATTTTATTATTCATAATTTAATGATACCGAATTGGAATCTATTTTTAATAGGAAACTACTTGCTGTAATTCTGAGAGCATCTTTTACCATCTCTTTTTGAAGTAATATTTAACAATAAGCCACTTTTAAAATAAAATTTAAAGTCCACGTTCGCCTTTTAACGGCTTTTCGCCTGAACAACTGTTAAAAGGAGGACGTGGAACACAAATTCTATATTAAAAGTGACTTTTTGTTAATTGTCATTTTAAAGGGAGATTATGGTAGAACCTTTAAGTCTAATTAAAAAAAAAGAATAAATTAATGGATTTTTTACAAGTGATCATGTTTTTAAAGTTCTTTCTCATATCAGTTTTTGATTCACGAGAAAGTTTTCAAAACTATTTTGATTTTTTGAAGCTGACAGAATTAATCTTTATCAAAGATGTGCCGATTATGACTGGTCAACCAGCCGATTAGTCGTTAGAAAGAGGCCGACTAGTCGGCCAAGCCGTTCATGGTTTCAGAGATTTTCGTAACGCTTCGTTTACAGCTGACTCGCGCAAAAGTCGCAAACGCCGCGTGCGAGCATGTCGAAACCGGTTTTGTCTACTTCGTATTGTTTCTAGTTTTTTGCTTATGTAAGGGTCAGAGCGGTGTTTTTGTGTAAAAAAACATTGTTTAAAAATAATACTGTTATTGTTCATTAAAGTGAAATAGCTCAACTAAAATTTAATCATGAAAATCTCGTGTATGGATGTTTTTTGAACAATTGGACAATGATTTCAGTAAAGTTAAGTTTAACCAATGCCAAATGATAATTTCTCATGGTGGGCAGAGGAAAAAAACAGCAAATACAAGTGTGAACAATTATATTAAATACAGACATGTAACCCTGATACCTTAATTAGGTACTGCTATCAAATGTTCGACCATAGACTTATTCCTCCCAGTCGTAAATCCAAGCAGAACAACTACCTGCAACAGTGCCTACTCCGTCATTTTCAGTGTCATCAGAGGTCAGTTTATGTCAGAAAAGCCAACAAAATAATATTGGAAGATAGTTCTGCATTACAGTAGTCACGTGTAAACTCAAGTTCAAGACACATCAATATTGCAATAGGTAAGATGATTGCATTTGACAACCAGCTCTTGTCTATTGTTGAAGAAAATACTGACTTTAAAAACTTGATGAGAAAATTTAAACCAAAATATGACATACCGAGTAGAAAGTATTTCACAGAGAACATCATCCCTCAACTTTATGAAGAGACTAAATCTGAAATACGAAGAGGAGCGATGAGTGCAACTGTAATTACAGTCACTACTGTAATTTGGACAAAGTTTTTTTTTATTTTTACAGCTCACTGGTTTGATGATAGTTTCAAATATCATCACACAGTATTACAAATGAAACATTTTCCTGAAACACACATCGCCAGTAATATTAAAAATTGCTTAGAAGAAATTGAAACTTTGTGGAATATAGAAACGAGCAAAATTCATGTCTTTGTACGAGACAGCGGCATATTGTGACGAAAGCAAACGACGATTCAGTTTTAAGGGAGAACCTTTTTACATACACTCTTCAACTGGCAATCAATACTGCTTTGAAACATAATACCGTAGCCCAAATACTTGTAAAATCGAGACGAATCGTAACACACCTTAATCACTCGAATCAAACTCAGGCAAAACTTCGTGATTTGCACCAAAAACTAAATTAATCAAATCACCAGCTTGTCTAAGATGTATGTACCAGATGGAATTCCACATACTATATGATATTTCGCTTTTTAGAACAAAAACGAGTTGTATTTTTTGTACCTGGTCGACACATCGGCAAATTTCGAAAATTGGTTTAATGAAGAGTGAAAAATACTAGGAAAAAGAATTGAATTGCTAAAGCCATTTGAAGAGATTACCAAAAATATAAAGTTGTTCTTCGGTATCTGAAGTAATACCTCATCTAAAAACCTTACAAAAATATCTAGAAATTTACAATGATGAAAACAAAAAAATCATAGAAGTGGAAGTTCTGCTTGAAAAGGATTTAAAGAGTAGGTTCAACGTAGACCATAAAAAAGTCTTCAGCCTGACTATATTCTTGGATCGACGATGTAAGCAACAGTATTTCGAGACAGAGGAGCTCATCACCATTATATCTCAATTTTTATTAGAATCTTTGAAAAATAGCATGAGTGATAACGGGAGCGACAGTGATAAAGATTAACTACAGAGCACCTCCATCGATTAAAACAATACAGAAACACAACACAAAGCAACACAGGAATTTTTAGCAATGCTACCATAAATTTGCTTCAAGAAAATTAGAAGGTATTTAAGATAACAGGTCAAAGACAGCTCATGAACTGCAGCCCTACTGTGCGTTACCGGTGATAAAGCGTAATTGGTAACCCATTTCAGTGGTGGAGCCGCAATAATTCTTGGTATACTGTAATGTCGCGCATCGCCACAGAGCACCTTTTTTGTTACTTTTTACAGTGAGAAGCTGTTCTCAGAGGTCGAAAACATATATGAAACAACAAAAAATCCATTGCTGCCAGAAAGGGCAGAAGTTTTAGTCTTTTTATATCATAATTTACTTTTAATTAAAAAAATATAATTAAATTATAAAAATATAAGGAGATGATGACATTTTTGTTTGTCACAGTTGTCTTTTTGATTTGATTAGGTTATGTGTTTTTCTATATACTTTTTCTGTACATCATGCACATGCAATCTTGCTTTAATATTATTAAGTTTTTTAATAAAAAATCCTAGTCTTTTATTTAAAGAAGAAGAAATAATTATAAATGTTTACTGAAGATAAGAAGATATTATGTCATTTGTTAATTAAGATACTAATTTTGTTAATAAATATCATAGATATGTTTTCTTTATTAGTCAGTAATTTTATAAACTGATTACGAAAGGAAAGGTTGCTTTGCTTTTTACATTTCAAAATGTGTACGACTGATTATAGAATAAAAATATTAATAAATAATCAAGGTTTTTATTTTATGTAATTCCCCTTCATATATATTATCGAGAAATATATACAAAGTAAGAAGCCGGTTAGTCGGCGTTCTTTACCCAATAGTTACCGACTAGTCGGCACATCACTATTCTTTATTAAATTTTACATTTATGTTCATTAAATCGTAATCTTCATTAATAAATTAATCTCAATTCTACAACATTATGCAAGTTTTCGTCTATTAATAGCGATAAAAATAGTTGCTGAGAAGAGGCGAAAAAAGTTTTCGTTCATAAAGCACTCCAAATGCTTAAGGAAGTCGGTTAAAAACAAGTTTAATGGATGTAAATTTTACTAACTAAAATTCAAACGGTAATGGAGATTTAGCAACTGTTCATGTTAAGGTGCGAATGTAAGAATAGATCCCATCACAGTGGTACAATAAGGTACAAGCTTGAGAGATAAATCTGGAGAACGGGACGAATTCCGGTTGTGTGAGTTTTTGTTCCGGCCGACGGCCGCTCCCGGAACAGACTCGATTTATACGGGGCTAAACTGTCTGTGAGTAATGGCCGAAGCGTTTCGAGATTCGGCCAGCGTTCTCTTTAAAAGCGACAAGTTTAACACACACGACTTTCGCGGCGTAGAAACTTTATGTAATTGTATTGCAGCATTTCAATTTATTTAGTCTTGCTTTTATATTTCATAAATATATATATATATTTAATATTCTTTGGGTAAAGAATACCTTCAATTTAAAACAGCAAAAATTATACTTTTTTACTTGATCGCTGCGAAGGCCAAAAAGGATGCTTGTGTTTTACCTGTATATATGTACGTTCCTATGTTCTCTTATTTACTAAAGTTAAAAATCGATTTCTAAGAGCTATACTTTGTTATATTTGTCTTGGTGACGCCAGTGTCACTGGGTATATCAAAATTATAAATAATGAAAATGACTTTTTATTTTTCACCAAATTATTCGTCTTAGAGTATCAAAATGAAGAGTTTGAAAAGACAAATAAATGTCTGCAGGCAGAGGTGTATACGTAGCAAGAATCGTAACAATTAATAAAAATGGGTCTGCTATTTATATATAATATTTGATTATAGTAATTTTTCCATTACCTTTCCATCTTTTAGCCCAATTTTACACCGTCGGATTTTTTTTAAATTCTATTAAGTCAAAATTGAAATCCTTTGTATATTACTTATACTGATCAATATTTTGTTCGATATTTCACTTCCATGCAATCATCCTCATTTTTTTATTCTTCAGATGGAAAGTTCACAGTCGTAAATCGAAACGCAAAACGGATTTCAAGGAGAGAAATAAAAAAGGTTGATGATATTTTACGATTTACCGGGAACATGAATGCCAAATCAAATGGAAGACGAGCTTCGTTCGCATAATAATGATAGCATGAAAATTGATTATGTGAAAGCGGGCCGGGAGCGCCTCCCATTTCCAAGGGGAACATTTTATTATTTTGTGTCTTTGGCATCGAGCGCATCGAAGCGACTTTTCCTCCTCCCAGACTGAGCGAATTAGGCTCGAGCTTTAACTCTCAAGCCCTATCGTAAAATAGACGCGAAATGTGATAAATGGAAAACTCTTTTTATTGTCGGACCCCGGGCACATTACGGTTGACTCCTCGGCCCACACCCTCGCCCTCGTCCGCGCCTCGAGCCGTCCCTCTACGTTATCAGGTTTTCTTATATCGTAGTTACCGCTCAATTTTGTGACCTTATATAAAAAACCGTATTTCCCTTTCCCCTTTTTTCGTAACAAAATTGTTCGTTGGGACTCCGTAAAATGACGCAACGTGAATTTTCAACACTAACCTTAACTTTGTACTTACTGAAAAACTTTACCGAACGCTTCCTGTGCGTAAACAGAGATTATTGTTTATTGTTGATTTACCTTTCATTATATACATTTTTGCAAATATTATTAAGATTAAAACTGATGTCTTTATTTGTAAACAGGGCATTACGCTGCTTCAAGACGCGGGCACGTCAGACGACAGCGGGCGCGCGTCGGAGCGGCTCACGGGTAGCTCGGTGGCGCCTCGCGATCCCGACTCCTCGCGAGACCGGCTCAGTGACGTACGTATATTTGCATCGTTTACATTTAGGTAGGCCGTTTATTATTAGATTTATATGTTAAGAGATATCGATAAGAAGATATATCACCTCGACTGTAATATGTGCAAAACGATAAGCACATTTGAATAAGACTTATCGACGCGTAATATTGTCCTTTTCATAAATCAGAAGAAGAAAAACAATAATGTGCATGACGATGAAACCCAAACTTCAATGTTTGTACTCATCACTGTTTGGATAGAGACGCACGCCTACTCCTAAAATAAAATTAATAGATGCACATTGCATAAGCAAATACATAATCGTTTTCTTGGACAATCAAGAAAACGAATCGATGTTGTGTTATTTGTCTCATTTATGTTGAGCGAGATATTTTTGGGTCTGATGCGAATCGTACGTCAATGATTATTTCGTATCACGTTGTCAAACTATAGAAATCACGCGTCATTTGCGTTCCTTATATATGTGAGCTATTAGCCTTAAAACGAGTACGACGCAAAAGACTCGAAAGAATCTGCGCTACCGTCTCCTGGTCGCAATCGCTTCACTCATGTGTTCGCTTTCTCTGTCCTGCCTACAGGCCAGTAGCCGCTGTAGTTCCGGAAAAGGCTATATCGTGAGTATTATTCATTGTTATGGTTCTATAACGCGACAAGATCCCTCTGGCATGTCTCGACTTTCATCTCTACACTATCTACGCTTGTTTGACTAAATGGTCTGTAATGTTGGCTCGAGAAATGCATGCTTTTTTTTTATTTATTTGATATGTAAGTGGTGTACAAGCTTTATGCCTGTATCTGTTTATGAAGCTTGTTTTATATATATTTACTAGTGATAAATGCTACTAAAAATCAATTCATATGCAGATGTTATGTATGTCCATATCTTGTATGAAAAGATAAAGTATCCGTTATATCGTTTGGGACAAAAACATTCATTTGTGTCGCGTTCCGATCGACGGGCGCGTACTGCATTTAAATCACGAGATTTGCCGAGGCCACGCTTGGTATCATTCGTGTGCCAGCACCGGTCTTGAATACTTCGTTCTTTGTATTTGTTTTAAATTGTAATGTTTACACGTGGTATTTGTTCAGTCATGTTATAGGAATGGTTTAACTGAAATATCTATCCTGTTTGAAGCATTCCATTAATGAAAGACGACACTTATTTCGAACACTTGTTGCCAATGGATGGTATTCGATCCTCCACTTCATTCAATAAAATAAGGAAGTCACAAGATTATATGAAAAGTTACTACAGCCCTCAACAACATGACTACTCAAAAAGGAAATGAAATGTATTAGAACTATATGACACACTTGTCCCCTTGTTTCAACGTGATGGGAAATGACAATAAAATAGAATATAACTGTACCATCAAACACGATCTTCTTTTTTTACCGATGTGCGACAGCAACTGCAGGATCTCTATAATGAAAGAATGCTATAATAATTTCTCAACTCATTAAATTTCAATTGTGAACTACCCGACACAAATTCTGCCATGTGGAAAATTTATCTGAACATTATGAATGATTTCTGAGGTTATTGTTAAGTACTATTTTTTCTAAAATGACTAAAGCGATTTTCCGTATTTTTGATATAACGTATTCCCTATTAAAACAATAAAGACCAGTGTATTATTTTTATGCTTGCTAATTCTAAAATCGCATGCAATTTACATGTATTTATAATTAATGACAAGATTTTCTTTTAACATAATAATAATACCTGGTTTTCTGTTTTGCAGTGTGATAGTGAAGACGACGATGAAAAGGTAAGTGAACTCGACGAGTTAATCAATCTTTTTGAATCGCAAGAAATTTTTTGTATCAATTAACGGATATCTGCAAACGGATTAAAACGAGATACGCCAATGCTCGCATAATGTAAGCGGGGAAGTTGTCCGTTTTGCCGGTTTATTAGCAGCGCGAGCGCCGGCGATTAATCTCGCGAGACATGACCCGCCGTCCTCCGCACCTGTTTACAAATTGTTTTAACGCTGGCCCGCCGCCGATCCGTTTGATTGAATCGTTTTGGGAGCTCGACAAAACATCAATTCATTCATGAGAGGATGACAAATTGTGTTATTGGTCTGATTTTTCATCGATATTTAACTAAGTTCGTGAAATCGATGATAGGATAAATTCAAAATGAAATTATTGTTTGGTGGTTAATTTTATTACAAAAAAATTTTACCCCAAATTCGTTCGTATTTGTTAAAAAGTAATATGATGAATAATTCATGAAGTCGAAACGTCATTTTAGAGCGGTGGAACTCAATATGAATCTAACCACGTATGGAATTACCTACTTGATTTGATGTATACATACTCGTAATGTGGACCAATTTACACTTATTCGTGAAATGAAAAATGTATAAATCATTAAGAATTCGCTGATCTGCAGAAAGAAACAGGTTCCAATGCATTCATGGTTGCATTGCATCCATGAATCGTCACAGAAATGAAAAGATTTCGGACTTAATTATCTTGATCACAAATAGTAGATTCTGCATGCTAGTTGAAAACTAATAACGCAATATGCCTTAAATCACTAAAACGCAATATCGACAGCATAATACCTTAACAGGAAAATTATGTTCATTTCGTATTCATTCGTATAGAGTAACGATAGTTGGCGCGCTAATGCTATGAAATTACTTCATTCTCATTTTTCCTTTTTAACTTAAGATTTTCTTTTTAGTACAACAATGGATATCTTAAATGTTTCTTACGGAAAAAATAGATATTTATTACAAAAATAAGCAATTATTTCTGAAGGAAAAACCAAAGACAATTCCTTTTTCAGAATGGAATTTCTGGAACAGTCATAAGAAACAGAAGGGCACAAATCGCTGGGAAAATCCTTCCGCTCTCAAGAAAGGTAGATAATATTTTTTCCAGGATAAACCGCAGTCCAATGGCGCGCGCCACACTCCCGTTTAATCTAATTATCTGGCCGGCTCGGCCCGTTCCCGCTTCTGTTAAAGTCGTCCGTCTTCCGCGATTTCCCTCTCGAAACGCTTAAATATGGAAGTATTTTAGGCAATCCGCAATGTTGAATGGAACGTTTGGATTTTAAATGAGTTTCAGACGTCGAAGTTTCCTTAGGTAAGCGCCCGAGTTTTACAATGGAAGCGGCGAGGAGTTTTGCTTTCACGAGATAGGAGTTTGGTAAAGAATCCCCTTTAATTAATTTTATCAGTTTGAACGAGAATAATTATATTGTGAAAGCCGCCTAATAGGCGAGCGCTAACTTTATAATCATAAATCAAATTGTTTTTGACGTGCCGTATAATAACTCTGTCTGAATAAAATGGTAATGTAATTCAAATTATATGTACACGCTAACTTTCGTTCGTAGCTCTGCCCGCGTAGAAATAGAATTCGTTCGTTTTGCGTGTCGACTGATTACGCTGTCAATCACGATCCTGATCTTACTCTTGCTTTCAATTCCAATTCTAAACACTCTTTTCAGTCTGATTCTAGTCTCAATATTCATTGCAGTTCTATTCAAAAATACATAACAAATGTAAAAAAAATATCAGCGAAATAGGATAATAACTATCCTATATTAACAAGACAAATTTTATAATATTTTATCTAATAGTTTTTGCGGAGTTTACGAACAATTTCACAGACACATAGTCAAGAATTCTAAAAACTACCGAAATGTGTTCTTGTCAATGTTTCATATCCTCCAGAGTAGTTTCTTTCAGATTATTTTAATATACAGTTTTTTCTGTCTGTTTTAATATATATGTAGATTAAAAGAACTAACAAATGAAGAAAATATTTGATTATAAAACATGAATCACCAAACCAGTACCAACTAAAGAAAGTCAAAATAAGCAATTAAATGAAATAAATAAGATAAAATTTGAATGCTGTAATATAGATAGGATTGTCTCGGAATTGAAATCGAGTTTAATATTCATACTGTTATTTTGAACATTAATTCTGCATTAACGATAATATATAATGCTGCCTATATAATGCGCGACGAATTGAATTTAACGAAATGACTTGTTTTAAATTTGTTACATCGCCATCTATTGATTTCTGCGACAAATAACCGTATTTTTGTGGAACATAGGAATATGAAACTCTTAAAAAATAAATACTTTTTTTTTACGAAAGAATCCTGGATACTGGATAAAAAGTATCCTTCATTCTGCTCTAAATAATTCTTTATCTATCAGTGCACGTCCGGTCAAAATTCGTTTAACCGTTTCAGAGATTAGCTCAAACCAACTAACAGACTGAATTAATACTGGATTAAAAGCAGCCTATGTTCTGCTCTGAGTTTCATGTCCTCCTTTTAATGATTTGCGCCCTAACAACCATTAAAAAGAAGCCGTGGAACGCAAATTTTATTTTAAAAGTGACTTTATAAAAGTCAGTTTATAAAGTGATAGTAGAAGAGACCCTGAGTGATCTTTAAACAAATTTATTTTAAGTGACTTTATGCAATATAAATTTGAAATATTTTTAATGTCGCCATCCAAGTATCCAGTGATTGTTGTTACAGTGCAGTCTTGTTCCAAAATAAATTTTATATATTTAATAAATTGACGTTCGATTTATACATTTTCCTATTACAATTCAATTTTAGTACCATACAGAGCTAATGCACAAACGATGACAAGACTTGCTTTTTTTTCCATGGGCGCCCAGAAAAACTGGACTGCCTTGTGAAAGGAGGGTGAGTGAGTGGTATTTTGAATATATATATTTACATACCTATGAAATATTTTAAATTTACATAAAGATTCAAAACAATAAAAATATATAATAGAACCAAAATATGTACCTTTGTAGTTGGTTCAACTTTTCCCTTTGATTTTTGTTCGTAAGATCATCAAGTTCTATGAAACTTTTCCTCCGTTTTTTGTAATTTTCTTACAAATAAGTATAAACTTATAATTTGAATTAGGTGATAACAATTAACGTTCGTCACATTTTACCAATGACATGCCAACACTTTTTCTATTATTAAGCGCTTCTATCGCAGCGCTCATTAATTACAAACCAATTCATTACAAAATGATTGGCTACAATTTGCTCTGTAAACTTATTTGGATGCTTTTTGTGTGGGTTCCAGTCAATAATATTGAAAGAAGGTCGTTCATTATGTTTTATGTTTTTATTAAGAACATAATATTCATAGTAATTGTTTATAAACAAGTATATAAATTAAAAAAGAATTTGTTTTGAAAACTATTCGTTTTGTATCAGTAATAACAATAACTATAAATTTGACTAAAAATTATATAACATATTCACGTAAAAGCTTGGGTCACCTTTCGTGGCGCATTTAATTAATCTGATGATTGATGTTTTTTTTTTCCTTTTTCGCTATCTTGTTAGCGTTTCCTTATCATTTAAAATCAGAGTAAAGTCGATCAAATCGTTCAAATGAATTTAAATTAATACGCCCGACAATGACAGTGGTAATTTTACTTCTTTATTTATACATATATTTAATATAATTGTTATTTTCTCAAAGACTAACATTTTAGAAGTTTGAAAATTTACGTTTAATACACATTCTAACATCATATCTCCTTTTTTCTGAAGTATTGAATCAACTTTCTAAAATTAGTGGGGAAACAATGATTTTTTATTGTTTTGTATAAAAGCAAATGTTTTATAGAGGCAAATGACTTTTATGAACCTTTACTTTTGTCTTTGTTATTAAAGATTCTACAGATGTCTTTACTTATTCGACTTTCCTGTGAATAGCGTCTATAGAAAAGCAAATCTTTATCAATATTAGCCGCGGAACATATACTTATCAAGTTTAGTTTTCTCATTCGTATAAGTATTTTTATGCGACTTAGACGTTTGACGTGTTAATATAAGTGTCATATAATTGAAGATCGGATAGCGCGATAATGTCAAGTAAATTGATATCTGAGGAGGAAATCAGTCTCAGCCACCCAGCGGTGCCGTAGGCGATTAATTTAATTATGCCGAGAGAGGAGGTGGCGGAGACGGCGCGTTGCGAGAACATAGTTCTGCCGGCTGACACTACTCGCTTCACTAGAGCTCGGCGCTCGGGCCGCGCTCGCTACACCCGGCCGAGAGCGGCTGCGGCTCTAACTCGATCCGATTCCACTCGAGCTATTTGCACTTGGAGCTCAATTATGCCCCCACTTTGATATGCAAATCCGATCGCTTCCGGCTAATTACGTAGACGCTTCTGTAAGTCGTGATATAAACTCGCCTCCGCCTCTTCTCCATATTCCTTGTTTTAATCGAATTAGTGTAAATAGTTAATTTCATTTATTTTGCATAATGTAATTTGTTGTGATGGACATTTTAATAAGTAGTTTAGCAGTAATAAAGTAGAAATTAATTTTACTCCAGCATGGAATGTATATTGTGGATTATCGGTAGAAAATATTATGTCAATTTCAGGTTTTTAGAAAAAGTTGTTCATTGACTACACGAGCAATCTGTGTGGTTAAAGGGCTTATTCGCAAAATTTCTACCCCTCGAAAATTGATATTCTTCTTTAAGTGTAGTAACTACAAAATTGACACGAAATATACTAAAACAATTGACGCCATGTCGGGGTATCCGCTGCGGCTCTTATTGGCACTCCTTCCATTGTTAAAAAAAATTTCGGGTCTTTAACAAAACTACGTAGAGCGCTAACCAATTCCAGTAATCTTCGCTATAAACAAACGACGCAAGTGTGAAAAGGCGGTGCGGGGCAGTGTGAGCGAAAAAAACTAGCTGGCAGATAAATCTAATTTGTCGGTCGGATAGTCAGGGGTGGTATGTTATGCAAGTAATACTCTGTAAGTTTATGAACACCGTGTAAATCTATTCTATAATTGCAAATTGTAAGCAGTGACATGAAAAAAATATATACCTAAGACGAAGTTTGAAAAAATAGTATTTGTTATTCATATACTTGTACGTCTTTTCAAGTTCATTTACATTTGATATCTATGCGACCTCGGCAACCTTACGCGTATCTTACGTTAAAACTTTGTAAACCGACATCACTAACGAAGATGTTCTACTTTTACCTAATTACCTATATTTTGTCTTAACTATTATATATATATAAATTAAATTTTTACACATTTTTTATTCTTGTATACATAAATTACCTATAAAAGCTACTATTTCTGGTGAATTTAATGTTGGGAATCACTATTATCAGCGGGTAATGTCTGTTATAGACGGACACAATAGTATAATTGTAATTTTAGTAGTCGACACATTGTGTGACGTAAGTGATTAAATATAAAGAATATTGAAATTAACAAAAAATGCTTTTAAAAGTATCTCGCATATTTAAAATTTATTTAGTCAAACAAGACAAAATTTATCGCCAAGTCAACGACCACTAGAAATCGATTAAAACAATTTAGTGTAGTAAGAACAACGAAACGTGAAAGACATGTTCCGATTTCATACACCTACCTACGGCCCGTTCAACAGTATTAACCAAACGGATGGCACACTAACATTTCATAAGTTGCAAGTCCATGGTTAGAAATGAAATTTAGTTGTACGTTGATTATACAAAAAAATATATTCTATCTCTGGAATTTTATTATTGCTAAGTAAAGAAATCAATCGTTAATTATGGTCCAGTATAGAATTAGTAGGTTGTTGAGATTTAAAAATACCATGGTCATGAATGTAAATAGATTTAACAAATGCTCACAAACCAATGAGTATGTAAATAAAGATTATAGTTTCAATCGTAACCAAGAACCCATTCAAGAGTCTACCATAATATTTCATTTTTATGGAACTAGGCCGATAAAAGAAAAAATATATAATCGAAGTCGCCGCAAAGAGGGCTATGTTCAATCAGCGCGTGGCACGGGAGCGCGGGCTGGTGAAGACTACAGCGCGTTATAATAACTCATGAATACTGATCGAGCCGTCGCCTCCCGCGCATCTCTAGCGATCCGCTTCACGCACCTCTTAACGTATTATACACATTATCATTACATTTTATAAAAAGGGTACGAGTTTGCAGTAGTAAACTTAACTGTTTTAATTTCACTTCATCCATCTCTCCCTAATTCTGTATATAAAAACACTCTTATTATTTTCTGATCCCGTTATCTATTCACATTGAATACTTCAATTAGTGACTAACAACAAAATGAATTCGATTATTGATCTCGCAAAATAATAAAATAAAACAACAAAAAGTTTAGATTTTCTTTGATAAATTCACCTAAAATATAAATATTATGATTGGAGTCTTTCCAATTTTGCCTGTTCAAATAAAAGAGATAGACTTACAAAATCGTTGTCGGAACATTGCCCTTTTTGTTTTAAATATTTAACTACGAGCTCTAACAACTACAAAATAAATTAGCTCTAGATGAATATTTTTCATGAAATATGGACGTTTGCCTAACTGCAAGTACTCTGAAAACGTTTAATAATTTTTATTTCGAAAACGCATAAAATTGGGAGCTTTTGTGTATACTTTTGTCTTCAAAATTTAAAAAAAGCTGTCGATCAATGATTTTGCGATTCCAGTTTGTTATGAATATTCTAGAGAATGGATTTTATTATGCATTTTTTCGCAAATGTTCATCATCTTCTCCCTTTATAAAACATTTTTCCAAAGCAACCATAGTCATTGAAGTAGGCGTTTCTGAGAAAAATAGCTTAAAAATCTACGTAGAAATGTATCGACAACCTTTTAAAACAACTGATATGTAGGTATCTCGACGCAATGGGGAGGACCTACGTGGCTAAAAGCGTACGCGGCGCGCAATCAGCCAGTGATCCACTTTGCAACAGCCACAATCAGTCGCGAACTTGCACTGATAAGAGTAGTCGCGTCGCGCCGCGACCCGACCGCGCCCGCGCTTGTGGTCTGGCCGAGCATTTATTAGGATTGTGTCTATATTATTTATGAGTATATCTTTAATGATATATTTTGGTTATAGTAACTTTGGCATTGTTGTTCAAAAAAGGTGATTATGAACATTTGCGAAAAAATGCATGATCGAAGCCATAATTTATATTATTGTGATGATCCGAATAATTATAATAATTCAAAAATGTGTTATTTATTTGTTCGTATTTGCTAGTATCGTAATTTTATTGATATCCTGTAAAGACTCTACGCAACTACAGTTACGTATTTCGGCAAGATGAAATACTGCAAATCTTTAAAATTAAGTTAAAGTACGTCAGCAAGGGTGGCCATGGAATCCTGTCGTGTTTATACCCAATGTTATTTATGATTACCTCTCGATCCGACACTGTTTAAACAAAGATTTGCAAGGTTTTTCCTTTTTATCTTATTGACGACTAAAAAATTTTAACAGCTTATTTTCGATTGAAAATGCCAGAGGATTAAAATCTCTCCAAGATGGCAAAGACGAGCGTTCGCTACTAGGATTTTCCTTACGCAAACCTGCCTCAGTTAATTGAAAGTGCTTCTTTCGTTTGCGTTATATTTTATGGCGTGTAACGGGCTCAGCCCCGCGTCTACCCTCCCCCTCAACCCTCGACCGTTTGAAGCGAGTTTTGGCCTTTTCTGAGCCGTTTAGCATCCAACACGAAATAATTTAATCTTCACATCAAAATATGAAATTATTTCTAATGTGACTTGTCTTTTTTCATTTAATTTAATTTATTATATCAAACTGTGTGCCTTATTACTTTCATTGTATAATAAATATACTAAGTTCTTAAAAACTGTCATGTGGATATGTCTAGATTTTTATTTAATTTTTATCGAGTTATTCATTGCCTTCAAACATTGCCAGGAGGACAAAATTAAAACTGCAATTTTATTTTTCCCTTTAAATTAATTTTTTGGTTCCCTTTATATTTACTCACTTTTAAGTTTTATATCGTGAACTATTAGAAAAATATATTTTCCAATCTAGATAGAAAGTTTCTTGTCACGATTTATAAATTAAATCACAACGACATTGCGCTTAATTCTATCACAATGATCAGTCGCAAACCGCGGTTTTCTATCGCATTAGGAACACATTTACTAAATTAGGCGAATGGTATTAATCATAATAAAAAGGTCTATATGAATGTATGGACTAGCCTTAAACTAAGAAAATATTTGTTTTGAGTGCTAGTGCTCTACAGATTAGAGGTCTATGAGGCGCCTGGGAGAGGATTAGGGTAATAAATGAGAAGGAATTAAAGGAAATAAAACATTACATGAATATTAAATAGGTTGTAAAGATAAAAGTACAAAATGACAGTGAATGTTGCTAAGGTTTCATGTGTTTTATTTTTTATATAATTACTGTCAATAAAACTGTAAACACTATTAATATAATACTCCAACGATGTTCCACTTTTGTCTTGTAAACGAGCATAAAGTGAAAGAACAAATTGTGAGTTTCCCCAGTATTTTCCTCGCTCGGAAAAATATATGTTTTATTAAAGCTCGGCATTTCCCAGAACGCGGCGAGGGGCGTTAGGGTGCGCCTGGAAACGGGCGGCGACGGGGGTGGCACGCGCCACTGTATAACAGACAGTAGAGGGATATAAAACATATTTACGCGCCTATAAAGTACTCTCGTATGCTCGCTCTCCACCATTTTCTTTTGTTCCCGGCTCGCAGCCAATGATAATGCTTTCTCTCGTTCGGTTAAACTTATTTCTCTTCCGCCTTATCTAGCCTTCCTTCGACAGTTTTATTTATAACCGAAGTGGCGGCACGTAACAACGTGATATAGGCGATCCGCGCTGTGCTCGCCAGCCCGCCTTTTAACATCTGTCCTTTTCAATTTGGCCGCTACTGGCTTTCGATTTGCTGTTTCTTTTCTAATATCCTTCTCAAAACTTCCTTACGATGTTTATATACTTTTCATTATTAATAAACCATATTGTTTTTGTTATCCACATTACACAGTACTTTATTAAATCTAGTATTTCATTTAGTTTTCATGACCGTAATTGTGTACATAACAAAATAATGCATAGTTTTCTAAAATGAGGCACCTTCGGCTCTTATTTGATTAATCTTGACAAGGTCTATCGCTTTATTTTTATATCCAGATACATGCGATAATGTAAACAGTGCGAATGAACGCTATTATTACATGCACAAAGCGAAACCTATTTAGAGCGAGTACATACATTTTAATATCCCCTGCAAAATTACATTATTGATTTCATATTATAATACGCTAATACCATAAGTTCTTACCTGATTTTTCTAAAAGGCGCCTATATCGTTCAAGCTACCTATTAAGCTCGGCAGGTAGAGTAAAGAAACGTACTTCACGCACTTCACAGCGAGTGGAACGGAAGCCGTAGCGTTAACAGCAAAGAGAGGGCCGTCTTAATCTCGCACGACAGTACAGCTCAGAACAGAAACCCTTGCGTAGGTGAGAGGGTGTAATAACACAAGCCGGCGCCACCCTCCCGTTCCCGCGGGCGACGCCGGCTCCAGCTCCGGACAAACTTCCTCGGTGAGCAGTATTACTTCGCCGCGCTTGGCTTTTGCCGGCTCAACGGAGATAAGTCTTAACTTGCCCGCCTCTCTCGACGTAAAACCAACCGTAGCGTCTACAGCTTACAATGCTGTTATATCGTCTCTACACTCGGCACTTATTTTCTAGAAAAAGATGTTAACGATTTGCTCACTGCGGTATAGCCGTATAAGGTACGGATCTTACAATCTGACGGTTTAATACTCGTTTAAAACGCAACTATCATTTCTATTGAAAATCAATTTTCGTACTCGATTGAGAGATGTATGTTAATTACAAGTTATGTATGTAATGATCGTTATTACTTACCATAATATAAATTCTTATCAATTTCTTATAAAAATTTGTCATAAAACTCACCATAAAGTTACAGTGTAAAAAAGGAAAGTTTTATAAGTATATGTTATATTGCTATAACGGAGATAAAACCACTGACGGTTTTTGTGTTTTACTGCAAACAAACGTCGGCAAAGGATACAATCATTAAAACTGTTGAGTGTCCGCACTTGGTTCATCACTAAGATATCTCTAGATGGAACGAGTCTCCTAAATACAATCTCGATTATAATCGAGATTGTACGTAAGAAAGGAGGGGTCCGCAGAAACATAATTATGTTTCTGCGGACCGACCCCCGTTGCAGGTGGTCACACGTAAATGCTTCTGACCTGTTCCTTGTCGCGCATTGTCATATTTCGTTGACCATCAAAACGTGTGATGTAATTTATGGATGGCCTCTTTTAGGACTGATTAAAGAACTGCAGAAAACAGTTTTGACAGTATTCTCTTAATGTTAACGTAATAGTACTACATGAAGAATTCTGAAGAGACCGAAACAGGTGAAAATTTGGGGGTGCAAAATCAGGGCTTTTTGGTGCGTGCATTAATACTTCCCAACCAAACGCTCTCAATATTTGCTGAGTGGCTAAATATGTGTATGATCAGGCGTTTCATGGTGAAAAACCACATCCTTTCTGTTGGTCAATTCCGGTCATTTTTTCTCTATTTCTTGCTTGAGTCTCATCAGTTGTTGTGATTAGATATCAGAATTGATGGTTTTGTCCAGTGGTAAAAGCTCATAATTAATAATGCCTTTCCAATCCCACCATACGTATAGTATCGACTTATGGGGAGTTAATCAGGGTTTCGCTATAGTCTGTGGAGCTTGCTTGCTTTTTGACCATGGTTTTTTTCGCACATTATTGTCGTAGATAATCCAATTTTCATCATTAGTATATCAAAATATTGATCATTTTCAAAAACCGTTCGATTTAATTATCTTTTAATAGAGAATCGCAAATAAGTACACCATTCATTAGATTTCCTCCAGTGGACTCGTGTCGAACCCAAATATCGAGCTTTTTTGTATATCTAGCTTTTTTCAAATAGGTAAAAACTGTTTTGTGGTCAATCCTCAGCTCTTAGCTATGTCATAAGAACTTATGTGCCGATCTTGCTCTATTTTTTCCAAAATGGCATCAACTTTATCCGTAGCAGATCAGCCAGAGCAAGGTTTATCTTTGACATCAAAATTACAGGACTGGAAACGCTTGAACCAGTTTTGTGCTACTTTTACCAACACTATATTAGGTCCATAATTTTTATGCCGCTTTAGTCGCTTATTATCCTTTTTTTTTTTGTTAGAAAACTTCAAAATGCATCGAATTTCTATTCCAGATTCATTCATTTTGGTGGATAGAAAAACAATAGAAAAGTGGCAGGACACCGTTTTTAATTTATATATATAAATTAAATCTATATATATCGTATATATCGATGCATTTTGCTATTGTTAGTAAATCATAGCATAGAACCACCGCTTTAATTTTTTGTGTAGCAGAATGTTTATTTCAATAGCACAATAATTTTCTGGTCTACAAAGATTATCGATTACTGACATTTCTTAGTATAATATAGTTATTTTGGTACAAATTGTCATTTGACAACTGATGCTAAACAACACTAAAGCAGTCGCGTTTAATGCCTCTCTTTGTTGTGGTTCGTTTTGACTCCACTAATTGTGAACTCAACACTGCACGCAGTACGGCGCAGTGCACCGTCTCGCGCTAAGGGCTTGTCAATAATTCAGTCGCACCCGTATTATGTCTACTTGCCAAGCATTATTCAATGGACTAGCTTTTGCTTTTGGCTTCGCCCACGTGAACATATAATTAATTCCTCAATTCTTATACTAAATAATATTGCTATCATTGTTACCAATCCGGTCCCGTTTTCGGTTTAAGTTCCAATTCGGTCTTTTTCTCTTTTCCAATTACCCTATTGCTCTCGATTATCGATCCTGATTCCGATATCTATTCCGGTTTCTTCTTAATTATTGCACAGAAACGTGTTAGTGGGAGTTAAAATTTACTGGATCGATTACTTAATAATAATTAAACGTATTCGTATTATGCATATAATCCAGAAAATATTTTAGTGTGTGCAAAATTTCATATAAATCCGTCCAGCCGTTAAACGTGATTACAAACAAGCAAATATCCGACACAGTGTCACATTCATAATACTTTAATAATAGGATATAATACTAAAAAAGACGTTGTGTAAAAACTTTATAGTTCTTCTTAATTTACTTTGACTCTTAATATTAAACCATGATTATTAATCATATAGTTGCAACCGGAATCTTCCCACTTTCTCATAGTTTAGCTTTCGCTCTACTTATTTAACATAAAGTTCATTAAATTAATTAAGTACATACAAAAGAAATTAGTTCCGAAATTCGCTACTGAACAGATATCTTAGTGACTTATCAATGATTTATAAATGACGATAAGGTTTCTTGCCAATACCCGGTTATAATGAAATAAAGTTTATTTATCGCTTCAGGCAAGGTTTAATCGTATAAAAATCTGTTTATAGTTTCGAAGATCTGGATAGTACAGAGCATAAGATTCAGGCAATATTTAATTTAAAACAGTGAGAATAAAACATTTTCTTGCGATAAAATAGAGCCTATATTTTAAGTTAGAACTCTAGCAATACAACGGTGGAAACTGTATTTAATTCCATGCAGTAGTGTTTGTGTGACGCGTATACACTGATACAACAAATAAACAAAAATTCTACAAAAATGTTGTTTTGGCTTCTGTTATTTTAATAAAAACTCTCATATTAGTTTTTCTTCAATATCTGTGACTTACAGACAGCGGCCTGTTAAATTTTATTATATGTATAGATTACTAATCAGTTCAAGTTCTGGCAAGACAGTAGTTTTTACAATAGGAACCAAGAAGAATAAACGACATTAGCACAGACTACAGTAGAAATCAGAAAGGCTGCAGATGAATTGTTCCAACTCTCAGAAATGGATGTCAAAGCCTGCACCAAGCAAAGGAAATGAAGAACGAAAGAGAAACAAAAGGAACATACCTTCCCCCACTATATTTATTGACACACTATAGTATCTATTACCTATCCCGAATCCAGTTTCTGGCTAAAGGTTGCACGAATACCGGCTGGCTCTACACTCCCAACACTCCTAATCCAAGCTAGAACCTACACTCCCCCCGATATTTACGCTCCCTTCGGTGTATCGGGACTTGTCCCTTTCAGTCATTGCGACTGGCTGAAGGTTGAGCGATGATGATGATGATGATGATTACTAATCAGTTCAAGTTCTGGAATACAACGATAGTGAACTAAAGTTTAATATTTGGCTTAAAATATACACTCGTATGTTGTCCGCTGCGTCGGTGACAATGTTTGCCCTGTCGGACACGCGGTTCTAACCGGTGGCGGTAGCGGTCGCCCGCCCGACGCGTAGATAAGCCGGGCCGCTATTTGTTTGCACGTCGTGCGCGCTCCGAGCCGCTCTCCGTAATTAGCCAGCCGCAGAATTACCCACACATACAGCCGCGAGCACACACACGTCTCTGTAATTCTGTACGACCCGCCGTATTTACCCGAAATATGGGCGATA
The DNA here is from genome assembly GCA_005406025.1 of Eumeta japonica. Taxonomy (NCBI): domain Eukaryota; kingdom Metazoa; phylum Arthropoda; class Insecta; order Lepidoptera; family Psychidae; genus Eumeta; species Eumeta japonica. The sequence goes on from BGZK01000363.1 coordinate 29,857, forward strand.
CGCACGCGAATAATTTATCACCGTCGGTCGGACGGCACGCAGGATTCGCTTTGTTTCATCCATTTACCTGGTTTGCCTCCGCCGTCCATCGCCTGAGCACTCGGTGCAGGTGCTAAATACGAAGTTGACCTTAGCGCAACATCCCTACTCGATTACTTCTTACCTTCCGATTGCCTCTTTCTTAGTTTCGATTGGCCGAAGTGCCATTGAACGTTTTCCTATTAGCGAAAAAGGTTTTATTTCCCGAGAGCACGAAGTTTACTAACAAGAATGAGTTTGGTTCCTTAACGTTGTTTGACGCTGGGAAGCTCTGTAATCCTATTGAGGGTAATTTCGTTATATGGACACGATTCAGCTTGTAACTATTAATTATTATTACCTTTGCTTTTAATGTTTTCAATTATTGAAGAAAAAAATTCTACGATTTTTTTTAGTTTAGCAATTTTTTCAATTTATTTTATTTGTATTGTATATTAATCGAACACCAGTGTTATCGTTGGTGTTTGGTGTGTTCTAATTGCTGAAAAATGACTACTTTTAATAGTTTTTGGATTCGAAGTAAATTAAGTCAAAAATTCCAGAACTGGACTCAAATTTGTGATTAAAGGTAATTTTTTCTTGTACTACTAGGATATTCCATTCTACACAATAGGCTTGCGTAGTCTTTATGCATATTGGAAAGAAGAAATTGTTTTTAGTTGATTATGAATACTAATGTGAAATTGAACAGCGTTGAATTTAAATTTTTTTGTTATTATTGAAAAGAAAACTATTGAAAATAATGTAAAGAATGAAACTATTTTTTATGAATATTAACAATGGGCCCCACCAAAAGAAATTTGGTATTCGTACCTGTCAACCCTAAAATTTTACAGATTGTGTCCATATATGTTCTATCAAATTTTCTTTTAAATTTACAAATTAGCAATTTAATTTTTCAATGCAACTCGCCGTAATACATAAATTTTGTTATAAATATCTCAATTTTATCCATCACAATGTATTCATTTTTTTGCGGTTTGATCCAAAATATTTGGTCTTGCGACTTTAACTCTTAAGACGATTCCAATTTACGCCGTTCCGTTTTGTCCGTCTATTATCTATTTGGGTCATCACTAAAGGAAACTTGTTTAAGTATTCTATTAAAACTGCTACCGAGAAAAAGATCTGTACAAAAGAAAGATGTACACAAAGTAAACCCATAAATATCCATGCTACTTTTTTTTGATAAAAATACATTAAGAATTCGTAGTAAACGAAACATTAAATTAGGAAAGCCTTCAATTATACGACCTTGTAGGAATTAAATTAGGAAAGCGTTCAATTATACGACCTTGTAGGAATTTTAATAAGTTTAAACAAATATTTAAATAAACATTACACCTTTTTTCTGATGTGATAAATATTTGAAAGGTATATATATATTTGCTTCTGCGGGGGACACGGAACACGTGCCGTGATTACGCAGTTATCTCGCGCTACTCTACGTAAACTCGATCTGGCAGCGTAGATGCTCGTTACACTATGGCTGTGACAAAACCCCTAGATCGGTGGACGGTGACCGGGTTGAACGAGCGTCCCCTAAAAAAGGGTCGCGAGCCGGCGAGGCGCGGCCGCGCGACGTCCGCCGGAAGCGTGTGCGTGCCCGGCGTGGTATCAATTTACACACATCGCTTGATTTATTTGCGGAAGGGTCACTTCCGAGATACGCGCACTCCAGTTTTATTGTCTCACCAATAGCGACGGCTCTTTGTGTTCGTGGACGTCTATACGAATGGAGTTGTGTTCGGTGTTATTGTTGCGAATATTTGAATGATTATATGTTTTATTGGAATGTTTAATCGAACCGATTTCATTTATGTTTAGCTTAATTAAGTACTATTTGTGTCTGAAATTAAATTTTATTTTTCCTATTGAAAATATATCCTTTATCTGTATTACAAGAATAGCTGACTACTAAGCTGGACGGACACGCGTGTGTATAAAAAAACATAGTCACTTACATAATTAATATTGGCATTTTATGAGTAATTCTAACATCTTATATAAATCTATTAGAATTTTTTTTTTCTGATTATCTCAACTTCATTGGATACCATTCTTATCTCTATCATGAATGACCACAATTCAATATTCTTGCTAATCTTATTCATGTGTTATCACTTTATTACATTAAAATTTCTGAAATGATATAGAAGCAAGGAAAGTACATTTTACGCCTGTAGCTGCGTACTCGTGCATCTACATCTTACTCGTAGAGAAGAGAACCCTAAAAACGACTACAAGTTCGTATAACCTCTTCCTGATTAAAAATTCGTATTTACCTACTGAAACTCAGGGTTCTATATATAAAGAGGGATTAACAGGGGCTATAACATCGATTTACTACACTTGTCGTTTTCTAATATCTACAAAAATTCAGCCTTAAGCAATGGTTACAGACAGGTTTTTGTAAACTGAAAAGATTTATTTCGCTTTACTTGGCTAATCTGGTGCTTTATCTCCTCGTACGCAGCTGAACTGCGGCTATACTCGACGCGCTCTCTATTTTGAAGTCGAGCGGGCTCCGACGCTGCTCGACGCCCACAGCACGCTTTTGACGTACAAATATTCATTGGGTACTCCACTTGCCGCCGTCTGTTTCGAGTTTGCTCGATGACTAATTTATCTTATAAAAATATATTTCTATTTTTCTTCGTACGCAAAACGATGTCGGTATGAAGTCAACAACCATGATAATTTTTTTTTCAATTGTTTTATATCTATTACATGTCGAATATTAATAAAACAATTGTACTTGGAGCACAAGTAAAATACATTAATAGCTTTTCAAAAGATTATCTTTTACTCCCTTAGATTTTTTTAGATTCCTCTCTTCTCTCTCTCTCTCTCTCTCTCTCTAATCTCTCTTAAATTTCTCTTTTCAATCGAATAATTCTTCAAAACTCAAGGAACCGTTGTCTGAGGGAATGCCTTTTATGCACTATTTGAAGGTCAAATGTCAAATAAATGGCAAACCTCCCATGAAATATTTGAATTTCATAGGGAAAAAAAGAAGCTAAAATTACTTACTGTCTTACTCGCGGTATGAGTAGAAACTGTCGTGATGCAAAAGCATGCTACTCGTCAGTTTTCTCCCAAACTTTTTAGAAAACACTGTGTAAACAAATGCTAGTGCTCCCTTCATCATTAACTATCTTTTATTTTCACTTATTAGAATCTTTTTCGATTGTAAACAGGGCTCGTCCGGAAGAAGAAAACAGTTTATGTGTGCAAATACTAAGGTACATACACACAAGTTAAGTTTTTGGCATAAATAAAAAACAATTGTTTCATAATTTTAAAATATTTATGCTAATTCAAGAATGTATTTAGTGTATACCAAGTTCAGTGTCATCAAAAAATGTAATTCTACTTATTAATACTTAAAAAAAATTTGGTTGCCTGTAAAGTCGGTATACGGGCGAAAGTTTTACGTGACAACGACTTTGAATGGTAAAATCATTTTAATGTGAATATTCATTCGTATAGTAGGAAGAAGGATGAAATAATAGTAACAATTTAAAACATTTATTTATACAAAGAATTATATTTAAAACATTAATTTATACAAAGAATCTCGCACTGAATTTCATATTAACAAAATTTTATTTTACCTTTACACACATACGTATTTATATACAAATATACATACAATAACGGCAATACATTTGCTATGCACTAATTCTCTAGTGCTGCGCGCGGCAGACCGATCATAGTTGAGTGGGAGAGAGACGCAAGGCATTCGGCGGGCCTCTCTCTCGTTCGGTGACTCATCGTTACGTTACCGAGCGTTACACTTTTCAAAGTGACTCCCAGCCGCAACCTAATTTAAGACGTTGTCACGTCAATAAATATAACCTTAAATTTTCATACTCAATATTCATAATAAAAACTAAGCCACAATATATACGCGTATAAAGCTTCATGAATATAAACAATAATATTCACAGTGTAAAATATCAGTCTTCAAAAACTCGTGTACGTAAATACGTGTGTGTTAGGTTGTGTGTGCGGTGCGCGTGCGCGTGCGTGTGTGCGTGCGCGCGTGAGTGTGTGTGTGCGTGCGCGCGTGAGTGTGTGTGTGCGTGCGCTTGCGTGTATGTGTGTATGTATTTCATCATATCAAACTCGATATCTATTTACAACACGTGTTAAATCACTCTATTGCATTGAACCCGCTAACCGATACGTCATGCACACCATTCCGCATAACTTCACACCGCATTCACTTTTTCATGTGTTACAGATACGTGTCCCCAGATTTTCATAACACTGATCAGGTTTTCCTTATGCGTGAAAGAAGTATAACTTCCACAATGCAATCATTCTCTATCCAGCAAACAAACAAATCCTGTTTAAATCTTGCAAATTGAACCCGTCCAGGAGAAAAAGAGGCCAATTATTTTGTACCTACGCTTCTTAACCGCTTGTGTTCTGTTAGTTCGTTGTCGTTTTCGAACACCAGGAGTGTTCGAAAGCAACACACATCAAACATTCACAAATGATCTTTTGTCTTGATCTCAATGGTCTTCTTTCTGGATCGTATCGATGTCATAAACAGAAATTTGATATGTCTGTGATCGTACTTTCACTTATCTTTTGCACCAATCAACACAAATCAATACACGAACCTGTTTCTAATTGGAGGTGAGTGAACGAGGAATCGAGCGACGATAAATGTTCTTTTTTTTTTCTTTTATAATTGACTCATTTCAATCATAAAATTACCCGCATCCACATAGGTGATCAAAGATTTTCTTCCATTGGTCGCCTGACAGTGGCTATATTTTCTTCAGTGATTGCAGTTAAGGATCCACTTTCACGATTCTCAACATGTTGAGAAACACGACCACGATTAAAGCCAGCGCACATGTTTTATGGAGCTCAAACGAAGCCCTTCCTCGCTGTTCTAAAATGTACATGAAACTGTTCGTATTAAATTTTTTTAATACGAAGTATCATTTTTGTGAAAAGAAACGTTTTTCAGTCACAAAAAATCAATCTCTGAAATCTAGGTGTTAAATTTTGTTTTTGTTATGGATAACGAACTTTCATTACCAATATAAGAAGAACTTTTAATACAGTCACGTTACAGAATACACCATGAATACATCTTAAATTTCGGTTTCAGGTACCGGTACCTAAGTTATTTATTATAGAGATTTCATAATAATAATTCGAAAGAAGCTTTCGTAATTAGCATTCGACAGGAGTTTCTGTCTCTAGGTCAAAAAGTGTTACATTAAACTAGCTCGTTTCTATACATGTTAATACAATATAATAAACATATTAATTTTACAAAAATTACAATAACAAAATTCATGTGATTTATGGATTCGCTCGTATAACAATGATTGTAATAAAAAGTACGTCTCTTTCGAAAGATGTTTCATCAAACGGAGTAAAAAACTAGTGCTCACTCAAATTCAATTACGATTCATAAAAAGCGGCGTAACAAAAAGACGGGCCGGCGCGGTGGGCGCTGGAGCGCGCGGCGGCCGGCGCCGCCCGGCGTGTGACAACACTGGAGGTTTCCCAGCTTATTGAAGTGGTTTTTTTTCTCGTCTCGTGTTTATCTTATTACACCGTCGGCAATTGAACCGTTCGCTGCCGCGGCGGCGCCCCGCCCGCGCTCGTCGTCCTACCGAATTTACATAATAATCGCATCCGCCCCGTGTGTGCTCTGGATAATAATGTTTCGAAACGGTTTAGGAAATGGTCCGCTTTCACGTACTCGCGGGGCGTTATACTAATTTTGTTGAGATTTTCGATTTGGTAAAATTTTGGTTTTACCTTTTTTTAAGCAATGTATGATTCACTTTAATCTCAACGACATATTATTTGTTAACAAAATATAATTTAGGAACGCTATAAACAAGCGTTCAAATGTAATTACGATCGACTCTAACACGATATTCCCCCTCATAAGTAGAGCGATAAATATCAGCGTTGACGCTATCGGCGTACGCACGGTCAACACGCTGTTATCGGCGGTCAATCTTCCGCTTACGGCAGTAATTATTTACATTACATATTTTATTTTTAGGCTCTTTTATATAAATATTGAATATTCTAAGACATATTGTGTTAATAAAATTAATCACATTACGTTTTTATTTATGTTATTAAACTATGAAGAAATTTAAAGTTCGGCGAATAGGTTTATGTAACTTTAATATTTTTGTTCACGTATCAAAATTAGATACCTACTATTGAAGTGAAACTTCTGTAAAATCGTTATGATTTAAAACTTCATGAAATGAAAACAACACAGACAAACACAAATATATAGAATTAAACTGTCGAGAGAATGAGATAGAATACGTTCGTAGACTCCACATTCTCGTCTACTAAACATTGTACTTTTGTGCGCGCCTGCACATTACCAAACCTTGGGATAAGGTATCGTGTAGCGAGTATAGTATAATAGCTGTATTTATATTGAAGTTGAATATTCTATAATATTTCTTGTCCTTTTTTAAGTACAAAATTGTACTTTAATATTTTCTAAGCAATAAATTTCGTTATTATTTCTTGCTTTTCATATATCACAAATGAAACACACACTCTTTAAAATATAAAATTAATTTAAACTTAACCTTGCAAATCTTACTACTGATCTCTGTATTGATCTCATTCTCTCGTAGATTACTTTTCTGGAGTTTCTTTTTTAACGTATGTCAATTACGTACGCATACACTATTTTTTATTGCTAGTAGATTTTTGGGATTGGTTCTTTAAAAGTCTGATCGTATAGCATTAAAGAGCTTTAATAGTTATCTGTCCAACTTCTTGAGAATCAGTGCCAAATAGCAATTTATCTCTATAAATTAAAAAGCTAAGAATATCTTTATAAGAATTTTCAGCCCTACATACTTAATTTAGAAATTTTTTTTCTTCCAAGAGCCCTGCAATGAACTGGTAACTCCTCTGGGGTTATAGTATAAGAATGTGCATGGGCGGCGGTTACTACCTACTCTCTGATGGCTCGCCTGTTTCTTTCCCCTCAACTATGCTATTAAAAAACCAGTTGCGACTCAAAATACACAGAAATTTTAAAATTGTAAGTACGCGATTGCTTAAATAATAGACGAGCTTATAAGCGTACTCTATGGACCAAACTGTAAAAGATTGTGGTGCAATCATTATTTTGCATGATGGCCGAAGGAGTATTTCATACGGTTCGACGGTTCTCCCCGGGATTATGTTCCCTTTTATGTGGCAAAGGCACAATGACCACTTTGTTGTTTTATACTTCGGCTGGAGCGGCTTTATGTTTCGTTCCGTAATGCTTTGTTGTTTCCCTTTTTATTTTACTCTTATTACCATGTCGGTTTTTATGGTACTCCCTCTGTATGGTAGCTCGTTATCGAAGAAAATTTGGCATAATATTCAAAGATATAAGCGTTTATCCATGAGTGTTACATAAACGCTAACGGATACCGTGAATGTGATAATTGAGATCGTACAGATTATTCGAAAAGGTAAATCCTTATTTATTAGGCCGCTGCGAAAAGACAAACAATTTAATGTTGGCACATAGCGGGGCGTTAACGGGTAAGAGATGAAACACATTACGTACATCAGTGGTAAAGCCGGGCGGTCTAATCCAAGCTTTCCGGCCGTAAGCCCCTTAATACAACATTCGACGTAATTAGGCGAGGACGGGCGAGCTACACCAGGGCGCCTCCGACGGAGGGCGCGCGCACGCCGACAAACTGCTCCAAACAAAATACATTTTTAGTCTGAGAGCAAACAAAAAATGAGTTAACGATGCCGGTGCGTCGCTTTTCCCTGTATTTCTTGACAACGAGCTAAAAATTCACTGTGAAATTCTTGTATATTCCTTTTAGTTTTTCTTGTTGATTACCTTCGATGTATTAAGTTTTTTTTTTTTTTGTAAAATGTTTAATGTATATTTATTTTACGTTTGTAGATTCACATGTTTTATGTTACGGTTTCGGAGTTTACGCCTCAAGAACCGATATACGTATATACGGCATGCAAATTAGACGAGGAGCGAAATAGAGTGTTAATTAAAAGCGAATTTGTTATGTTCTCCCTCCGCACAACATACCAAGCGTTTTGTATTACACGCGTTTGTTTCTTTTCCATTGCTAAGTTAAACTTATTATGTATATAGTGTTATTACCATTGTTACCAAATGTTTGTTTATTGTCATTAATTCTTAAATTAACGATTTACAAGGACTTTTATCAGATATACTTTTACAATACAACGCTCGAAACTTTGCCGCTGTGAAGTGAGTCACAAAAGCGTCGCAATGACGTAAAGTAGAAACGAGGCGGAGAAGAATGAAAAGTCGAAGAGCGTTGAACCTGCGCATTACATTATTCCCAGACAAATCAGAACGGTGACATTGCGGTTGCAAGTGAAAGAATTTGTATTGTTTGTTTATTAACGAAGGTGTATATTCATTGTTCGTTTATCCGCATAATGTTTATTATGCGGATATAAAAAGAAAAATATATGTGGGAAATATATTTAATGCAGCTGTTTGCAAATAAACAACATAAGGTTACGGTTAGGGCATCAAACTATCCCCTATATAGGGTCTGGGAAAAAGTTTTTTCGTATTTATATACAAATTCTAGATAATTTTTCATCATATTTCATTATAATTAAATATAATATGTATATATAGTGACATATCCAATTGCTGTAGAAATTTTGGGGCTTCTGATCAAAAAACTGTGACAAGCAGTTTTGACATTCCTGTCTTGATATTAACCTAACATTGCCTAAATAATTCTGAAGGACCAAACATGTGAAAACCTGAGGGTGCAAGGTCAATATGCAATATAGCAAGGGCTATATGGCGGATGCATTAATTCATCCCTAGCAAACTCTCAGTATTTGCTGCGTGGCTAAAGATGTGCGTGTTCTGGCGTTGTCATGATAATAAACCACACTCCTTCTGTTAATCCATTCTGGCTGTTTTTTCTCTACTTCTTACTCGAGTGTCATCAGCTGCTGGCAGTAGAGATCCAAATTGATGGTTTTGCCGGGCGGCAAAAGCTCATAATGAATACCATTCCAATTCCATTATACGCGTAACATCAACTTATTGCAAGTTTCTGCAAATCTGTGAAGCTTGCTTGTCTCAGTGATCGATCTTTTCAAAAACGGGTCCGATTTTATTAGATTTCAATAGAGAATCGCAAATAAGTACACGCTTCATTAGATTTCTTTCTATGAGCTCATGTATCGAAGTATCGAGCATTTTTTGTATATCGAGCTCTTTTAAAATGGGGCAAAACTATTTTGTAGTCAGTCTCCAGCTCTTTAGCTGTCGCAAGAACTAATATGCTGATTTTGCTCTACTTTTTCTAAAATGGCATCGACTTAATGCGTAACAAACAGGTCGACCAGAGCGAGGTTCATCTTTGACTTCAAATTACCAAGTTGAAAACGTTAGAACCAGTTTTGTGCTACTCTTACCGACACTACATTAGGTCCATAAACGTCACAATTTTTTTTCGCCGATTGTGTCGCATTTTTCCATTTTTTGGAGTGAAATTTCAAAATCTAATTTGTACGCTAAATTCATTCATTTTGGTGGACAGGAAAACAATAGGAAAATGGCGGAACACTGTTTATATATTTTTTTTAAATGTCTTCCATTTGATTATATCAAAACTGTCCAGATACAAACAGAACAACCAAATAGATTTACTGCAACATTTTATTTATGAAATACAATTTTTTTTTTTCCCCTATCTAATATTATCTAGTTCCGTGGTAGTAAAGTTAGATATGGACAAAAGAAATATAAGTAGAATTAATGCAGTCGAAATGCGATCCCTGCGCATTTTATGTGGAATATTTTGGCATATTTATCCTTGATAAATAAATATGAGTATAATGGTGTAAGACAGAACGGTGTGGTTTAGAAACTAAACTACTAAAAGAAAAAAAAAGGTATAATGAGATACTTTGAACACGTAGAAAGCATGAATAAAAGTATATTGACAAAAAAATGGTTTGAGCGAATGTATGTGATGGAAGGATCATCAATGGTTACTCTGTAGAAAATCCTATGTAGGATAAGTGGATGACATCAAAGATGGCCAAATTATAAATACTCGAAAGCGGTCAACTTCCGGTGAAGCAAATGAATATCAGTGATACCACATAGTATTTTCATTGCTATAAAAATTTTATTGTGAAACTGTACTAGTTCTATCATTGACTATGTTATGTTTAAAAGCTTTGGATGTTAAAACGGTCAAGAAAACAGCCATACGAAGAAAACTAGTTTTTATTCTCATTATTTCACTACTTGGTGCTTTATCGCTTGCATTGCCGAGCGTCAATTAATAGTTAGCAATATATTTTTTGATTTTTATGATAAAATACACTGCGGTTTACAATTTCTTTTTCTGATATGTACATAAAATAATTTATCTTATCCTACTAATATTACAGATGTATAAGTTCGAATGTTTTTTTACTCAATCGCGCTTTAACAGTTCAACAGATTAGTTGAAACTTTGCAGTAAAATATTTCATACATCAGAATAACAAAGACAATAATTTATAAAAAATACTAACTTTTACTCGCAGCTTCGCTTCTGTGATTGTAGAACAAATTCTTGTGTCGATTGATTATTGGTAATAACAACGTTCAAGAGATTCAAATTCTTCATCACTTTTGTATCAGAATCGTAAACATAACGAGATCAAGATTAAGAGCGTTAGATCGTCTCATTGTAAAAAAAAATTGATTATCTATGAAGTCGGTTTACGGACGATAATTTTACTTGATAACGTCATAAGAAAACATTTATGAAAAACTGCATATTTTATCAATTGAATTGAATTATTATCACTGAATTATCATTATTTTGTGTAATACAAAGAAAGAGTTAATTGGAAATTACAAGTTTTTCGATAAATTAACATTTGTTTGCACTCGTTAATTCAAATATTTTTTTACATAAATTATACAGAATGTGTAAAGTTAAAAATTAATTTTAAATCTTACGTTAATAGTTAAGCACGATCGTTTTTTTCATTAAATACTAAATAAAAGCAGTTGACTTTTTATACGATCGTTTATATGAGTCATAATAATTTTTTAGTCAAAATTGTTACATAACCTATTATTACTTTATTCGCCGACCAATGCAACTTATTTTTAATAATCATAGAATAAATAGATGAGATTATATCGCTAATCAAATTCTTAAAATGCAAGAATTCTTTACCTTTTTTGCCTCAATTGTTGTAATAAGCAACGGCAACCACACTAACTTTTCACTTTACTTTATAAACAGTTGACAAAACTGTTCACGTGTAGGTTGTGTGCGGCCGCTGTCTCTCTTCTACTCGAACGCTTAGGCCGATCATACCTTTATATCGCTCGTTCCGCGCTCTCGCTTGCACGCTCGGCTCAGTCGGAACGTGACAATGATTATGCTTTTTCGTGCGTGCAGCCGGCATTCTTTGATTTAGAAGATGTCATCACGCCAAATAGTTAGCGGCTTTACGTGTATTTTCGGTTGGAGAATATGGGTTCTACCGGTATGAAATCGAAAACAGAACCGAGATTGACATCATGATTAATTACGTTATAAATTGTTAAAAAGATTAAAGGTTTCGTTGTATGTCTACGCGGGCGGAACCGCGGATGAATTATGTATATTTAAAATAGAACCTGAATCTGGATCGGGACTATAGTGGAAGTCAAAAGCGTAGCCAAAATTGAAACCGAAGATCGTGGTTGACAGCGTGATTAGTCGATGTAAAAGATGAAAGGTTTCATTTTATGTCCACGCGGGCGAAGTTGTACAGACGCGCGCTCTAATCTCGAGAACTACTAAACGAATTTGATCACGGTTTTTAATGTTGTCATCTGCATTTATTCAGAGAGTTTTTTTGTATTAAAAATTTCCCTAGCACATACATAAGCTAAGCAAAGACTGTATAAGTGACTTAAGACGACATAAACAGTGCTCCTGGGTTGCTGTATCAGCGAGCGCTGACAAATGTTTGGATACTCATAAAAATTGTGAACTTCAAACATTATTGTCGTATTGGCGATATTCTTAAGTAAACATTATATTTAAATAAAAAATCTAAAAAACGGTTGCCCATGCAGGCCATCCCTAAAACTTTCCGCTACGATATTCATGAATGTGTCTTAGAGCTCCTTGAGTTATTGTATAAATATTGTTTATGAGTTTTTGAACTTCAAAATTTGAAAGACATAACCCTGTCGCTCATTCCTGAAACTTCTTACTACTTTCGGTCTCAAAGCATTCAAAAATAGTATAGCAATAAATTATTAAGTTTATCACGCTCAAAAGCTAGATCTTAGTACTTTTATAAATTCACCGAGTTTATAAATTAGTTCTAATACCTTTTTGAGCTCTTTGAGTTCGAAAATGTATATACATATATTTAATATAAACGACTTCTTTTTTACTTTTTCCTCTATTATGTTTTTCAAATTCGTTGATTTTTAAATGCTTTATGGCATTTCATGCAGTATTCTAAGCAAAAAAAGATGAAAGCGTGACAAATATCAATTTATTAGGGTTTCACATGTATTTTGAAAACACCCTTTTTTTTTATTGAATTTTCCGTTAACCAATATCTCTCGAACAAATCAACGCAATGAGTTGGATTTTGTAATGATCGACGTTGTTTTGTAAGGCAAATACTTGGTTTTATTTTGGAATTTATTGGAAGTAACAATATTTTTTTAAATGAATCAACTTATTTTGATGCAATTAGTAACAATTGACGTTATTTTTATGAAGAGTAACTAGACAATTTTTGGAGTTTATTGATAAGATAGTTACAAAACATTTTAAAAAGGAAAAAACACTTTTTAAAAATTTTCTCCGACAATATCTCCAGAGATCAATCAACCCATTTCTATGCAGTTTACGGCAGTCGATTCAACTATTTGGGAAAAGAATTGATTATATTTTCTTATCGATCGGTAGGATAGACGAAAAATTATTACTAAAAAAATATTTTTCTTTTCTGCATTTCTATTTTAGAATTTCTTCTAAATCTAGCACGCGGAATCAGTTCAACATTTCAGAAAGTCTAAGTTTAGTTGAGAACCCCTTTCAAATGTCGCGAACGTTTTGCATAATTAATTAATTATTGTAATCTATTACTGAAACAATAAACAAATCTAGACTTGGTAGCTGTTTGATAGGTATATAACAAAGTAAATTCTATTTTTTTTTTGTTCGCGTCTTTATTCGCGAAAACTAGATTTAAACATAAACTACCCTACACTATATGTACTGACAGTTTTAAATAACATATAAATTTAATTAAAAAAGACAATATAAAATCCTAAAGCCTACGCGAACAAAACCGAAGCCGAGTCGCCAATTTCGGATACAAAGTATCTTGTCGTAACCTAGATATAATATACTGAACGAATGTCTTGCAGCGTGATTGAAATAAAATATGGAATCGAAAGCACCTTTGACATTTAATATATATATGTATATATATATGTGTAAGTAACTTGGATGTAGTGTTACAGCATGTGGGCATATGTATTTGTTAAAAAATGGAACTTTGCTGAAATCAAATGCATTTGTGCTTCAGTAATCGCCTTATTATCGTAACCGCGGCACAATCTTGCCGTTATTTGTAAGGTTATTATGAAGACCCTTTCTCCCGTCGCACCGCGCCGTGGGCGGCGCGAGGCGGCCCGGCGGACGGCGCGGCGGACGCCAGAAAACGGCGCTCTATAAACTCGAGATAACGGTGAAGTCCCGAGTCCGGTCGCAACTTGGCAGATAAATTTCATCCAACCCACCCTCCGTGATAACGTCTCGACCGGTCTATATTCTGAGAATTGTGTAATACTACTTTGTTGCGCGTCGAATGTACTTGCCCTTTTTTTAGATTTACATACACGTGTGTCTGTTTGTTTTAGGCTACCAATGAAACGTATTAATAAACTAAAGGCAATCGAGCCGTGAAGATGTAAAAAGTGTCCGATTCAAAGCTTACGTTTAAATAGTAAATTGAAATGATGGGTGGATTCTCAACAATTCATTTCTCCCCCGAGTTTAGGCGCGCGATCGTCCTCCATGTAAAATTAAAAGAGGTAGAATTTCCCGGGGTGAGTTTATTCATTACTTCCCGTCACGAGCTGGGAGGTGGGGCGGGCGGGCGGCGCCCCCACCCGGCCGCTCTCACTTTATGGATATAACCTCGACAAAATACCCCTAAAATTGCACTGTTTTTATTACGTTCCCTCTTTATTTCTTTCGGTTTCTTGGCTCGCTTTTTATAGCGTTATTGTTTTATTAGCGAATGCAGATAAAAACGACTTAACATGACAGTGGTAATGTTGCTTTTGAATCATCTCGTTTTCGCTCGTCCTATACAATACCCATCTGTTTATATTTGTCTATATATAACAAATTTTTTTTTTATAACTTACTTGGATTGCGAAAAATTACACTAACGAGATTCCTTTATCACGTCTCTCCGTCTAATTAAGGGATAAGCTACAGTGTCTTTATTTGTCATTTGCTTGTTTATATGTCTTCTTGTAAATATTAAGATATATATGTTAATTAATGTGTGCAAGTTTTAGGAATATATTTTAAAGAAAAATATTTTAAAAGTCGTTATTTCTATTTTATTTTCTCGCCCATGTTTATTGTTCTCGCTCTGCGTAGTGATAGAGTGCGGAGAAGGGAAGGTGGAGAAAGATAAGGACGAAAGAGAAGTCTGGCTGAAAGATTGACTGAGAGGAAGAGCGATATGGATAGGGTGAGGGATTGAAATCTGTGATAAAATCAAGATTGGAATTGGTAATTGGGCCAGGATCAGTTTTAAGATCATAAAATCTTGATCAAGATTATTTATACACGTGAAGGGAACCGCTAGCAAAAGCTACAGACATAGTAAGTGTATAAATATCCACATATTTGTAGCTTTTGCTGGCAATACCGATATTTTTCTTAAATATGTAGTGTATAGTGACGGAAAATTGTCGAAATGTGTATTAGGTTGGTTAAATTAGAAGAAAAAAATTAAATAAAATTACATTAATAAAAGTAACCATTTTTTGGTTACTACATAGTGATAATGTTTAAATTTAAATGTTTTTTTATCTTATCAAAATATGAAAAATTGTCACATGGAACGCTAACCATGCGAGTTTAGTACCTACCTTTCCAGATTTTTTATTATTAGTCTCTTTATAATTAAAAGGATAAGGAATATTTTATCTCCAGCATATCTATTATGATAATTTGGGTTTTTAAAATGAAATTTGTTGTCATCGGAATTGTCATCATCTAAATTTGTGTCTTTAACATGGTTTAATACTTCTAACGGCGATAGTTAATAGAACTATTCCTAAAATTTAACATAAGAAATATTATGGTTATTGTATTAAGTTTTCAGAGTAGAGCTTTATTAAACATCCGATCAATATGATTGAGAATTAAATATTGTTTATTATTATATTGAGTTAAAAAGTAAATACACAAAGAAAATCATTAAAAATATAGTAAAAGTAATGATTAAATAAAGTAAACTACGCAAATGAGACTAAGGAGTTTCATTAATATCATTTTAATTGTGAACAGTCACCGTAGTTGCTGATCGCTAATAATAAATTATTTTTTATTTTCGCGAGCCGTTCTTTAGGATTATTACGAAATTTTGAAGGCGAACAGCGCCGCGGTTTTTATCAGCTCGCCCGTATTGTGTTCACGCGAGTGATCGAGTGCGCCGTGATTCACGTCGCTTCCCCTCTAACCGGTGATTTGTTCCCGCGCCGCGCCGCAGTCGACCGTCTCTATATTATGCTACGTCGAGAATATCCAATAATCTGCTCGCTGCGAGTCGCTCAACAGCTCTCGTCGGTTTTATTGAAAAGCTCGTGTTCCATCCTACTTGTTAAAAGTTTACCATGATCGTACATTATTGAATTCATGAGTTGATTTTACGGTTATCCTTCGAACTTCACTCTCTGATCCGATAGGTTTCATAATGCTTTAATTAATATTAATAGCCTTTACATTTCATTCAAAATTACAATTCTTAAAAATCTTCAAAGGGATGTTGCAATTTATAAGTTTATATGAATAAAAATAACAAAATAAATAACTAACTTGGTACGTTACAATATCGGCTTTCTCAAAGAACGGAGCAATTAATATTGTATAGTCGTTCGCCTAGAGCCAGTATTCCATTCGTGCGATTCGCAATGGATTAATGGAAAGCGCAGACAGATCGATCGTACCAAAAAATACAACAGTGATCCCCGTTCAAACAGCTGTGATTGGTTTTATTGTTTTGCTGCTAAAATTAAATCTCGTTGCTTTTGTATTTCTGCGCATGCGAATTTAACAATTTCAACCGTTCGCTACAATGACGGGGTATATTTCTAAAACACGTCGACTGGACTAATTTCGTTTTATTTACTAGATATTACTATAAAAACACTTATCTAAAAAAATGCTGTTGAATTCGATTAATATATGAAAGTAAAATAATTACCGTACGTACATAGTTACGATCTATGCTAAATGTAAAACAACCTTGTTGTTTGTCTTTAAAACTGAATTTTCTTGAAAACTGCTGTGTTGGCATGTCATAACCGAAAGTATATTACCAATTAGATACATTCTACGAAAATAGCAATATCCGAAAGCCCATTTTTAATTGGAACCGAGTGGTCAGCGCGTTAATCTATATCATTCATTACTGGTGTGACAACAGTTCATAATAGCTTCCAATCCTTACCGGAGCAGCAAGCAAGTCTAAGCTTCTTGTACTAAACATGATTGTGGTAGGTTGGGCTGGGCTGTCGGGCCATAAAAATATTATCTTTTTTACAATACTGTTTCCAATTATTACGTTTACGATGTCTATCTATGACAAGGTTGCATTTATAAATAATAAGTTGCATTAATTGAAATTGATTTTAGAATGATATGCGGCTACACACTTGATGAGTGTGTAGCCGCCGATAAAGATATAGATTAGAAAGATGGCGGTACTACTATGTAAGTTATTGTAAAGTTCTTATTAATTAGTCTATCTAATTCTTCGTTTGTTATTCAAGGTTTAATAAAGTCGTGAGGAAAAATATTATGTATTATGTTTTGACATCTAACTAGGTACCACTTTTCTCACTACATTTCTATAATTTATGTCATATTTAATATACTTCTTTCAATACCCGAATTAAGTGCGGAACCCTCTGTACGCGAGTTTGGCAAGCATTTAAACGGTCTTTTATTACAGATGGCGAAGAAAGAAGTTTTTTTTTAGTTCCAGTAATGTTTTAAACGAAACGGGAAACCATAAATCTATCATAACCGATTTGCCCAGAATAAAAATCTTAAACAATATTCGGTTAGGATGTTATACTATTCGCTATATAAACCGACTGTGCTGACAGATTGAAATATCTCTGGCGATTTTTCAGTATCATTAGATCAAAACATTGTTTGGATGCCAAATAGTTCGCAACAGCTATTCAAGAAAGCGACTGGCAAACGACCAAGGCTCGCGAGCACCGCGCGCGCGTCCCGTGGCGACGCGCCCGGCCGCACTCCGCCGACCGCGCGCCCACACTTTATTAGCTTCGTGTGTATAAAAAAACGGTTGCTAAATAGCAATTACTTCTTTGAGAGGTGGAAACGCTTCAAGAAGATAGTGTAATTTAATTTCCGGGTAGAAGAATTAAAACGTTTGCTTCATCAGTTGGAAACTGAAATGAGAGAATAGCATAGTTATTTACACTGGACAAGTCACTCAAGACCGAAACTAGAAAAATTTTTAATATTGATTACAGAATCTTCAATACGAATAAACGCAACCATTTTATATTTATATCATTCTGATAAAATAACCGATTAAAATAAGTATCGAACATTTAGTCAGTAAGTAAATACAAAAAAATATGAAATTAAAATCAGGAATGATTGATAAGTCGTAAGTAAATACATTATGTAGTCAAGAAGGACTTTAATAATAACCCTTTTATGTAATAAATCTTGTTATAATGAGGCTTTCTTTTCTCTGTTTTGCATAAATCGAACGTACCAGTCCTCGTTACCACTAACTTATTAATGAAATATATGTATTATTATTCCTAGGGTATTTTAATGTCCAATAATCCAGAACGAAGTTACAACATTATCTCCATAGCTGTTGTGAATTTTTAAAAAAATGAAATTGATTGTAGACCTTTAATAATTCAATATGGAGTTGAGCAATCACATATACCTAGTCAATGCCTACTTAATAATGATCGCCACAGTAAAACACTCGCACGAGTTGGTCGCCGAGCACGATGCTATCGTAGTGACAGATGTCTGTCGGGCCGGTGTAGTCGATGAGCCGGTGCGGTACAAAGGCGGATCGTTGGCAGCAGCGGCGAGGGATTCCGCGCATGTCGCGCGCGTCCACCTGGTCGTAGGCGGACGGCGAATCACTGACATATTTTTGAAGTGGCCGTTCTAAGAATGTATTCTATTCTCAAATTATTAATAGTATAGAAAATAAATACGTGAGTAGGTCTTTATTTGTTTAAATTTCTTACATGATACGAGCTATAGATTATTTTCTCATTTAGTATTTGTCCAGTAAGTGATTTCACTCCAAATATATACATTGAATTTTTTCCCTTTTGGTTTTCTGTTACTTTTTTAATTGAATTCAAGCAGGTGGAGGTTCTATGTTCATCTGTATTTTTTTAAGTATGCTCAGCGATCACTATATCAATTGTGAATCAATTGATTTTTTTTGTTGTTTAAAAATTAGTTGGCGAGATGGTCTCATAGTCATCAAGTCAGGATTTGACGATGGAATCCCAAAGAAATCAAATATACATAGACTGTCTATAGGTATCTTTCTTCTTCCCCCTATGGATTACTATTGTACTCATTTTAGTCTATAGTATTTTCTTTTATAGTTACTAGCATTCAAATAATTCGTGTTTTATACCTGAGAGAGGGCTCCGCTATGTCCCCCCCTAACGGTTTTTGCCAGATGTTTCAGTATATGTATTTGTAAACCTCGATGTAAAACAGATGCCTCGTGTTTCGTGAATTTAAGATAATACATATTGTTGCTTTCTTTTGTTTTGTTAATTTGTCTATTATTTATTTAATATATCTGACATTATGTCGAGTGAAAAAAAAGAACTGAAGTGTGTGTTTTTTGTGACATGGTAAAAACTGATAAACACTAATATTTTCAGAAGAAACTATGTCAAAATGTTAAAAGATTTTGAGATTACGAAAATTCCATAAATTGAAATATAAAAATATTATTATACCGGACGACGTTTTTGATGCAAGATATCATAGCACTTGTTACAAGACATTTACAGCATTGAAAAGACAATTTTTCTCGACAGATGTTAAAAAAAAATTCCATCACAGCCCAGTACGTTTTCGTCTGTAATTGAACAACCATTTACATCAACTAATAGCTCAATAATTGATGGTATAATCATACATGATTACCTTATAAAAGTCATGAACCTTCCTGAAACAGAAGAAGCCGTAAAAGAAATTGACGCTGAAGCGGAACAGCCGCTGGAGGAAGGACAATCTGATGATTCTGCAGGATCAACGACTGTTCAGACTTCTGATACTGTAGCTTCAGAAAAATAATTTGTGTTTTTTTTTTTTTGTAACAAAAAAATGAAACAATTTCGATCTAAGAATGAGCCATTAAGCACGCCAATGACGCACTTAAGGGAAAGAACAATTAGAAAAGAGTGTTTTATTAAATTTTAAGCCAGATACTGAAATTTACAGTGATACTTTGACCAAAATACAAAGTGTCCTTTCTCGTGAAGTATAACTATCATGTTGTTTGCTGGCAAAATTTTTGGAATCAGAAAAGATCACCAGTGAAAAGTCTTGTCCGTACTTCATGGCCACATCTCCAAATAAACACTGTACTTAAAGAAATATGTCATTCAATTGAAGAGAATAGAGTATCTTGAAAAGTTTAAAGAATATTTACCACACACTATTTAGAAGAAAAAATCCACAAGAAATTCAATGGTCATGTTTGTTACATATCAAAATTCAAATTTTGATATGTAACAAAAAAAGTTGTTGCCCTTAAAGGCATACAGTGCTTTGCCAGTGTAGTTTATAAATACAGTGATAAAGTCAATTATATTGATGTGTCGATGTGAAACAGGGAACGTAATACATATACATCGGACCGGTTAGTAGCTAAGATTGTGTTGCCTGCTGAAGTCTGTACTCAATGAAGACGTCTGCCGTGATCAACATAAGTATTTAAGACCCTGATAAATAAAATATATCAATGGCAGATCTGGTCAATTACTTTCAAAATTTTATTTTTTTCAGCACTTTCAAAACTGTCTGCCACAATGTTAAACGCGCAATAATGGTCTACCATTATTGTTTTTCCGATGATAATAACAATAACATGTTTTCAAATTTCAAAACGGTAGACGTGGTCAAATGCATTTAAAATTTGCCAAAAATGGATACCTGTTTTACTTGAGCGCCCGCTGCGTCCACCTCTGGCTTAGTAACGCCCCATCTCATGAATGGTAGGGATAGAGGCCTCACTGTACAAAACCCCAGGTCTGGTCAAATACATACAGGTATCTTTTCACTGGCTCTTAGACTATAATATAATATAAAAAATGATGTGAATTAGTTTTCCAAGATAAATATGTCACTGTAGTAAAAAACTCCAACTATTATAAATCGTTAAAACCTTGGACTGCATCAAAAACTTTTATATCTCAATACTTTTCGTATGCTAATCGTTCAGAAACAGTTCGTTGGTCGTCTTGTCGGACGACAATATTTACGTCCGATGGCAACACACCAACTCTCTTCAACCGTGAATGAAACTCAACTCTCCGTGTAACACTGACTGTATTACGTTGTTAATACATGTTTCGTGCAAAAAATTGAAAAGGTAATTTTAAGAATACCGTTTTATATATTCTGTTTACTCCATAAGAAAAATAGGAAATCTTTTAGGTGAATAAATCAAATGAAATTATTCTACCGACGTTTATTTTTACCACGGTTGCGAAAGTGGCATGTAAAAAAAGTTGTTTTAAATTCATCTAAAAATTATTGTTGTAAGGTTGTCGATTCGTAGAAATTTTTAAGAACACGAAATATGTTATGCATGTATAGGTATGATGTTAGTTATACTATTATGTTAAAATGTTTTTAACTTCGATGGGTTATTTTTTATGATTGAGATAAAGGAAGAGAAGTCATTTTATATATTAAATGAGCGTAAACCGAACAATATAAAATGGATTAGATAAATGACAAGTGAAAATTGGAGACGGCCACGAATAGACGGTGCTCCCGTGCGGTTAGTAGCGAAGCAATAAAGAAGTTCGCTGTTGGCCGTTGAACACAAAAGGCGAGCTTAATACTGTCGTTATTTATTCACATGTATAACGAGATTGTCAGCGGAGGCCCTCGACCTCGGCCGCGCGAGCAGGCGCCGGCGTCCCTCGCTTATTTGTCTCCCGCTACTCTCGCCCTTGTTGTATTTACCCTCACTCGCTCCTTTTGCCGACGTAATTCTCTTTTTATGCCAGAGTTATAAAGCTATTACGTTTTCCTTTTAAGTTTTCTGTGGAGGTAGCGAGGAAAACGAGCGTTAAGTTGTTCTTTTTTTTTCCGGTATGATTTTTTTTCTTTCGTCGAGACTCATAATAATAATAATCATCACGCCGTTACAAAATATTCTTTCAGTACCAGCGTGTGATTTCTTAAGCGATGTATTATATAGTGTAAAATTAAAAATACATTTTTATGCCTTACTTTTGCGTGTTGTAAAATAAAAATGAACTCTTACGAAACGATCAAAGAAGTTCGCCATTACAGAGTACTTCACAGCGCGATTCACGACGCGCTGTTTACGACGTGAAACATCGCAGTGCAGCCGCTCGAGTGTCATTTCCTAAGATTCTCAAAAGCACTATCCGAATTGCTCGTGAGTGCATTTTAATGTCTCCGCTGCTAAAATATTATTCCAACTTGTTAACTAAAACGTAAAACATTTTGTGGCAAAATCGTGATTTCTATTTCAATGTATCCATGACAATTTTAGAAAAATTTGCTCGGCACACTTTTGCGGTTTCTTAATCAAAGGTAAAAAAGGGAATCCTTATAGTTTTGTCAAGTCTGTCCCTCCATCTGTATGTCGATTCTGATGAAATTGAATCGATGAACTTCTTGTAGGAATCGCTATACAATTTTCTATGGATATTCAATTCAATTCATTCCGTAAGAATTAGATAATACATCTTTCCGCAAATATTCATAATCTCGTTTCTTATAACAAGTTTCTTAAGGAAACCATAGTCATTGCTGTAGCTATTTCTGAGAAAAATAGCTTAGAACATGCACTAAAATTTTACGAACTCAACCATAGCATCAGCTACCGATAGTTCACGATGCCGCGCTCCCGAGCTCGAACTTGTATTGAAGCTATAGATATTTTCCTTATTCGCTGTTTTTTTTTTTTTAATTTTTTACGATAGGTACGTTTATTGCAATGATAGTATAGTATTAGTGTTACAGTTATAAGTGTTACGCTTACGGTATTGATGTTTTTTGAAAGTAAGATTGTCTGTGATTAATATTGAAGTGTTTAATAACAATATTTACTTTATAGTGAAACTTACCCTGACAGTCGATAATCTTCGAGTCCGCAACTAATATTGCGTGCTGTGTATCGTTTATGCGATAATTTGTTTTAGTTTGCTGTTTGCTTAGAGATGAGTGGAACATTCGTGGGAAATCAGAGACTAATTTATAATACTATCAGCGATCTTGCAACTGACAACATCAAGTTCATTTGTAGGTAAGTGACTAGATAAATTCTTTAGAATTAACACATCGCGGAGTCCGAGCGCTGGGCACAATTCGAGTTCGTCACGTGGCGCCGGGAGCCGACAAACGCGAATGCCCTTGAAATATGTCCGAGCATTTAATAAGGTTGTCTTATTTTTTTATAAGTGTTTTTTCAATGATAAATTTTTATTATAGTTACTTTAGCAATGTTGTTTGAAAAAAGATGGAGATCATGAATATTTGGGAAAAGATGCATGATCGATTCCATGCTGTATATGAAAATGAATATGGGTATAAAGAAATGGTAAATGTAAGAAAAATAGAGTACGACGTGTGTTTAATACTAGAGATTAAAAAAGATACTTTAACAAATAGAAACAAAAGCCTCCTTCAAAAAGGTATTTCAATAATCAGTTGTTTTTGGAGTCAGTTCCAACTTAAAATAAATCAAGCGCACTTGTGTCTCCTTGGAATGAAAATATCACACACACACACAGTGACACAAACACAGGTGAAAATCTGAGGATGCAAGACCAGACCTATATGTTGGATGCATTAACACTTTCCGTTTGGTTGGAATATTTGCTAAATAGCTGAAGATGTCTGCGGTCTGGCGTTATCATGGTGAAAAACTACACCCTTTCTGTTATAAATTCCGGCCGTTTTTTCTCTACTTCTTGCTTGACTTTCATCTTGATACTTGGCAGTAGATATCCGAATTGATGGTTTTGCCGCGCGGTCAAAGCTCATAATGCTTAATGCCCTTCCAATCCCTTCGTACACTTATTGCGAGTTAATCCGGGTTTCATTATAGTCTGTGGAGCTTGCTTACCTTTGACCATGATCTTTTTCATACGTTCATGTCGTAGATAATCCTCTTTTCATCGCCAGCTATCAATATTTTCAAAAACGGTTAGGTTTCATTACGTTTCAATAGATAATCGCAAATGAGTACACGCTTGATTATTATCATATTTCATTCAGTGAGCTCGTGTGACACACAAGTATCGAGTTTTTTTATTTATTCAACATTTTTCAAATAGATCAAAACTGTTTTGTGGTCTATCCCCAGCTCTTTCGTTATGTTATAAGAATGATTAAGCCTATTTTGCTCTACTTTTTCCAAAATGGCATCGATTTTATCCGTAACAGGTCAACCAGAAGAGGTTCAACTTTATGTCAAAATTACCGCACTGAACGTTTGAACCAGTTTTTTCTTTTGTTTTGTTTTTATTTTCTAATATTGTGTATTTAATAGTATAAAGACTAACCACATACAAACATCACAACTAAATAGATCTTACTACAACTTTTTACTTGTGAAATACGAAAAAACTTTTTCCCCGACCTTCTAAAAATTTGTTTGTAATAGATTTCTTTCTAATATTGCAAGTGGAGTACAGTAGTGTTATGTGTTTACTGTGATAAGTATTTTATCATCCTTAGGTGACTTGACTACTCTATGCATTTTAAATAAAGGTTATTTTCATGACGTCAGTTTATTCAAGCAAACAGATCTAAGAGCGCTCTTAATAATAATCGATTAAAGGAAAATACGCAATGCCTTGAGGTTCAGTGTTTCACGACAGCATATTAACCATGAAATATTGACATTTATATTAGGACTATTTTAAAAACTTGTATAGTGTTATTGACAAGTCGAATGAAATGTAAAATCATCACACATTTCGCAGTGCAAACTCAGCGATGAGCGTCCAAGCCAATGGCTAGAAATTAGTTAAACTGCCGTGAAGAGGGTGTCGAAACATAACTGGGATTAAAGTAAAGTCGGACGATGATCGTTATCGGGCCCTCGCTCTCTCCCCTCATTAAAGCGAAGCCCGAGGGTCGAGCGGCGTAAAGCAGCGCTCGAGTGTATCGTAAGTGTTAATTACTTTTGTCACTCCGCGGGCGGGCGCGGCCGGCCGGTTAACAAATCTCGGCGTTACATAAACTTGGCCAGAGCGCGCGGCCGCCGAGTAATTTACATCGCCTGACGCAATATTGTTTGTACAATAAATTATGATGCCTCGGAGCGTTCTTAACGGGCGGTTAAATCGATAAGCACGTTTTTAAAGCATCGTTAACTAGCCGCGGCGGCGGCCGATTTCAATCTGCGCACTCGACGCCGGTAGCGAATCCCGTCGTCACGGCGTCGATCTGGGTCGTACCGCCGACAGCGACGTTCTGGACCAAGGGAAAGAGTAAATTGTATTTATATTTGTTTTTAACGATTTTTAGATATTCGATCCACGTTTGACATTAACAAATTAGTAACTAGGGTATATCCTAATATACCCTGGTTAAAGATCACCCTAAATAACTTACGTCATCTTTTAGGAATTGTCTTTATATAATCAGGATTTAAAACACATGCTTTTAGTATTTCATTATTTGCAAACGTGTATTTAAATATGTGATAAAAAATATTTACATTAACCTATTATACGTAGAATCGTATTATTTTCGACCTAGTCAAATTACTACATTATTAGTGTAAATAACTACACTAATAATCTTCCCTATTTTTCTATAAATTTTCATCGCCTCCTTCATAGCTTTAATCTCTTTTTACTTTAAATATTTCTTTGATAATCGCTACTATAACTGTGAAAAATAACATCATGTTAAAATAACTATTCATGTAGAGAGAAACAATAAAAGAAAAATTAACCCTAATAATATTGCAAGCAAATTATCGAAATTTATTCAGTGTCTCTGAGAACGTTGTAGATATAAGATATTACCAAAAGCATCTTCTTTGATTTGTTTAAAAATTGGCAATAAGATGTTAGTTGTTTAACTATAATTATATAAAACAGCACTTTGCGTATTGATATTACATGTTTCCTTGAACAGCAAAATTACATAAATACATAAATTTAATTTATATCGTAGCTGTGTCATTATAGCTTCTTCTTCCACCTCGGATTCCGATTTTTAGAGTCGGGGTCTCCTTAATTCTCTGTGCTACATAAATCTAAATTGGGTTGTATAGCCTCTCACAATTGGGCTCGCTCGAGTTTAATTATTGTATTTGATCACCAGGTCGATGACGAATGGGTCGTGCCTTTTTCCTCTCCCTGTAGTTTCAAAACACTATACTACTGATCGTCGTTACATATTTTTATATGTCTATATCATTAAGGAGATTTTCGCTATTTCTAAAAATAGCTCTCTATTAACTTTGTAAGACATAGTTCATAGGTCGTGTTAGATACGTCATAAAATCAAAATTTACGGTACAATTCATAAAACTCTGCCGCTCTAAATTGCTTGCGAATGATACAATGCGTAGATACAACGTTCCTTGACCCTTCCTCCTCCCCCGCGTTTCTATTTTATGTAATTGCAACGCTTTCGTGACTAACGTAACAGCGGTAGAGTTTCCTGCGTTGTATTGTACCTGAACGTGAGCTGTTTACAATAAAACTTCCATTTGTTCTTTTAATTGAAAATATTTGGATTCATGTTCACTTCTTACTTTCATTTACATTTGCAAATAAAAAATGCAACTATTACTCAACTTCGATTGATTTTGGATATCATTATTATCGGAACAGGGTAGTAACAAAAGGCATTATCGTTACAAAGTACTAAAACATTATGCTCATATTCCGTTTACAATTTGCAACCGGCGTTGTATAATACTACATAGTAGTAAAATTAGTAGGCAATGAAGTCGGTTGTGCGCAGCGCCTACCATGTGGCATTGTTCATTAGGCGAGAGGGCCGCCCGGGACGGCCACCCCACGCCTCGAACCCGCCGACTAAGTTTTATCTGACAGTTTCTCCCCGGGCTACATTACCGTCCACGCCGCTATTTCATTTTCCGCGAACACTGACAGTAGGTAATTAACATGAAATTCAGTAGCGCCGGCCGGTTCGTGCTACGAAGTACTTCTGACAAAGTTACGACGCAACAGCGCTCTGCACACCGCGCCGCGCCGTCGCCGTCGTGCCTACGACCCGCTTTAGAGCGAGTTGCGTTTGCATTTGTCCATTGTCTCATAGTTACGACATCTCAAATGTCCAATGTTTCATATCCGATTATGTTAGTACATATTGATCCACGAATTTGTAATAAATACACATACATATGCGAGAGGATATCAAAGTTGACGTCCACTTAACGGATATCCTTGAAACCATTACGTAAATTATTCATTGTTGTATCCATGTTTTTGAAGTGAAACTTCTTTATCGACGTATAAGAGAAATTTTCGTCGTTACGTTTTTCTGTTACGCGCCATATTTATTTCTAAAACTCAGTAGTGACGTGAAAAATAATATTTCAATAATAAAGTGATAGGCAAAAAAAGGATTTATTCTAATTCCAGTAGATTTCTAACAAAAGTAAGTATTTATATCTTTTTTTCTAATACATCCAATACGTGGGCGTGATTATGGTATATATTTTTTTAGGTTATTTCAGGTTAACCTCAGTTTTTGATTGTAAGTATCGGTAAATGTACATAATTTCATTAAAACTAACAATTATTAAATAATGTGACTGTTAATCTAGCAAAACATCGATTAATTGTAATAACAAAAAAAAACATTTAAAAATTAACAGTTAGAAAATGAAAACAGAGATGTACATTTTTTTTTTCTTTCTTATAATTATAATATATAGAATTTATCTATGAAAAACAGTCCTCAAACATCAACAACAAGATCCGGCACTACATTTGATGGAGTTTGATATAATTTAATTTTAATCGAAGTATTGTCCATCACTAGCAACAAATTTTTTCCATCTTTCAAGCAGCGTTGGGATTCCAAGTCTGAAGAACTCCTTATCTTTTGAGGCTGTCCACGAATCAACCTAACTTTTAGTATCTTTATATGATGTAAACCGTTGCTCTGACAGAGCATGTACCATTGACCGGAGCAGATGATAGACGGCCCAATATCTGGTGAATACGGCGGGCGGAGTAGTACTTCCCAATCAAGTGTTTTTAAATAGTTTTTCACCGGAACCGTGACATGCGGACAAGTATTGTCATGTAGAAGAATAATTTTGTCGTGTCTGGAGTAGTATTGAGGGCGTTTTTCCGTCAAAACTCTACTCAATCTCATCAATTGTGTTCTACATAGAGTTCCAGTGATTGTTTCGCTTAGATTAAACAATTCTTAATACACCACACCCAGCTGATCCCACCAAATACACAGCATGAGTTATTTTCCATGAATATTAATTAGGTTTTACTGTGGATGTTAACGCGTGGCCAGATAGTCCCCATGATTTTCTTCTTTTTGAATTATCATAATGTTTTCATCATCAGTGACGATTCGATGTAAAAAACTATTTTTGTGCCTAGCTAGCAGCATTTCACTCATGCATAATCGACGTTCAACATCTTTCGGCTTTAATTCGTACGGAACTCAATTACCTTGGTTATGAATAATTCCTAACGATTTTAAACGATGCGAGACTGCTTGCTGAGTGACTTCTAAAGCAAGTGCCAAGTTCCTTTTGTGTTTGAGACGAATCTTCCTCCAATAATTCCTTCAATTCTGCATCCTCATACATTTTTGGCCTTCCACTGCAATCTTTGTCTCTACGTCAAAATCACCGTTTTTAAACTTTTGAAACCATTCGCGACATGTTCTCTCACTCAAGGCAGCCTCATTATTTGTTTTTACGAGCAATCGATGTGCCTCAGCTGCAGATTTTTATTTAATTACAAAAGTAAATTAATGACGCTTCTTTGACGCAAATTTAGACATTTTTGGATATAAAAAAATATATCAAGCTAATATGACGTTAATATGTATTTATGTTATTCTTGAGTGAGTAACCTCATTTTCAAGCTGGTTATCATTTGCGAATTCTTACGTAAACCTTGTGCCATGCCATCTCTCTAAACGGCGGAAACTTATTTGTACTCCTAATATTAAAATAGACTATAGCTGTTACGTGTTATTTTCCTTTCAGCAAAATATTGAGTTAGTCCCGACCTCACAAAAGGTACCCAAAGAAGTTCTACTTTAACAAAAAAATAAATTTGATTTTTGGTTTCTACTTTTAGATTTTTAATTCGGAGGTGTATATATATATATATATATATATATATAGTTTGAAAAGTTGAGTCCTGTCCACATATTCTATTATGTTCCTATATTGTAATCAAAAATTAGTTAAGCAAACATTAGAGTTTTCAATAAAATTTAGTACATTAATAAATTTCCCCTAATATATCAAAATAATACAACTCTCTTCCATATTTGAATATTAATGTAATTTTTATAGTCGTTTTGCAATATTTTTATGAAAGTATAATTTGTTCACGAGATTTAATTATTTATATTATGACAAATCTTCCATACTTTCATTGTACACCTGTTTTACGGTTTTGTTCAATTATTTAATAAGTTAGCTTACTGATATCATTCGAATACAAATATCTCAGCTTCGCTACTCGAGAAAAATGTTACAAATTGCCCTTTATGCTTATAGACTTCTTTTTATAGCGATGCCGAAAGACAACTCGAGATTTATCTCGCTTATCCCCACGGCTTCAGTGATCCCCCTCGAAAGAAGGGACGTCGTTTCCTTTTATCCGATTTTTTCTTCCCGAATAAATGATTTCAAATTAATATTTTCAATGGGGGAGCGCTTTTATTACGTTCTTTTGTGCTTCCTCGTCTTCATTTCTTTCTGTGGATGATTTATTCAACGACTGTAGATTTTCTGTTGTTAATTTATACAAAGAACTCGATGGCACAGCTTTTGTACACTGTTTTCTTTGATATGTTTTGCTGGTGTTTATGTAAAAGCGTCATTTAAATAATACTGTTATTTTGTGGCTGGTAACGATTTGCTTTTTCCATTGGATAGAAGAAATAATAACGATGTTTTCCTAAACATTTTACTTTAATCTGTATTAATTTAGTTCAATTTATAATTATAAACACTTTGTTTGTAAAACATTTCTTTGATTTTATTTGGAAATATGGAATAATATTTTTAAATTATATATCTATTAAAGTAGATGATTAACTAAATCGTTTAGTTTCAGTGCCATAGCAGAATAATAATTATTAGTATTCATTTGTGTATTTTAATCGATTACCTTTTAAGACATAACCCTAATCAACGACTTTAATTTTTATTTAAATGTAAAGGTAATAAGGTAATGCACGTGAAAACTGGGAAAATGAAAAATTTCTTCAAAAGAACTCGTCCTTGTAGATTCGTCAATTTGACGCAGCCCTTTTTCTCAGAAGCCATTCTAATTTCTTAAGTAACACTTTTTTTAGGGTTCCGTAGTCAACAAGGAGTCCTTATAGTTTCGCCATGTATGTCCATTCGTCTGTCTGCCTGTCTGTCCGCAAATTAGCTCAGGGGTGCTTAGTACTAGAAAGCTACAATTTAGTATAGGTATAGATATTAATCACGTCGACTAAATGGTAGAATAAAATCTTGCAAGAAGTTTTTTTTTTGGGTATCTTCTACATATAAATTAGGGTTGATTGTTTCTCGTCTATCTCATAGTGTGGGTGGTATCGTTAGATAGCTTATTCAAAAACATTGCGCGGTCCGTGAAAAACATTTTTCGATTTAGGAATCCGTTTGCGAAATATTGTGCTTTAAAGTACTAATTTTATTAGAGTCATATGCCGCCTGCCGCCCGGTCCCAGGTAACTGTTTTTTAGATATGTTGGAAAAAATCACAACAATAGTGTATATAACAAAGTTAAAAGTATCAAGGCTAAGAAAGAAGGCTTTACAAGTTAACAAGTAATAGTCGATCAATTTCTAAAATATACTTGGAGTAAAAAGGTAAATTCGTACAAATTCCATTGAAAATAACTTAGATGACGGTTTTGATTATGTAAAATAGGCAAATATAAATTTATGATCCATGTATAATTGTGGAAATGTAAAATCAATAACATCCTTAACAACCGTTTTATGTGGGCCCCATTTAAAATTTTATTAGTCGTTAAACAATGAACTTAATTAATAGGTTCATAATACCAAACAAAAAGCCCCCAGTTTGCATATTGCAACGGTCAACCGAGGAACCTGAGTAACCCGACGCGCACTTAGCTGGTTTTTCACATGTGGCATTATTGGTTTGGAGTCTGGCCGATTTTTTTTTTGCTTCACTGTAATTGGGTTAAAAGTTCCATCAGGATGTTTCTTTCATACTCGTTGTCAAACAAGTCTTATCGACCTTTAAAATGAAAGCAGCTTGGCCAAAGAATTGGGTTCCGTATATAGATGTATGTGTTATTTTAACAACATCGCCATATTTTCTTGCACATACCGACAGACAAAATTGTTCGAGAAATAGATTCTGTCGTAGAATTGATTTTTTTTACAGTCATTTTTAACTCTCATAAATATGCCAATGGACAAAATATGTATATGCACACGTAAATATTGTATTAGTAGGAATAAAAGCTCCGCAATAACCACCTGACTGGACGGCGACACATCGGTCGTGACAACGCAGCAACTGGGTTTATGACGCAACTTTTGTCTATTATGGTTTTCCTACAGCGACCGCATTAATCGCAGTCGTAAAGTTATAAGTTATAAAACTAATGTAAATGTATTGGTTTATGACAACTTTACCACCGTACGTTGAAGTCGCTTCTCGGGGTCGCAATTACTGACAAAATAAACTAATTTGATTTTAATTTAGGATCGAGAATAGTTACTGTTAAGGTTACATCACCGGAAAGTCGGCTATGAATAATTAATTATATCAATACATTTATTCGTCATCACAGTAATGTTTCCATTTTTATATTTCATATTTGTTCGCTTCATTATTTCAAAATGTA
This sequence comes from Eumeta japonica, assembly GCA_005406025.1. NCBI lineage: Eukaryota > Metazoa > Arthropoda > Insecta > Lepidoptera > Psychidae > Eumeta > Eumeta japonica. The sequence continues at coordinate 61,563 of BGZK01000363.1, forward strand.
ATAAAATTCTATTTTTCAAAAATTTGGATATAGTTTTTTTCAATTACCTTTGACTCCCATAGTTTGAGCATATTTTAAGTAGCATAATGATATATGAGTATGACAGTCGAAAAGGAATTGCAAAAACATTATAAATCAGTAATAGATTTTTAATTCCTTCGATAAAAAAAAATGGCTCACTTAAAAACCTTACGTACCTAGTAGGAAGCTAGGAAGCATTCCAAACGTATACGGCATTGATTTTTCCGGTAACGGGATAATGTAATGTTTGTTTTTGTATGTATTAGCTTCCAAAGGCGTTTACATGTGTAGCTATCCGCGGCGTATCGCGCAGCGGCCGGGCGGGCGGCGCGTGCGCGGGGCGCGGCGGGACGGGGCGCCCGGCCGTCGGCGCTCGGCCGCGCGCCCCTCTATTCTCGTCGCGGCCTCCGAGGCGGTTGTGTGTGCGTCTGAGTACTGTACTCCTTTGTCTTATTTCGAACATCGTCTCGTACTCGAACGTTCCTAACGGTGGTTATTCGCTTTAGAACATCACGGACCTCAAAAAACGCTGGATGCTGAAACAGGATTACAGTGTTTAAGGATTGCAGTGCATACAGTGTGTATTTTTCATATAAAGTGAATTTAGTTTGGTGAACGAGTTGTTTACGGATGTTCTTTATTTTATGCGCTTTGTGATTTATATAAGTGTTTCAAGTGGCCAAATCGATGCTGGTTGAATGACTATAGTGTCGACACAGATTTAATCTTCGTAATTTTAAATACAGGCCTTATTCGATTATCATAGTGAGGCTCAAAGATTCACCAAAAGCCAATGTGGACGGTGGTGGTAAAAAAGATACCAAAAAGAAGAACTGCAAACAGAAAACGGAGGGTAATGGCGCGGTGACGGCTGCCAAGAATGACAAGGCGACCGGCGCTAAAACCAGCGCGGACAAAGAGGGCAAGGAGCGCACATCGCCTAAGAACGATACGCCTCTACAGGTCCTAAACGCTTTTCAATAAAGCTGCATTGAAACGTCAATAGAATATTTTTTTGAATTTCAATAAACACACACTTTTTCAATCTAACAGTCTAACTGTAAAAAATATTTTGTTAGTATAAGAATCTCTTCCACCATCTTCCTTTTAAACTGAATTTGACAAAAAGTCACTTTTTTGCGTTGTACTTCCTTTTAACGGCTGTTCAGGCTAAAACGCGTAAAAATACATGAAGCGTAAAATTAATTTTAAAAGTGTCTTTCTTATATAATTAAAAGTAAGCTTAGAAGAAAGTGCTGAAATCTCCTTTTTGTTAAATGTCCGTTTAAAGGAAGTGGAATAGGCCCTAAATCTATTAAATAAATACACGTAAAAATAGTTCGAGTCCGCTTGGATATTTCAAACAGTTGTAAATTATTACTTTGAATGTTAATACAATATATTACGAAAACCACGGTTGCAGTTGAAAAAGTAATACTAAACGTTTTCTATATTAATATTTACTACTAAACGTGTCACTACGTTGTCATTTCTGAAATACTGACGTTACGTAAATGATCTATCTATCTTGGCTGTAGTTGGCAAAATGTAAATGGTTACACTGATTATCCATATATTCTTAGATATCGACTAAATGTTGGTATTGTACACTTTGCCCTGTATTGTAAACCACGGCCGCAAGGGGAGTTACCTAGTGCGCGTACTGCACAATGATGCACCGTAGAAGTGAGTGCGTTGAACGAATTGAGAAACTTCGTTCGACAATAGACAGTGTCTATTCAGTTTCCTAACAAGCAATCATGAATTTTAATAGGCAATTTAAATAGTATTTCTTTACCATTTGCACATTTACTAATTGTTAATTATTATTCGATAAAATATAAAATCGTGCGATATGAGGAGTACGAGACAAGACAAAAGTAATAAATGAAAAGTATCGAATGTATTGGTCATTATTACGTCTATCCCCAAAGACGGCTGACGTCACACCCGTGCACGTGCAGGTGACACGGCCTACCTTGAGTTTAATAAAACATTTGGATGTCAGTGAGTTTATTTACGATTGTGTCTAGTTTCATTTTATTGTGACGTTAAAATAAAAATTTCAAGTCGAACATTTTTTTGCCTGAGGCTGAAAATAGCGAAAGCATTTTTCGTGCGTCTTATTAATGTGCGATTGACGTAAGCTGCAATTTATTTAGGAAGATGAATACTAATGTAAATGCATAAATACATAACAGAAAATACCTCTACTTAATTCACTCGTACGTACAACAGTTTTATTGTTATAGCGGTTTGTCACGACATCTGTTAGGTGCAGCAGCTAGCGGCGGTGTGTTAACGTTTTTATAATAGAAATGAAAGCTTTTATCGACGACGCGATGGTGTAATGGTGATTAACTCGGGTAGACGTTATTATCGCGAACAGTCGGTCCTAGCAACTTTGAAGGTTAAAATGCCGTGAGGTTCCGTATATATTTGTATATAAAATGATGTTTCTTTCTTGGCATTATTTACAGTGCCTTTGTTTTAGTACGCAGTTCCTTTTTTTTAGGCTATCCATTAGAATTTATTGAGTGAGGGTTTTTTGTTTATCATTGAAAAAAATCGGCCATGGAGCTAGCGCGATAAATATTCTTTGATCAATTATTCAATTGGAAACGAATTTAAAAACAATCATTATACGTCTTTAATTTAAATTTCAATTAAATAAAAACAACCAATATTATTTGTTTATCGTTAAACAAAAATTCCCATCTTTGTGTAAAATAACCTAATATTTCCTAAATTATTTGAAATCTTTATTATTTGAAACGATTTCTGCAACAGAAGAATGTTAGCAGCCACAGACCTCAAAATGTTTGTCTAACTTTATGATTTTTGTATTTTTTTCTGCCGAATATTAAAAATATACATACACCTGGAAAACTGTATATCTAAGGTAAACGTCTTTTTCGACAATTTGTAAATTCATTATTTTATTCCAAGCGATAATAGCGTCGAAAGATCAAAAGAACGATCGTTCAGCCGCACCTTTGTTTTTGGTTTAGAAGTTATTCACAGCACTTGGTTTTTTTTCTTACTGCTACGCGAGCGGATACGAAGTTATTTTTGGCCACTATTTGAACGTGAGTCTGTTATACCTAATAGATATGTTGCCTGCCATACAAATGTAAATTGTGTTATTTAAGACATCGCTTACAATCAATTGCTGCAATACATAAATTCGGACTGAACACATTTAATTCGTTCATCACCGCGCAAGTCATACGTGTAAATTCAACTAGAAAATGGCCACGATCGCCCCTTCCCCGTAACGGAGGTTTACGAGGCGTGAAATGAACGCCGACCGCGGAACGCTGCCGATAAAATCTAAAGACCGTTCGAACGAATTTATCACACGTGTTTCTGTTTCATTTTGTGTAAGCTTTCATTTCAATACCTCCGCACAGCCGCCCGAACGAAACCGATATACCTAACTGGATTTCACTAATGTAAGTGTTTATTTTACAAAATGGAATTGGCTTTTTCTCTGCTGATGCGTAGAGTGGCTAAAACATTAGAATAAAATTCACAATAACTTGGCTCAGAGATATAATATTCCAATAATTATATTTTGAATAAAAATAACTTAAAATTTCAGTGAATCCAAAGATGGATAAATATTAATTTTATAGTTCCAACAGAGTTCGATATGTGTAAGTAATATTCAATAGTTTATCTTTGGTTTTTTTATAATGCTATATGCGAGCTGTTAAAAAAATTCTTATGGGTAATGTATTCTCATATATATTAATGGTTTTATCTTCTTATTAAAATATAGAAATCAATGCAAGACTATCTGCTCCCACTCAACATTTGGCAAATTTATAAAATTCTTTTCCTTCTGACTTTATACTCGAAAGTTTTTACAAAGTACCATAATGATACTATTTAATTATACTAAGTTGATGTCAAAGTCAATAAAAAAGATTCTTTCAGTAAGAGATTATATCAATATAAAATCAGCATTCTCTTGAATTGAATCCAAAACAACAAAGGCATTACAATATTTATGATACGCGCGAAGTATTATCATTCTCAAGTATAGTTTAATGTTACTTCAATAACATGTCCTCAGCGTGATTGCATACTTTTTTGGACATTATAATATATATGGCTATACCTATATTAATACCATAAATTACGACGTAAATGCCCGCTTTTTTAGTTACCCACATCTGCCAAATCAAATCGATGAAGTACATATCTACTAAATAACAGTACAGTTTTTCGGTTTGTTGAACTATTTATTAAGAATATTTACAAATGTATAATTTCAGTAGGAAGAAAAGAAAATGTAATTTTAAATGTAAAAATCAATAACTGTACTGTTACATTTTGTATGAGAAATCATTATTATTTGTGACTCTTGAGCTGTTTGCAATGCAATAATAAAATGATTTGCTACGTTTTACGAATTCTTCTATGAGCGCCTTTTAATTTATATTAAAAATAAAATTCACTTTTAAATTTAATTTTATCTTTAAACTTATTTGTGTCAAAGTGATATTGCATTAAAATGGATTTAAAAGGAGGTCGTAGAAGAAGAACTAATAAAAGAAAATATATATTTATAATATATAAATCTATTTTATAGATTTAATATATCTGACATAAAAAGCAATGAAGATTAAAATATGATACAAAATTACCAGCCAGGACCTGAAAGTGTTGCTAATGTACTCTGTTTTTATAGGGAGATCTCATTTGAAATCTGGAGTAAGCGAAGGATTCTAAAGTAGAATTCTGAATGTAGCTAGATATTCGAATCTTCGACGTACGATTTACTTTGTTTTCGTTTGAAATATACAACTTTTCACCTGTTTAGCAAAGAAAAACTTTCTTAATTCTTAGAAAAAAAACCAGTATTTAAAGTATGTTAATGTATAAACGATTAAATTTTATATGGATAATGTCTTAAATTTAATACTTATTGCTTTAGTTTAAAAATGTTTCCTCGTCATTAATTATTTTACAGTATAATATTGGACATAGGACGAAAAGAAGGTAAAATTAAAACTACGCGACCTTCAGAACTTGCCTGTTTTGGAGCATCATATATTGTCCCGAGTTCAAGGATGAAAGTATACCTTTTACAAATTCAACATCCTGAAAATATATTTTAAATTCAACTGTAAGAGTGATTTTCAATATCTTCGCTGATAAATTTGATAAAACTTTATTATACGTCTCATTAAAAAAGTAACCTTTAAATAATAGCATTGCGGTAAATCATAATAAAATATTTATTATCTATTAATCAAAAATAGAACCTTCGTAATATGCATAGTATAATCATTTAACCTGTTAAAGATGTGGCTTTATTGATTTCAATCTTGACATAAAATTTCTGGGTGCATAATAAATAATTATGTATTTTGGTAACATATTAATGTATAATAATAAATATTAATTTATGCTAATACCCTAGAACTATTAGTTCATTTGATAAATTGTTTTCAAGTTACTTTAATATTTGAATATGTAAATGAATGCTAATAAATAAATCCATTTTATTGATTTTTAGATAATAATAAGTTTACCTATTATAGCTAAGTAAAATTTTATACAATTTTATTCTAAATTTATGTAATTACGGCGGTTGAAAACAAAAACGGATACATTGTAAAAACTTAATGGTTTTGTTTGAATAAAGATAAATCAATCGCTACCTTCAAATAAAGATATCATAATAGCGTGAATACAAACAATAAAACGACTAACAAATATGAAATAAAGTTTTTTGCCTTAAGATTTTATTGAATAGATTCATTTTCAGTTTTAGGATTCTGTAGCCAAAATGGCAAATAGGAATCCTTATAGTTTCGTCATGTCCGTCCATCCGTATGTCATTGGTATTTTACTCAAAAACTACAAGATGTGTATTAATGAAATTTGGAGTATGGGTATGTTGTATAAAAATCCGCTACTTTGTGTAATAGTTAAATAACAGAGATGAATATTTCTGGGACGGGCTGAAAAATTTTTTTCGGAAAATTTCATGTATTTATTTCGTATGTATATATTTCAACAGTTCTTTTAAAAACATTTTAAAGTAGTTTGTTTTTTGATTAAGTGAGTCTTTTTTGTAAATAATCGTTCCGAAAGTAGCAAATTGTGCCCCCTCTCTATGTTTTAAACGGGATTTAAAAAAAATCCTTAAAAAATACAAAGGTAATGCTTGATAAATACTTTCAACTAATATTATTTTGAACGTGAACGAATATATTTTTAGTTATTACTGAAAAACTGCGCTTCTTCACAAAAGACGTAAGGGGTCATGGAAAACGCTCTATTGCTGGTGCACTTTTTCACATCGTATTTTTACATTTGCGACTGTAATAAGTGTTTTAATTTCGTTTTAACGCAATTAAATTTAATACATAATTATGTATTTAGCTAAATATATTATAACAGTAAAGTGACTTAATAATAATAAAATAAACTTTATGTAAAAGATTGACATATTGGCATTTATCGAAACCTACTATTTACCCCTTCAAACCAACCAAAGAATATTAGTATACACCTAACTGTCCATAATTTTGCAGTACCAAACTAAATATAAAATTCCACCTTAGCGCATTTCTTTGCAATAATAGCTACGGCACCCTACATTTATCATGGTTCGATATGCTCTTCGCCGGTTTTTTAAATTGAAAACATTGAATAATTTAGCGTTCATAATAAAATGTAAAATACACCTATAAATTTTAAGTCAAGTACGCGAGTTCAGGATCGCTATTGAGAATATTTAAGATCCTAAACAGTAACAGGAATGTATATAAGTGATCAATATATCTTATTACTTTAAGTAAGCAAGTCATCTGTACATACCTTTATACATGGCTATGGCTATTTGAAGTTGTGCTAAGGATTTCGAGGAAAAATCTTATTTGGAGAAAGATTTTCTTTTTAAACTTTGAAATTTATATAGGTGTCTTATGAGGAGAAGGAGATATTTTATATGAACAATGAACATTGTTTAATGCTCTTTTGAGGTGATTACGTTATTCATAATTCATTCCCAACAACAAACGGCACAACGTAAATAAAATACGTTGGTATATTTTAAATATAGATACATTTCTGAGCATGCTAAGTAGAGCCTCATTGCTCGGGTATATTATATGTACGCCCGTCTATCTGTTTTTATTTATGATGCATACATGATTTTATTTCAGTAAGTACTTTTTACTTACTGAAATAAAATCATTTCGCTAAGAATGATTTTTTACCCTGTCTGCCTCAAACATGTTCTTCATGATACGATACAGGATAATCGACTTGTTCAAGTATCGGTCTCGATCAAGATCCAGATGCCAAATTAGAGTCCGATCGTGTTTCAAAAGAAATGGAATTCAGATTTTAAATTGTCATTACATATTATAGACACTGATGATATCAAAGCCAATGTTGGTATGTTTTTCGCTCAATCGTACTGAAACGGCTAAATGAAATTTGATAAAATTTTTCGGAGTAAGTATATTATATCGTGGAATAATAATTGAAGTAGTATTTATAATTCCAATGCAATTCACGTAGTTTTTGGGAGATTGTCAGAAATACATTCACCGCTAAACGAAATTTACTAAAGTGAGTGCTTTTGATAAAATGTATCTAGAAATACTTAAGGATGTAAATTCTAGAGTCTAAGACTGATAATTTCACTGAACAACTTAAGGATCTAAGTATTCAGTGAAATTAATAGTCTTAATATCTCATTACAAGGAAATACGACAAATATTTTGATAGCACAATATGAAGTAGCTAGTTTTGTAAGTAAATTGGAACTTTACCAACAAAGAGTGCAAGCTGGCGATGTGTCGATGTTTGTTTTGTTTACACTACTGTGTGAGCAATAGGTAAATATAGAACCAAACAAAATCACGTTTGGAAATTCCATGGTTCAATATTTATCTAAGTAATAGACTCCTGAAGCAATATTTTCTGGATATGAATAATTGTCAGTCTAGCTCTTAGATATTAAAACCGTTTACTACTAACATTATTAAAGACCAAGACGTGGCGGCCAAAATAGAATTTCTTAGACTATGCGAGAATACTTTTTACAGAGTACGTTTTCAGAATTATGGTATCATTACATTTTGGCGAAAAGTTAATGCCGTATATCCTAGTATAGCTAACAAAGTTTTAAAAATGCTAACACCTTTTTCCACCATCTTAGATCTTAGAGTGGTTATTCAAATTTAGTTACACTGAAAATAAAGATCAGAAACCGTCTCAATCGTGACTTAGGATGCGCTTTAAGCGAAACTAAACCTAACATAAAAAAACTTGTAAATGCAAAACAATACTAACCATCGCATTTATCATTTTTACTTATTCATTGTTTAAAATAATAAATAAAATATTTTAATAGAAATTTTAACTTATTGTTTGTTGTATTGGTAACATCTTCAGGTCGGGGTGAAATCAGTTTTCCCAATATGTCACAGGGTCACAATATTGAAAAGGTTAGGAACCACTGATCTAGACAGATATGTAAGATGTGACATTTGATATCATACAATTTCTACATCAGTGTGAAAAGAACTCAAGGCAATGCAAAATCCCGAGGAATACTGACAATTAATAGATCAAACTTGTAGGGTGTGGGAATTGGAGTGGCATTCGAGATTAGGACCGCGTCAGGATCGGAATGGGGTTCAAATTTAGTACAAAATCGATATAAAAGGAACAGGAAGTTATTGTGACCACGTGAGCGAAGAAGTTTATGAATTTTAATTTTTATTTACATATTTTAAGCTGAAATATTTTTTCATAGGGATATTTAATTTTGATTTTATTGAAGCAAAGAAATTATTATAAAACTTATTAAATTTCATCATGTCGTCTAATTCATAAGAACATTCTAATAATGCATAGTAAGTCTTTGACAATATGTTGTATTTTGTTTGAAACAAGTAATTCGTGACACGAACGTCCATCGATAACTGTTTTATTATTTGTACAGTTATTCAATGTTGAACTTAAAAACGCAGTTGTGTAAACTATTCGGAATTTTTGATAAATTATAATAATTTTAGTTTTGTTTATAATATTGCTTGTTATATCCCAGTCAATATTCTATCCCAATTTAGACATATTCAGCATTATTTTCGTAAATACAGGTAAAAAAGTAAGAAAAAGTAAATAAATTATTTTTGGGAAATTTTAGACTGAAAGTCTAGTTTAAATCTTCCTGCAGGAAGTAGGTTCTGGAATCTCATTTATATTGTAACAAAATTTAATTGTTAATAAACTGTTCTTTTTCTAATAAGTATTACAGAATTTCCAGTAAAATTTCTAAAGTATTGATAACTTAACTGACCGTTTTTATTGCGGTTTTATTAACCGACTTCAAAAAAAAAAACGAAGAAATTCGCAATCTGTATGCATAGAACATATACGTTCTATGTATGTTTAAGCATAACTTATTTGTTTATAAACCGATTTTGATGATTTTTTTGACGTGACAACGTCTTAAATTAGGTTGCGGCTGGGAGTCACTTATGAAAAAGTGTAACGCTCGGTAACGTTACGATGAGTCACCGAACGAGAGAGAGGCTCAGATAGGAACAAGTTAAGTTGTAGTAAACGCTGTTTCATTGTACGCAAATGTATTGCAAGTTATTGTATGTATATTTGTATATAAATACGTATGTATGTGTAAAGGTAAAAATAAAATTTTGTTAATATGAAATTCAGTGCGAGATTCTTTGTATAAATTAATGTTTTAAATATAATTCTTTGTATAAATAAATGTTTTAAATTGTTACTATTATTTCATCCTTCTTCCTACTATACGAATGAATATTCACATTAAAATGATTTTACCATTCAAAGTCGTTGTCACGTAAAACTTTCGCCCGTATACCGACTTTACAGGCAACCAATTTTTTGTTTTGGGTTCAATGCAGCTCCAAGATATGGTCTCATTTTAATTTCATTGGTATTAAATCTTTGACTTCGAAAATACTTCTGAAAACTCTTCAAGCTCCTCAAATAGGCAATCGAATTTTAATTATGGTATATTATGGCTAACAAATATATATTTGTTAGCTTCACGTCCTCGTGGACGTGGAATTAATTCGTTCATCTTGTATATTGTATGATCCCGATCCTGGTCGCGATGCCGATTTGTTTCACTTTCGGTTCCGATCGCGATCTCTCTCTTGCGCCCGCCCCGTGTCGACGTAAGCAGATTCCGATTCTGGTCTCGCTTTCGGCCTCGATCCCGCTCTCAACCATGATTTCGATACTGCTCTTTATTATAATTCTAATCACGCTTTTAATTTCAATTTTAGTCGCACACTCGATTTCCACTTTGATTGCGGTTTCGATTTCGGTCTATTCGGGTCTCGACTCTCAATTACGATACGATAAAAAGGGATACGTTTCCCATTTGAACGAAACTGGAACAGATACTAGTATCACAATAAAATTAATAAATAGATGTAGATATTAAAATGAAAGGAATAATGTAGGTTATTAGAAATGACACTTTTTAAAACTTATAATAACATAAATATGCAGATGAAGTCAAGGCGAAATATTAGTAGTCTATTTTACTTACATAGCTTCTTATTAGTGAAGGAATTTTTAGAATCGGTTCAGAAGTTTGATTCAATGACACTAATATGCAATAGCAAATGTACAATATGGCTTAGGCATTCAATTAAAAAAATTGTGAAAATGGAGTTTAGTGAATCATAAAACGAACGAATACGAACCGGATTATCACAGAATTTGACAGAAACATTGTATGTACAGACAGATTTGTGTAGTAGTATAGTAGTACGAGGGTTACAGTATTTTGTTTGAGCATGCTTCATTGCATAGAAGGGTGTGCGATTTCTAAAAATGTTTTGTCTATTGCGAAGCATAAATTTACATATACCTAGGGTCCGCTAAAAATATACTTTTTCGCGTTTAATGGCTTATCAAATGTATTTCATTGCAAATAAATATACATCTTTATAAATGAAATTAATACGAAATAATTATAGAGCGATGATATTTTCTGAAACTAAAGTTCTCTTTGCCATCAAATTGCACTATTCGTGTTCAAAATATTTTTGGGAAGGAAATACTCTGTTTCAGCAACGTTAGACGTTGGTATGCTGAAATTTAACGTGGTCGTGTTTCTCTCTATGAAATTTGTGAAGGTAAGTAAGGACCTTCACAAATCTTTGCGGTTACTGGGGAAAATATGAGCAGTATCAGGCGGCTAATTTAAAAAAATTAACATGTAACATATGAAGAAATTTCACTCTATTTGGAGATTAATATGGGCTAAATAAAAATAAATGTTAATCGATTATTAAAAGTAACGTTGTTGTCGTTGAAAATGGTAGTTGAAAAATAAATATGTTTCTTTCGTCCGGATGTGCTCAGTTTGCATGTTCGGTTTGGAAAAAAAAACCATTTATTTATGAGAAGGACAAATAACATTCGTAAGCCTCGCTGTCTCGAAAAATCATTGATCGTTGAAGAGTGTGCGCATGGACCTAAAAATATATATAAATAATATACGGCTTCAATAAGCACCAAGTCATAGTATTAATCGATGACATTAACTGTTTAGGAATTCTTTCATGAAAAGACTTCTAGTTAACACACGGACTTAATTATTATTCTCTTTCGTTTGCGTTTACTGTCTTTGTAAGTAATTTACAGTTTACTGTCTACAAATTTACAATTTACAAAAAATACATGAAGTTTATATATGTGTTACATTCTAATGAGAGAGTAATAACGCAACGTTCGACACGTGCATGCATTGTAAAGTCCATTTCTGTTAACCACACAACCGTGTATCTTGACTGCAAACTAGGTCACAATTAAAACTGTTTCGTTTTTTTTTAATTGTCTAAATATTGTATAGTTGGAAGGCTCAACTTTTAAGTACTTAAAAATTACTTTCGAAAGAAGATAGACATGCACCATCAGTTTAACCTCGTGAAGTTATTATATCGGTATGGGATGTACTATATGTATATATAAATTTAAAGCCATGCCTACGAATGATTAACGTTAAATCATTTTAAAACGCATTACAACTTATAGATGCTTTAACTAGATGCAAGTTTTCAGGAATAAAACTGGTTGGAAGCAATTGGAATTTAGTTTATGTCTAGAAATAGGTATTCTAAAGCTGAAATAATAATTGACTTAGTGTATGCGCATTTTAGTTTACTTATACTACTCTTACGTTATGGGTCTTCAGTAACAATTGAAAATTATACGTGTTTAACTTTCAAAACTAACAAACAACTTCTAACTTTTACGCGATCTTTATATATCACACTTGGCAACATCCATCACAAATGAAAGTACACCCTCAACACGCCTTAACTTTAAAATAGTCAGAAACACTGCCTAATAACATATTATACAATGACTTAAGAATAATCTAGCTCAAATCTAATCTAATGTAAATAATCATATTTCTTGCATTTGGTATGAAAAATTACAGAGTAATAAAATATGAAACATAGTGGGAAATTTCAATAAAAGTCAATGGACAAACTCTCTAGTTTAATATTACTACTTGAACGCTGTGAACAACGTTTATTCTCTTTGGAATGCTAATTTTGGATTCTAACCGCCCTAAACAATAACAATTCCTTGTACAACAAAACCAACATCGTTTCTGTCAGACGTTAGCGCGAAGAGGCGGAGCCAGAGTCTTTTGTGTGTAGATTTACAATGTTAATCACGTCGCACGGGCTGGCTATCTATCCTTGATCATCGCTCGCAACGAGTAAGGACAAATATGCCCGTGATCGATTACGTTTAGTATGCTAATAGCGTGTGCGCGCGCACTGGTCGCGGTTGCAGTCGCCGCCTTGGGAGCGACGACGAACGTGATCGGCCGTCCAACCGGCCTCATTTTTACGTCTAATGGGCGCTGTGCTGCATTTTAACCACCCGCTCGCTGTGGCGAAAGCGGACATATCCAGAATTTGTTGAAGTGCCCACAACATTATTATATTACAACTATGAGTGTGTATTCTAAATTATTTTTAACCCAAAACATTAATACGTTACATATTTTCCTCTGGATTATTAATTATTTTTGAACTTACTTCTTTTAGAGCGTTATGAAAAAATGATGAGAGTGAATTTTTATCGGGGTAACACGAAAACTGTAGTATAAAGTTCTCTCAAGCGGTTTAACAAGCAACTTGACCACTTATAACTGATGTGCCAATAAGGTTTACAACTAGGTGGCATCATTAATATCTGTAGTTTTTTAACCCTTATATTAATTCAATACGACACTAAACGATTTAAATATTAATTTAAAGTGAGATTTCTTTTATTGTTCCCTCTTACCACCCTTCCGTCTAATGCAAGTTCCGTAGCGTCCAAAAGTCGACATCGCCGTTGCCGCCGTAGGCAAAAAAATGTCTTCGAGCGGATAAAGCCCCTCATCCGTACAAATCTTTTGGAGAGGGTGAGAAGAGACGATGTGAGCAGTTACTTTAAAGGATGTTTTTATCGTACTTGTTTTCCGTTAAATTGTATTTTGTGTAAGGGATGGTAACCTTTTATTTTCTTTTATAAACCGTATTTTTTGTGTTGCAGATACTCATGACCATTTATCGCTTTGTATTCTTTTCCGAATGAATTGTTTTATGTGATATCATGAACATACAAAAAGAATATTACTCATACATCGATGTTCTTCAAAGTATCATTTGCTAATTGCTAACTGTTAAAATTAAAAACTGAACATATCAAAATATCAATAATCTTAGAGATATTGGCATTGGCGACATTAATTTTATTTCACTGATTTCAATATGTTTAGTAATCGTAGAGGTATTGGCATTTGCGACATTAATTTTATGTCACTGATTTCAATATGTTTAATACTAACTTAGCCAACTGCCAATTTTGAAGTTATAACAACGTATTTTAACGTGTATAGTTTTTAACTTTAACAGTTAATTATTTCAAATGAGAGTTAATGTTAACGATAATAGTGATTGATGTTCCTTTTTTGTTACTTGCTACTTAATTGCCACATGATAACGGTATTATAATTGGAAGATAATCATATTATTTTATAATAGTTAAAACATAATGTAGGTCAAGTTGAAATATTATAGTCATAGCTTAGGTACAGAAAGATCATATAGTACGGACGTGTAATTGAAGGGCACTGGGAGCCGGACGAGGCGCGGAGGGCGGCGGACGCGGAGCCGACCGGGGCACGACGCGGCGCGGCGGCGACCGCGAAATGCTAATAGTGGGACTCTCCTATAAATTACCGAAGCGGTTTGAATAATTCATAGGGTCGGTGCAAGTGGAGTGTACACACGCGAGCACCGCGACCCGCTATTCCGAATTTATTATCATTCAGATGACTTATCGCTGTAGAGATAGACACCGTATTTAACTCTGTAGTTGCCTTTTTTTGCAGCGTATACAATATTTTTTTCCTTTTTATTCTATAACGGACGATCATGTTTGTAACTATATTTACGCGTTTACTAATCAAACAAAGAATCTCAGTAGCGACTAAATCCAAACTTCGCGACGCAAGAAATTAGTTAATCCAATAATCGCCTAATGGAAGCGTCGTCGAGCCAGTAAAAAGTCACCGCGGGCTATGATCGGGCGGCCCGCTGTTTGAACTTCACTTCTGAACGAAATTCTCCGTGAATTTAGAGTCCCATCCTATTAAAAGTTTGTCAAAGTATTAGAATTTCGAATGAGGGGTGAGAAGCCGGCACGGTATTTTTGCTCTCCCCCTCGGCGCGGGCGGCGCGGGGGGGCCGCCCGCGCCGAGGGCCCAGATCGTGCTATTATTCCCTGCTATCTGTTTTGAATTCGTAATTTGAGCAGAATTAATCTTTGAAATACCCGGAGGAAAATGCAAATTTAAATTAATTTAAAAGCTTTTTATTTCTTCCGAATTCGAGCTATCAAATGAACCTCATTAATTATGATGTTAAAAGATACGATTTACCTTCTTTATTAAGTTAAACGAGACGTGATAAAAACAAGAGTTCGCGAATGGCCATGTCGTTACTTTGCGAGAAAAACAGTTTCGTATATGTTGTCGATGGCCACGTCTTAAATCATAACACGAGCGAGCAACTCGGGAAATTTTAATTTTACAACTTGTTAACATTCCGTGTTTTTTTTTTTATTTTGACATCGTTGACTAATGCACATGTTTATTTTTATTGTCGGAGTTATTTAAAAGCTCATAAGTTGGGCGACAGCGCGGCGCTGTTACTGCTCGCCGACACATCACTCATCGGCCGGATGCCTCGCTGAATATCTTTTTCAACATGAGCTCGTTTTGTCAAACCGCCAATATTTAACTGTGGCGATTTGGCCTCGGCTCGATAGCACAATACTATCCCGATTTAATTATTATTATCGTTTAAATGATTATTAATTATATTGTAATAATAACACGCCAATTACAAAAACCAATATTAAATTTTCTTTACATATTTGTAATGGATGTTACAAACCAGATTAATAACTATATATACAAAAGAAAAATTTAAGTAAAACAAAAAATTCGCTTAATACCAAAATTCTAGTTAGGATTAGATTTTTTTATCATTGATACAGTTAGATAATTGAGAAATAAAAGAAACTAAATTCTTTTGAAGTTATAGTATGAACAGACTAATTTGTATTCGTTTTGCTCGTTTGACTGTAGAAAGTGCCGTACACTACCGTCTCCGACAGGTCGGTAGACGGTCACAAGTGGCGAGCTAGCCGGCGCGGGCGGTGCGGCCACCAGCTAGTTTCACTGAGTCGCTCTCGACTGTACCCGTAAATATCTCCAAGTATCTAATTACTTTCCGTTCCTTGTCTAGACGACGCGCGACAGCGTTCGCTTGCCGCGGCCACCCCGCCAGATCTTTATAACGGAGTATTTAAAGACTATTCGTCGCTCAAAAACTTTTTGGAATGGTTGCTGTTTATTAATTTTTATGGTCCCTTTATTCTGATGGTTAAAGTTGGAGGAGACTGGAATGTTAAGAACCTCTACTGTGGTTCCAGACTAACTAACACCAGAGTGTAGAACTTAAGAAAAGTCTAGACAAGAATAACTTTAATACAATCTCCACAGCAGAATCCATCAACTGGCTTAACGGTCTAAGCAGGTTACCTGATGTAATAGATTTCTTTATTGTGAAGGATCTACCGAGGCTATACCACAACATACGATCATGTCTGGAGGTGAATACTAACCATATGCCGGTAATACTATCAATTGGAATCACAGCAATAAACTTTACTAGATCCACAAAGCTCTATAGTAAACATACAGATTGAGCCTCCTTTAAAGGGCTGCTACACCAAAAGCTCGACTTAAAAATACAATTTGATATTGATAAAGCTGTCGAAACAATAACCACAACCATTCAAGAATGTTATTAACGATTCACCCCGGCAGTCACCGAGCGTCCACCGCAATGCAAGGTTTACTCTGAAAATATAAGGTTAAAAATTCGGGACGAAAAAAAGATTGCGACGAGTACGGCATATCAGTAGACACCCAAGTGACAAAGCAGCACTTACCAAAGCTGCTAAAAAATTGAAAACGCAAATTATGTAGCCCTACAAACTTATCTAGAGGGACTCACACCAACAAGAGCAACTGATTACTCACTATGGTAAGCATGCAAAAAATTCAATCGACCGTTTCACCACAATCACCACTACGAACGCAGGAAGAGAAGTGAGACCCATCCGAACAACGTAAGGCAGAAGTTTTCGCAAATCATCTAACTTAAGTTTTCACGCCAAACAACGCTGTATTTACATCAGACCAATCAGATATTGACTCAGTTCTCAACCAAGACTTTCAGCTAGATCCTCCTCTAAAACTAGTAACGCCCCGGGAGGTAGTAAGAAATGTGAAGTCTATGGATAATAACAAGGCACTTGGATTCGATTTCATCGACAAAAAGTTCTCTCGAATTGCCACGTAAGGTTTATAGTGTACCTGACCAGGCTCTTTGACGCTATTCTGAAAGTAGGATACTTCCCCGATCTATGGAAAGTTTTCCTGGGAATAATGATCCATAAACCCGGTAAACCACTGCATGAAGTATCTTCGTACAGACCGATTAGCTTACTGCCAATATTATCCAACATCTTTGAGAAATGTCTACTTTACAGACTTCGCATTGCCTTTAGGGAAAAGTCCATTGTCCCTGACTACCAGATTGTCTTTCGCAGAGTATATTTTCACCATAGAACAGATTCACAGAGTATGTAGGAAAATTAAAAGTCATTCAACAAAAAATAATACTGTTCAATGGCATTTCTCGATATAAAACAAGCTTTCGACAGAGTATGTCATAAGAGATTGCTGTGTAAAATAAAATCCTTATTGCTCCATACGTTCTACGAAATCCTAGTGTTATATCTCCAACAGAATATTTTAAGTAAAATAAAACAAATTCACTTCAGGATTTCATGATATAACTGCAGAGGTACCACAAGGTTCGGTACTTGGATCTGTCCTTCACACGTTGTTCACATATGACCTACAACAGAGCCAAGATGTTACAATTGACACAGTTTTCCTGGCTACAAATAAATGTCTGTTTGAAGCATCACGTATACTACAGAACAGCCTTAATGAAATAGAGAAATAGCTAGCTAAATGAAGAATTGCTGCTAGTGTTACCAAATCAATACACGTTACATTCACTTTCCGTAAAGAAGATAGTGCACCTATTACCCTAAATGACACACTAAACTTCACGAAATCTTTAATATGCCAACAGTTAAAGAAGAAATTTATTTTTACAGCAATAAATAAAAGGCAATTGATTTGGATGCTTATGTAGTCTACATAAGCATCCAAATCAATTTGCGGAGCAACTCAAAATCCCAGAAATTATTAGTCGATTAAAAAAGAGACGAGACAGATTTGATCAGGATAGCCAGCGTTTGATTGCACAATTGACTACACAAATAAAAGGGTTGTACTCCATTGGGGGTAGCTCCCTTAAAAAAAAAACACCATCATCACATCTGCTTGTAGCCAATAAGGCTGAATGCTAGATGAAATTAAATAAAAAAGGAGATTTCTTTTTATGCCTTTTAGTTTTGAGTTTATAATTATGTCATAATGTACCTTTGTTTAAGTAAATACACGCGCATCAATCAGATCTATAAAATACTAAGTCGGGTCTTTTTAACTGTTAAACGAATTAAACTTTGCGTACATATATTACGCGAAATAATCCTTAGTACCTTTTGTCGCATTATTTCGAAGTCTAGTACCATTCACATACTTGACAGAAAATTAATTGCATGTGTCGCATCCATGCAAATATCGAATTATATCGTTTCTACGAGTGATACGCCAAAAAACTAGATACTCAAAAATTATATTATTTATTATTTTTTACTAATATCTATGTATCAAAATATTCACCGTGAACATATACACTTTTTCATGGTTTTTAAACCATTTGAAAAATACATCTGACCATTATTTTTCACATATGTACTTCAGAAATGTGAAATTATAAACAGCCACTGTATCTTCCTTGCCTTGTAATTTTTCTTTGATTTCGGGAATCAAGTAAAAAAGCGCATGACGCTAAGACAGGGGAATGTGCTGGGTGAGGTAAGTTAGACAATTTTTTTGAATTAAAAAAATTCAAGTATTCTGGCGAACGCATACGTCGTACCGTTGTCGTGGCATCAAAGAAAACGCCGGACTCGTAACTTCGGTCGCTTGTCACATCAAATTGATAATATTGCTGGCGCACTAACTATCACGTACCAATCAGAATCGACAGTTTATGGCGACATTTTGTGTTAGTTAATTTTCATAGTAAGATACGATCGATTGTCCCTTTGTTTTAGGGTCATAGTTGTACAACTATATTTCGTCACCGGTAAGCAAGTATATCGTATACGTTTTTTTTTTCACCTCACTTGTGCGGCACCTCTATCGAACAACGCTTATAAAGAGAAAAGTAATCGAAAATAATAAGTTCGTATCTTTACTGATACAATATCCAATTCTCGCTCAAGCATAACATATGTAATTCGTCGGTTCTCTCGATCTATTTTTCAATTGATTGAACATTTGTTTGAGTGACTGCGGTTAACGACTTACCTTCTCTCGCAGCATCTTCAAAGTTTCTCCGTCCTCTTTTAAACTCATTAAATCAATTAAAAACCGTTGTTCTGAACGAGCAGACTTACCTGAAGTAGTAACCAAAAGTTCAAAACGTTCTTGCGGCTTTGAATCTTTTTGTAGTCAAAATAAATTAGAGCGAGAAAATCATGTCGACTAAATTTCATTATTACAAGAAAATTTTTGCCACATTCTCACACAAAAAGTATTTAAATTCAGTTCCATTTTGTAATCTATCACTAAATTACCTAATGTTACCTAACTGGCTAGTTATACCCATCCTAATATTTAGGATGTGTATAACTTGCCAGTACAAAATTATTGAGTAATGAGTGTCTAATTCCTTTTGACTTATTCCTCGCTTTAACGCATAAATACGAAAAATGCATTATTTGAAGCTGGCTTGAATCCGAGTCGACATCATATTAAGTTAGCATAATGAAACTGCGGTTCTTGAAGGCGTATGCAAGTCTTCATGACACGCACATGCCTTCAAGAACTGCAGTTTGTTGGTTCCCTGCATTCGTTCGTGGGCAAATTGTGTTCCAACTCCCAACTAAGAGTATAAAGGCACGAACGAGGGTCATAAGCCACATATAGAATACAATTGAGGCATAATATAAAGGCCGTTATAGTTGTATCATTCATCTTTGTTCCAATTCTTACAAACTCACGTTGAATGTCGTAAAACTCCCATTTAAATTAGTTAATTTAGTCCAAAGATATCGATGAAAAATTTTTTTTCACTTCATTTCTTAGCAAATTAACTCATTAACATGATTTTGAAATCTAAGAATTTAAGTTCGCTTAGTTTCTCACGTCTTCAGTAGTCTCAAAAATAAAAGTTTTAATCATTAAATAATAAATCATTAGATAAAATCAACCAAAAAAAAGAGGTGTGTATTCCATTTGTCGGACAACTCACTGTCACAAAAATGTACCTTAAAATCTCTAAAATGCCTACTTTCACTTTCCCGCGTTTCACTTGTTAACACTAAGTGTGTTGTGCTAAGATTGTCCCCGATTTTATTTGTTCTCCCAATTTCATGAAAATTTTTGAATTGTCATAGCGGGAGCTTAAAAATATTCTTACTTGTATCATCTTAAAGCCTCTTCCATCATCTCTTTTTAAACTGATATTTAATAAAGTCACTATTAAAATTAAATTTGTGTTCCACGTCCTCCTTTTTAACGGTTGTTCGGGCTAAAACTGAATAAAAAGAAGACATGGAACCCAGAATTAATTTTAGTTGAAAGTGAGTTTAAAGGGAGGTGGTAGAGTAGTGGGTTAAGGTCCAGATGGAGAGTAGTGAGTTAAGGTCCAAATAAACTTTGTTAGTTAACAATTGTCCAATTTCTGAAAAAGTAATTTTAATTTCTTTTTTCCATTTTATTTTGGAAATGTAGTGTACTTATTTTAGAGGTAAAGCACGCATGACGTGATTGCAGTGTAGCTCTATTTTCAGCATTAAATTAAAATTATTTATAATGGAATAGAGTTCCGGGAGTTGAAACTTTTTAATTGGAAATTTCTCATTTATTAATAATTACTGAATTATTGGCGAAAAACGAAAATGCCTTTATTTTTTCATCTTAATTTTTTAATAACTTTTGTAGTTTTTTATGTGCTTTTTATTAAATCGTTTAATACATTTTTCTAGATGTTGTTTAGAATACAATACATTGTTGCTTATGTTTATAGGTGCTTTATCAAGAATTAATACTGATTGAACTTGTGAATTAAACTACTACTAATTTCATTGAGTGCTTTGAAACAATTATAGGTCTTGTGTTTAAACAATTATAGACTCTAAATTTTATTTTTTCAACTAAATTTTAGAATAATATACATATAATAGATAACAAACTAATCTAAAGTTTCAATTTCTAATCCGGTCCTATTGATCATTCGCATCATTCATCTATCTGTTCGTTTAATTTCATGAGAAAATAAGTTTTTCATTAAAACTGATTATTTCGTGGAAATTATGAAAATGGAGTCATTGCAATTACATACGGTAGCAGTTTAGAAGTTATTGAGTAAATCATTCATCTGTTCATGACTAGAAGTATTTACTAAAGTTTTAAAATCTGGTTTCAAAAATGGACTACTTTTAATAATTTCAGCTTTGTTGAAGTGAATTTTAAGTGTACATATTTAGGAAAAATGTATATTTCGAAATCCACACAAATTAAATCTCCGGCAGATAACTTCTGTTTTTTATGAGCGTCTAACAATTTTATATCGTTAAGAACAGAACTCGCGGTATTATATTTTCCCAATGTGCTTCTTTTTTCTTTTCATTCATCAAAGCGATTGTTTTTTCTAATGCAAGCTTTTTTTTGTTTCAGGCGAGCCCAGATAATAGTAGACATGGATCGCCTCGATACCATGATGTATCTATGGATGACGTAAGTAGTCGCTACCGCCTACCGCTACACAGGTGGTCAATTTTTTATTTACGTACTAGCACTTAGTCATTGCACATTCGTTTCTTTCTCAGTATACAAGCGCATAATTTATGACTAATTGTTTTCCACCCGCTTCGCAAATGTAAATTAAGGTTTAATAGTCTTTATTTTATTATTTAAATTTGTTCACGGTTTCCAATTATCATTTTTCTGTTATTATATTTCTTCTTTATAATAAAATACAAACATAATCTACCTTTGTGAGCTTTTTTCTCTAAAGTTCACAACAAATCCACCAGAGGGAGCACTGGTAGGAGGTACAAATGATTTGGTTTCCATACAAACTAATATTAAATATTCATTATGAGATGGAATAAATATAAGACGAAGTAACTAGAGCGAAATTATAATTTGTAAAAGTACAAGGCCTTTTTATCAGCGATTTAAACTGATGACTTGCGCGTCGTGTTTTACACATTTCAGGTAATAAAAAGAGTAAAAAGTTGGTAATTAGTAGCTTGTCTTAATGTTGTTACAAATATTTAAATGTTAATGTGGATTTATATAATGCACATTTTATTATCAAGAATGGTGGAATATATTCTGAATGGTAGTAATAAAAATATATCGGAATTGGTAATGATAAATGTAAATTTGCTCACCTAAAATTACTCAATCCAATTCTAACCTGCATATTTCCTTCTAGTAATTGAGCAATTTTTACATCCTGTGTGATTCTTCATATTTTTTCTTATGCTACAATGTGTCCTTACATCAATACTGGTCCTATTAATAATATATATTTTTTTAAATGACTTCCTATTTGATGATGATAAACGGCTTTTAACGGCTTTGACTGATGAATACATTTTTTTGTGTTTCTTCTAGGTAATTGTCGACTATTTTTGTGTTGTAGCGTCATTTTAAAAATTACGTGTCTTCATCACTATGAATTTAAATCGTAAAAGTTTTCATAGTATGATATTTTAGTATGATTTAACAGCTCGGCAGACCCTCGCTCGGCTACTAACTGCTTTTGGCGATGAAAAACCATGCAAGACGACTATTTATAACCGGTTTGCAGAATTCAAGCGCGGTCGTATCAATGTCGGTGACGAATTTCGTGATAGTCGCCCGTCCACCGATGTGAAGAACAAAAACATTAATGCTGTACGTCGTATGATCGAAACAGACAGGAATGTGACCTAGAGATTCGGGCATTCTTAAGCATAGGCATGGGTCAAATATAGTCAGTGCTCGCGGTTGTTCCTCTACAATTTGACTGAGGCTCAAAAGACGGACCGCATCACTTGGTGCAAGACATAATAACAAGTGACGAAATATGGATTTCTTACTAAAACCTCAAAATAAAGTAGCAATCAACCGTATGGGTCTATCGAGATGAACCGAAATCACTTAACGTGGCGCAAGAGCGAAGTGTCTCTAAGCGGATGATTACTTCTTTTTTGAATAAAACTATACACGTGGCTCTTGTTGCCTTGGAGAATTGTCGTACCGTGAATAGTCATTGGTACACGATCATTTGTTTGCTGGAAGTTATTGACGACCGATGTAAAAATAACCGTAAACCTCGTATTATCTTGCATCACGACAATGCCAATTCTCACGCGGCCAAACAGGCAAATCAATTTTGATAGAGAAAAATGTAGAGTTTATGAGTAATCCTGCGTAATATCCCGACCTGGCACTTTGTGACTTTTTTTTTGTTCGCAAAAATTAAGAACCAATTACGCCGTCAACGATTTTCATCATCTGAAAAAGACTGTCAAAGAGTATGAAAAACATTTTTCCGAGATCACCAGGGAGGAGTGGCATAAATGTTTTCAAAAATAGTTTATTCGTATGAAAAATGCATTTATGCTAACGGAGAATATTTTTCATTATTATATAATACTTATATTTACTATAGAATATTAAATCACATGTTAAATTCATTTTTTCATTTTTTTTTTCGGAATCTTTATTTATTTTTATAATGAATCGTATATTTAACATTATTTGGAATAGGGATATCAAAATACTTTTAACTCCTACCAATGCTGCCTCTGGTGGATTTTTTGATCTTCAGAACAAAAAAAACCTCATTACATAATTTGTTTACAATCCATCTAGCGTCGTGGTTCGAATGTGATTCAAGGATAAATACATCTTCATATTTGCCAGAATGTAAAATTGAGGACCTGGCTGAGTGGTCGTAGAGTTTAGCCCATTTAATTTTTAACAATTTTATTTGCAAAAAATATTTCAGTTCTTTTCATAGTTTCATATTTTATATTAATTTTAAATAGTATTTATTGAAATAGAGAAGCTAAATTATTTATTTGGATTTTAATTTAGTCAGTCGGATAAAAAAAAGTATGTAATTGATTCTACCTTATTAGGATATTTGAGGCACGCTGTTATTTACAAAATAATTAATTGTACCCAAGAAAAAAAAGTTTTATATGAACAGGACACTAGTGGGATTTTCTACCCTTTAAATTATTGAAATGTTACGGGTGAGTGTGAGTTCGAATATAATTAATGCGAAATAAATGTCAACTGAAAACTAAAGGATTTAAAAAAGAATTATAAATTATTTTAATTTTAAAACGCATTTTATTTTCATCACTATTTTGCATTTCCCGTAATTAATTAAAAATTTATTATTTTTTTTAAAGTTTTCTTGTAAAGTACATTCCGTTTTTTTTTTTTCAAAATTGTAAGGTCAATGAATTCGGTAGGGGCGTGTGATTTATTTTGATGTCTTCTTTGATAACTTTTGAACTATATTATGTATTGAACTTTATAAAAATAAATATTTTTGTATTTCTCATAACAAATCTGTTCGTTGGTCCACTGAAATGTTATATTTATTCAAAAGTTTTTTAATTTTTCTATTAGCCCCCAAAATCATATTTTATTTATTTACTCTATATGATTGTGCTTGGATTACTTAACTTTGTATATGTACCACTGCATATTTTCTCGTTCAATAGATTCAGAGAAAATAAGGTTGTAATAGATGTATTAACACAAGAGTGATTCCAAATGTTTGAAATAGTATTTAATCTGAGATAAGGTTTCCAAATAAAAACCGGCCAAGTGCGTGTCAGGCGACGCGCAACGTAAAACTCCGTAGTTGTCGACCATTGCACTATGCGGCATTGTAAGGAGACTTTTTTTTAATACTATGACTCTTTTAATTGAGTCTTTTTGTAGCAATTACGAGGGACAAATGAGCAGGTAAGCCATTAGAGGGTAGTTTTGGTCACCGCCGCCCATAGACGATCGCAACCCCAGAGGAGTCATTAGTGCATTGCCGTTTTCTCTCGAGTAAGAATAGAATATCTGATGAGGTGAAATTGATAGAATGGGAGTGGGGTTTGATAACTCTGAATGGAATTTTACAGCGGAAGCTGTTAATTCATGTGCGTATTCTTTGAGAGTGTGATATTTCACCGCTAAAGTCGGCTAATATGCTGCCGCCAAGTTGGCCACAATATGGCTCTACCACTCTGAGTTCGCGGTTTAACAGCCAATAACGTCTAAAAACAGGGCCACATAGGGCGGTTGTTAAAGATTTTATGATTTGATTTCCATAATTTTACTTGATTCTTAAACTTATATTTACTACCTGTTTTGCACAACTATCAACGTCATTTTAAGTAATTTTTAGTAAAATTTATAGGAGATTTTACTTTGTACTTTTCCAAATATGTTTTGTAAGTTGATTGACTATTATTCATTTAGTAATAAAGCCTACTTTTTGTGATAGTCTTCCTTTTAATAACTAATAGTGAATAACTATTAGCTGGCATGGGGGAGGCAATTGATTTAAAAAAAATAGTTCTTTAAAGTTTAACATTTCGCAAACAGATCCCTAAATCGAAAAACAATTATTACAAACCCGCAATATTTTTGAATGAGCAATCCAACTATTTCCCGATAGATAGACGAGAAAAAAAAATCGTTCACATTTTACGTATAGGGGACGTAACAGTTTTTTTTTAATCCTGTTCTACCACTTTGCCGGTGTGATTAATATGTGTATTCATATCAAATTACAGTTTTCTAGTATTAAGAGTCTCTGAGTTTAGCCACGGACAGACAGACTGACGGACGGATGGACCTGGCGAAATTATAAGGGTTCTTTGTTGACTACGGAACACTAAAAAGGAGATTTCTTATTAGTCGGTGTCGAAGAGTAAACTTTTTTAAGGGAAATTGAATTAAAAAAAAACTAAATAGTAACTACTATTTTCTCTACGAGAATATCTATCATAACCCTCGGTTACTTGTCTACATTTGTTTCTATTGCGTATTTCGGAAGCATCGGCGAAAATGCTTTAATTCATGTAATCCCGAATTCGTTTCAAAACATGACAATAACGTAAATATTTTTCAGTTTATGTGCGTCAATCTGAAAGTCCTTAAAAATCAAAAACAACTTAAAAAACTAGAAATTTATTTTTATAATTATTTTTCTAAATAGTGTCGGTTGAGATCATTATATCGCTGCATTCGATGGAACTACTGAGAGAAACACTTAATTCCATTCGCACTTAGGGATCGTTTTGACGGTCTTTTCATATGTAGCCACCCCTTGTTCGGTATCCGTAAACCGCTTTCCTCGAAGTTTTTATTTTATTTTAGGAAATACATAAAAATCGCATGATGCGAGGTCGGGGCTATAAGAAAGGTGAGCTACAGAATTTCTATACGTAACGTTTACAAATAGTTATTTGTTTGTCTGCAAGTATGTGTTGAGGCGTTGTTATAACGAAGAATTCTACTGCAAGGTCTACTCTACTAACTATTGTTAGTGTGCTATTCTGCAGTGACAATTTTTTTTTTATCTTCTAAGGCAATTGTTTGCACAATGACCTGTCATTCCGAAGAAAGAGGCCACCATCTTTTTTTCCGACGTTTCGACCTCGTTTCACTTTAATAGACAACTTGTCGAAAGAAAACACCCATTGCGCAGGACTGTCTTTTGGTTTCTAGATGGTAACAGAAAATTCAACTTTCGTCACTTGTAGCATGTCGTATTACAGCATTTGAGTTACCACCGGCAAATCTTTGCATTTTATAATTGCAAATTATGAGGTATCCACCGAGTACAAAGCTTGACCGCTAAATTTTCATGAAAAATTTTGTACTTTTAACTCATACCTATATCTAAGCTTGTCCGAATCTGCCGGTAGGAGACTATTGACAGTATCTGTAATGAGCCGCATAGTGTTGATGTTGTCTTGAAACGTTGCGGTAGAAGGACGTCCCTCACGCAGATCGTCAGTCAGACTGTGGTGACCATGTTTGAACTCGTTAAACTTGTAAACAAAATTTTTTTCGCTTTGAATTCATGTTGAAATTAGATAAACAATTTTTTTTGCCGTCGATTTATAAAAACAAATGACAGATGAACGCATAATAAGGTTGACAGAGTTACATTTTTTAAATTTAAATATGCCTTTTTATTTTATGTTTTCTAAGTATTCCAGTTCTAAAAAATTTAAGTGTCACAAAGGGTTTTCAATAAAAAAAAATTCTAAGAAGTTTCGAACGCACTATTAACTCTGTTGGGCTTGCAAGTGATCACCCTTTGGCGGTGATCATCTACTTTCTGGTAGCTCGCATACTGGTTTGCCCCAAAAACTTTTTTATTTTACAACTATCAATTAACTAAAGAATTCTTTTATACAAAAACCTTTGAGAATGTTTCAAATACCTATTTCTGATTTTAAGATCATGTTTGGGTGAGCAAGGTCTTAGTGAATAATATATTTTTTATTTTCAAAACTGCGATGAATGTAAAAAAAAGTTTCTATTTGCTGAAAATATCTGCCGGTAGTGTCCTCAGTTTGTACCAGCACTAACATTACAATAAAAAAGTGAAAGTTTCACCTTTAAATTCAAACTAATGACTATTCTAAAATAAATCAGTTAGCACTGGTGATCCTATTAAAAAGAAACAGCTTCATAAAACTGGTAATGCTATGTAGAGAACGCACGAGTGCAATGTATAGAAACGCAATAGAAAACGGTAATGCATAGAAAACAATTTCCGTATGGGAATAAATGAACATTAAATGTACCACCATTTCAAAAATACTACTAAAATTTGGATTTAAAGAAATGAGAATGATTATTTTACTTACTACATTTATATTTAATTGCTTTAAATAAATAAGCGCTTTATCAAATTAATAAATTAAGACCCTTTTGAAATTTATTGTTAGTTAATTTTCAATGTAACACCGATAAATTCAAAATTATTGGGGATTGAATATCAATTTTTGTTAAATTTCATCTTTGTTACTTGAAAACTATTGGTCGTAGAGCTTAAGTTTATCGAAGGAGTTTTTTTTATAGCTAATTTAATGCCATACAAAAGAAACTAAAACAATAGTTATTTTTCCTAAAAAAAATTAATACTGCAAAAATTATTTTTAAAGTTGTCTATATGGAAAATTAGATTTATAGAAGAGCTAAGCTTCTATTTTACTTATTTTTATTTTCCAAACGGAGATTTTTTTATAATGTATCCGATTTTCAAATAGAAAAGAAAAATAAATACGCCTAAAAATGGAATACTTTAGTTTATTGTGTAGTAAATGCTTTAGTTTATTGTGTAATAAATATAGTAAATTTCGGAAATAATCGCTCCGAAATTACAGAAATTTGTTCCCTCCCCCCCTAATTTTTAAACCGTATATCTAAAAAAATATGAAAAAATAACATAGGTATCGTTTAATTAACACTAGACGAAAATTATTTTGAACATGATCGGATACACTGTTTTTGACTTATTGCCAAAAAACTGCGCTTCTCATCAAAAAGACGTAAGTGCCATGAAGATACGCTCTTTTGCTGATGCACCTTAGTTTACCACTATTTTAAAAGTAATAGTCGATATAACTACTTGTTTTACTAGTTATGTTATAAGCGACTAAAGTGCTTATAACTAGTATGTGCGGGAAACATGGAAAAATGTAATAACGTACTTTTTTCATCTGTAGTGCATTTCTTTGTAATAATGGTTTCGGAAACCTATAATAAGCGTGGTCTGACATGCTCTTGGCCAGTTTTTATTTAACATTCTGTTTAGTCTGTCACCCAACACAATGTAAGAATTTTAGCCATACCATACATACATCGAACATTTTCTGAAAATAACAATTTATTTGATAGTCGCATAAAAATTAAAAACAATCGAAATCATACTAATATTGTCAATTTAAACTTCTATTAAAATCCAACCTTTTTTAAGTTTGGTATAAAAATATTGACGGATCATTTATCTTTCCGTATTGGCATAATATAAATCTAAAACAATATTAGTAGACGTAATTTTTGAAAGAGTTATAATACAGTTTGTACACTGATTTTGTGTTTCAGGCATCAGACGCTGGCCCTCTATTCAGAGTGACGGGCGCGGGCGCGGGTGGCACCAAAAACGAGTTGGTAGCGCGGGGTGGTAGCGGTGGGGCGCTGGCACTGTCTCGAGCTCCCGTCGGCGGCAGTGCAAGTCCCGCGCCCGCGCCCCTTCCGCAACCAGCGCCCTCGCCCGCGCCGGCGGCTCTACCACCGCCCGCCTTACCGCCGCCGCCTTTTCGCGCCGATACGCCGCATCGACAAAACGGCGCGCACATACCTGCACTTGACGGACACGCCGCCACGCAAATACCAGCGCGACCCCTCAGCGCACAAAGACCGAAGACACCAGAGCGACCCGCTAATAATAAATTACAACCCGGTGCTCGCGCCACCGCCGATAGCCCCACGCCGGCTCCACCTGCGCCCCCTGCACCTTCACCCTTATTCCCATCCCATCCTTCTGCATACCAAGCACACGCAGCTACTGCGCTACCAGATTATCGGCATACGAACCACGAAACGCGGAACAAACCTGCCGTTACAGAAACTACGCCACAAGCGCCACTCAACCTACATTCACACCATACACAAAAACCCACTCTGCACATACCTAATTCGGGGACTGCTGCGCATCCTAGTCTCTTAAATCATGCGTCACATCCGCAGGCCCACCCGTTATTGTGTCACGATGGCCGTGGCGTTGCGACCGTCACACAAACGAATTCATCTACCCCGACCACTTTTACGGGTCTCGTTGACCATAGAATTAATCACGTGAACGGTGTGCCTCACAGCACTTCTCCTCACAATGTTCCGTTATCCATTCCAAATAGTCTTCCAAGTCAAACTCTTAGCCATCAAAGTGGCCGACCCCTTTCTCCTAATGCTCAAACTTCTCGTTCATATCCTACCCCGTCGATCGGGTCTAGTCATGTTAATTCTACTGTAAGTTCCAGTATTCACAGCCCTTCAGTAACTTATCAGAGCCAACCTTCTACTTTACAGAAACATTCCGTTTCTTCTTTATATACCAGCAGACCTTCTCATCATACTCAACTCAATGTTTCTAACCACTTAACGAACCATTCCGCTGCGTCTATCACTACCCAAGCTACGACACAACATCTTAGTCATTCTGTAAATAATCATTCCTCTTCACACTTTTCAAACCATCATCCTTTGAACACTTCAAATTCGTTAACGAATCATTCAATCTTAAATCATTCTGGTCCTTCACCGACGGGTCTTCCACATACACATGCCAATAGTTTACCGAATTATACGCACAACCTTAAACATCCGATCCTAGGTCTTTCACCACATCCTATGTCAGTTTCAATTCCTAATACTCACATTTCAAACAACCATATAGAAACCATACCGCAATCAACTTGTGCTCCAACTTTCACCACTCCTGTTACATCTTCGAGCAGCCATTCTCTGATGATGGCCGGTATGGAACCAAAATCTTCACCAGTGATATCGAGTGAACTGCCCATGCGAACAGAAAGCCCGGCGACGACCTCTACTCTGAGTTCAAATGGTTATCCGCCAGCGGGCATTTATTCCGGAAGTACATATCCACCGTTGTATGCACCTTATGCGACATCCTTGCAACACAGTCCTTATTTACCACCAGCTGCTGCTTCACCAAGAAATTCATCTGATACGGTGAGTTCATTTTGTTGGTTTTCATGATAAACATATGCGAACAAATTATTTTCGCAACTTTATTAAATTTTAAGTAGATAATAAAAAATAATCGTCGAAGAAAACGGACATGACATAAAAATAGACTAACAGACAGCCTTCGAAGTCTTTAACTCTTAAAAACAAGATGTCTTCAAAATATTTAATGATTTAATGAAAAATTTATATTTCAGAGGAATTCTTTATCCGCATCACCTCTTGTTGCACCTAAAACACCTAAGGGAGTACGACCGCATACGCCGGGCTCAACTGGTGCTGCTGGCGCCGTTACACACACTCAGCATGTGTACTCACCTCGAGGACACAGTCCAACAAGGGAAAGGGACAGCTACAGGTGGTACAGGTCCTTACGTAAAATGAATTTATTGAAATAAATATGTATTTCTATATTTTTGTGTTTATTATTACAGCAGTAGTTTGAGCAGTCTCTCTCGTACCAGTGGAAGTACGCCAGTGTCATCTGTGCCGCCAGTAGTGAGCTCCGTCCCGATTACTGCCGCAAGTCTGACCAGCACTGCAGTTATCACGTCCTTGGCATCATTAGCACCTACGCTTCCTGTACCGCCGCTGGCGGCTCCTCTACCTACTCCGCTTGCCGCTCCGCTAGCTACGCCTTTGACGACACCATTAACCGGTCCACTGGCTGCGCCATTGGGCCCTCCGTTGGCACCGCCCCTGGCTGCTCCTACTCCCACACCCGCTGCGCCTGCGGCAACCCATCTCACACATTCTCTAGCTCCAGTTCCGACAGTCGGCAGTATAAGTTCCAGTGCTAAACCACCTGCTCACTGGGGAGTGACGTGAGTATTTTATTGTTTATTTTATGAAATTATGTTTTGTGTATTGTTGTCATCTTATTTTTTTTGTAAATTGCTGTTAATAGAGATCCAAATTATTGCATTGATTAACTTTGTGACATTCATGAAGGAGTGATTGAAATATTAAACTGTGCGAAAATTTATGTGATGATAATTGGATTTGTTGTTTTTACTAAATTGAGTCTGTTATTTTTATTCTTTCCTTTTTTTGTAAAATTAATATTATATTTATAAAGAAAAACCTTCATAGTTAAGTAACGAGTTGTTTTCTTCCATTAAATATAGATCTAATATATCAATGCATAACATTTGATTATATATACTGTTATGCATTTCTATGTGAGTAAATTTAGGAAGAAAATTCTGAATATAGATTACGTCGACGTTACCCGCTCGGCGTTTCAAAATGATATTAGTTTTATTGAAGTAATTATGGAGCTAT
This sequence comes from Eumeta japonica, assembly GCA_005406025.1. Classification (NCBI taxonomy): domain Eukaryota; kingdom Metazoa; phylum Arthropoda; class Insecta; order Lepidoptera; family Psychidae; genus Eumeta; species Eumeta japonica. The sequence goes on from BGZK01000363.1 coordinate 93,502, forward strand.
CAAATGTTATTAATGTTCCTACCTCTATTCTGAGACGTGCTTTTATTATATTACAATTTTCGGCCCCCTTTGCTAGGGGTAATTAGAATTAAACTTTGATTTTAATAATAAGAATAGGGATCAAAATCCCATTATGAATAGCCAAACGCTTGTTATGAGACTCTTACTATTTATAATGGCAAACAAGTCTCTTCATTAATAACAGTAAATATTTTTTTTTGAATGACCTTCGCAAGGATTTTCTTTGATATTTTATTAGATTATTGCTTACTAGATTATAATACAAATAACAAACATAACTCATCAAGAACTCCTGGACTGTTAATTCTACATTTACTGCAATCATTAGCCATGTGCCAATGTGAACATAATGTAAGTATTCAGGCATTAATGTAGCAGAAATGAATTTTAAAATAAAATATTCACAAAATTGTGGTTCTATATGCAGCAAATTATTCTTAAACAATGATCAATTAATTGATTTGTTTCTGAACCCACAAATATGTAAAATATGTTTGTATTATAAATTGAACAATACGACTTGCTTAATTATCTACATTTTTTTCTAGTGATTTAGTACATTTGCCTTCATATATTTTAATTATTGGCAAGAAATACATATACTGTATTTAACAAGAGCGAGCCACCCCAACAACTTCAAAAATTTCTACTATAGTTTATTTGTATTTATGAACCATTTCTTTTCCTAATCATACATTTGACACCCAAAGCATAATAGATATAAGTAATTGTATATAAATGTTTTGTTTTTGAAATCAATCTTTACTACATTAAAATCATCCATATAGTGTTTCAACTCACGCAAAAGGATAATTTTGTCATTCAAATTTTGTTACTTTAGTATGAATTTATGTTTATTATATTTGGAGGACGGAAACGACACGGGGAAATGTCCGACCGACACTGTTGAAACAGATAGACGAAAGAAAAACAGAGAGAGAGAAAGAGAGATTAAATTATTCCATACCATACAAAATACAATTCCATACCAAGAAATAATTTGATGCATCCATACTTTGTTCAAATAGTCATGAAATAGGTATTGAATGTGTACTTTTGTATTGTAATTAATATAAATACATGCATAGTCTGAAAGAATTTCTGAAAATCTTTATTTTAAAGGTTTTTACAGTAATTATTTAAAAAATATAAGGCTTTCTACTTTCGAGAAATATGAGTTTTTCCCCCTTTACATATTTTTAAAAATTCTCTTTTAAGCAGGGTTCTGCCAAACCTATACTCTATTTATATTTCTATATGGTTTTTATTTTTATATAGCTATAAATAAATTAATCTTGCTTAAATGTTGTTTTCAGCAGGTCTGCGAGTACGGATCGCGCGACGACGTATCCACCGGCGCCATTATTTGGAGCGCCTTTGCCCCCTCCTAATCCAAACCCGTTCTCAGCGGAGTCCCTATTTCAGACCAGTAAGTTCATAAAACTTCTGTAAATCCCTGCGTAGCCTTTATTAAAATTTATATGTGGCTTAATCCATTTAATAAACTGTTTTTATATGAATGACATACTTATTTTAATGCTACGAAACTATGCAAATTGCCTTACAGTATATTTATTGAAGAATATATTTTCACAGAATATTTCTCGCATTACAATGGTAATTGCTTTCGAAAGATTTTTTAGAATAACAAAATTTGTAAACTGGAGTCCACCTTACAATCATCAATGTGTGATTATAAATAGTTTCAATTAAATATTTTGGCGGTTGGCCGAGCTGTAATTGAGAACGAGATTTATATTGTATATGACAGGCCCAGGTGCAGATTTGCTGAGGCGGGAATTGGACAATCGGTTTCTGGCGGCGGCGGGCGCGGTGGGCTCGGCGGCCGGCACCTTCAACGTTCGCACCGAGATGCATCATCACCAGCACCAACATACGCATGTCCACCAGCACCCGCCGCCGCTGCCACACCCACATCCTCACGCGCACCCCCATCCTCATCACCAGCTCTACGTGCCGCCACCACCGCCACCGTTGGTCAGTTTAATATATCAAAAACATTTTTAATTTTAAAATATGAATCATAGTTATTAGGTTTTGATTTATATTATAATTGATATCATTTCTGTGATAGCAAAAATGAATCATTTTTTAAATTTACTTTTTTCTAGTTTATTGTTTGATTCTAAATTTTCAGGGTGTTTGCCTAAAAAAAAAAACAATATCCAAAACAAAACTAATTAATTGATAGTGTAATATTTCTTTTTTTTTCATTTAATTTCTAGATTTCTATTATTATATAAAAAGCATTCCTAATCAATAGTTAAAATATAAACAATATGATGTTCTAATTTCAGTTCAAAGATGTAGGAAAGATGGCATCCCTTTACCGCACCGGGCTTGGATTAGGCTATCCATATTCATCAAGTCTTTTGCACCCGACTGCGCCTTATGTACCGCCTGCGCCACTTTCTTACGCGCCAAAGGTTAGTACATACACTATAGCTAATGTTGGTAACAATTCGTAGTTTATTTGCTCATTATTACGAATTTTATATAATTCTTGTCATTCTTTGTAATTCAGACTAATTTAAACAGCAACATGTATCCCTTTCATTTTCACTTTCACATTGTTAAAAATGTTCATCATCCTAAACATTCTATATATTTTTCTTTCTTTTTCGTAACTTTTTTTCTCCTCAATTACTTATTTTTTGTGCTTATCGTGGTTTTGTTGCTGTTGTAATATTAACCCTGGCCGCCTCGTGTTAACAGCCCGTAGTGCCAACAAGCAGCGACGCTACTAAACCTGCACGCCCTGCTCACGTGGTACGTGGATCACTTAGCATACATTATGAATTTGCATGCTGTCATGATTTATAATTGTCATAAATCAAACACTAATTCATCTAAAATTATTTTTACACTATATTGTTTCACAAATAAAGGCTATTTGGCAAAATACTTCTAAGTTATTTCTCTAAATGACCAATCTAGTATTTAATAGTAACATTATTGGCTTTTTTCAATTGAATCAAGATTAGTTTAACTCTACGGATATTTGGGCTCAGAATAGTTATTACTGTAATTAAAATGTTGCATTCTATTTTTACCTGTATTTTATCTTCAAATATTCTGTTAGGTTAGGCCATTTATATTAATGAAAAATTATAAAACTGTTTTTAATAAGTATATTTTTATAAGATATAATATTCTCAATGCTCCATCTATTTTACTTGGTACACTACAATCTGAATAAACTAGTAATGTAAACTAATTCATGTAAATCAGAAATTTGTTACTTCAGAAGTAAAAAATCTGTACAGGACTATTTATATGAATCCTATCTGTACATAATCAATTTTTTGTCTTTGTGTCATGAACTTAAACTTATTTTTGTGTATTAGTGTGCAAAATATTAATGATATTTGAGTAAGTTTGTACAACTATGGACAAATACAACATCGGATTAAAATATTTAATTATTTATTTAAAATAGACTTAATCATTAGGGTTTTACAAATACTTAAATAGTGTACTTGTTTTTTCATAAACACTACGTTAACGCGAACACGTGTACTTTCAGAAAACGGGAAAATGGAATGCTATGCATGTCCGAATCGCGTGGGAGATTTACAATCATCAACAGAAGGAGAAGAATAGTGGAACATCAGGCGGTAGCGCAACGAGCGCCGTGAGTGCAGTGGCCGCAGCAGACAAGGAGAAGCCACGTGTTTTTCCTGCGCCACCCGCGTCTTATCGTTCGCCTTACGAACTCCCACCCGCGCCTTATCTGCCCCCGCACCATACGCCCTTAGGTTACTATCGATCTCATGCGATATATTCTTAAAAGCTGAGGTAAACACACCAATAGATGGACTGTTAAGCGGACTCTCATGTTTTAATGCAATAAAATATAAATAATTTATGATAAAACAAATTATACTTGTATTAAAATATTTAATTACCTGGAAAAATTTAATTAATATTTTGTATATCATAGTATTTCAACGAGAATTTAAAAATAAAGTACATATCCCCAATATATTGTCAAAATTTTCAATAGATGGATGGAAAATTTTCAATTTTTTTTTTATTTTACTAGTTAGTTATTACCTTTATAGATTGTTAAATGCAATGTGAACACTCATAAGATACATCCCTTATTTTTTATGTATTTATATTTGGTAATTACAAGTACAGTTTTCCAGTTGTAACATTCTTACTTGTGGTAACGTTTCTGAAGCAAAACGTGATATTTTCATGATTATAACAAATATTATAGTAAAAAAAAATACATTTTTTTCTTAAATTTTGTTCATCTGTTGGAGGGTTTCCCTCTATAATTGTATTTATCCTATTTATAAAAAAAAAGAAAATATTGGTTTCATGAATATGGAATATTAAATTGAGACTTTTTTGTCTCTAGCTTTTGCCTATAATATTAATAGTATTTGATTTCAATTGAAAACAGAAGAAATTGCAGTATTCTCAAGTATTTCTATTATACTAATTTTGAAAAATATAAGCTAATATCTAAATACAAGGTTGAGAAAAAAGGTTTTTCGTATTTTATAATTCAATTCATGATAATTTTTTCATCGTATTTTATTTACATTTATTTATAATATATATATGTGTATATATTCTATTTTGTTCATCAACTTGTTGCCATTTTATAGGTAGTAAATAATCCTATTGCTGTAGAAATTATGGGATTTCTGATCAAAAAAATGCTACAAATAATTTTGACAAACCTCTCTTGATGCTTCTTAAAGAATTCTGAAGAGACCGAAACAGGTGAAAATCTGAGGGTACAAGGTCAAGACTATATGGCGAATGCATTAACACTTCCTCATCAAACTCGATCAATATTTACTGAATGACTAAAGATGTGTGTGGTCTAGTGTTATCATTGTGAAAAATCACACATTTTATGTTGATCAATTCTGATTGTTTTTTCTCTGCTTTTTCCTTGAATCTCATTAGTTGTTGGCAGTAGAGATCTGAATTTATGGTTTTGCTCGGCGGTAAAAGTATAATGAATAATGCCCTTCCAATTTCACCATATGCATAGCATCAATTTATTGCAAGTTAATCCGGGTTTCGCTATAATCTGTGGAGTTTGCTTGCCTTCTCACCATGATCATTTTCACACATTCTTGTCATATGTAATCTATTTTACATCACCAGTAATAAATCTTTTCAAAAATGGTTTAATTTCATCATGTTTCAATAGAGAATCGAAAATGAGTACACATTCATTATATTTCTTTCAGTGAGGATGTTGAGATCCAACTATCGAGCTTTTTTCAAATGGGTCAACTGTTTTGTGGTCAATTCCCAGCTCTTAAACTATATCATAAGGACTAATATGTCAATTTTATTCTACTTTTTCCAACATGGCATCAAGTTTAACATAACGAGTCAACCAGAACGAGGTTAATTTTTGACAAAAGATGAAAAGGCTGAAAAGCTTGAATCAGTTTTGTGCTCCTCTTACGAACACTGCATTAGGTCCGTAAACGTTACAAATTTTCTTTGCACCTTGTGTCGCATTTTTCGTTTTTTTGTAATAAAACATGAAAATGTATTGAATTTATACATTAGACTAACTCATTTTGGTGGACAGAAAAACAATTAAAAAATGCCGTCACTTTTTTACTTTTTATTTTTCTTTTTTAAAATGTCATCTATTTAATGATATCAAAACTAGCCAGACAGTACAAACAAAAAGACTTTACTGTAACTGTTTACTTGTAAAATACGAAACAAACTTTTTCCCTGACCTAATATATAGATAGGATGATTTTGTACTACTGAACTAAACTAAAATGGATATTTACTTGCGTATTTAATGACTTCCAACATGGTGCACACTTATTCCAAATCATTTGAAAACACGATGCGTTATTTTTCTTAAAAATAATTTCAACTCTTACTTTTGTTGGGGAATATATGGAACTTTATTTGTTTTAGGAACTAATTCCGGTAGCGTCAATGTGACGATTGCCAATCTCATTTTGTTGACATTTGTATATCGTTTTAAATTAGTTCATAAATACCAATTATTTTTTTAAAGGAGTGTCACCATTCAGCCGGTATGGAGCAGGCGCGTTCCACAGTGCGCCTCCACCTCCATTTGGACTGTCTCCATACGCACGCGATTTGGCTCTGTCGTCATCTTTACACGGTGTACATCATGCTCCGTCGCTGGCCACACTACACGACGCATGGAGGCCTGGCGTAGCACCGCGAGTTCCCGCACCGCCTCACCCACATATGCCACCTACCAGCGTTGCTGCAGTGGAAGCACGACGTGAACATGAGGAACGAGAGAGAGCTCGACGTGAACGCGAAGAACGCGAGCGACGCGATAAGGAAGAACGAGAACGACGGAAGCAGCGAGAGCGAGAGCTCGAGCGGGTTCGTCAGAGATCGCCACTTCGCAACGGAATGCCTGAGTCCGGCAAAGAAGAGCGGAAGGAACCGCCGCGGCCACCACCGCCGTTGCCTGCGTATCCGACTGTTGGCGCCGCTTGGGACCCTTACCGTGCCTTCGACCCACTACAGCACATGCGCTTTTCGCCACTCGTGGAAGCTGCTATCCGTGCCGAAGAGGACCGCGCCAAAATGTTGAGCGCTTACGCACATCACCCACAATTGAAGGCGAACCCACTGTTACACCGGCCTCTGGCACCCCACGCGCCGTTACCTCCTCTGGGGCCTCACGCACCGCTTGCGCCCCTTGCGCCTCATGCACCGCTCGCGCCATTGGGGCCACTGGCGCCATTGGACTTACTAAAAAAGGAAGAGCCGCGATGATAGCGCTTTATGGTGCATTTCACACCATCTGTACATATTTAGTTGTGTAAACGACGTCGCAAGTGAGAATACCATAATTCGATGTATATCTTTTTCACGTATCGGTTTAGAGAATTATTTATTATATTATCGCTTGCATTAAAACGTTATTTTGTCGTTAACTTATCCGATCGAGATGTACAATATCTAGTGTAATGTTACGAGTATAGTTGAAATATTTAATGCGAGAGGGTAGAGGGGCGGAAGCAGACGTAGGTGGCGACAGCCCCGTGTCGTGCAATAGGCGGCGCTGCACACTACTGCTTGTTTATTTACGTGGAGATATCTATCGAGTTGTTACAGTGACCATTATTAGTTAAAATTATACACTGAAGCGCCGATGAATGATAGGATTGTCGAATCGCTATCTATACATATATACATATTTATATATACTTATAAATAAACTGTACATATTAGGCTGTAAATTAGTGTTAAAGTATAGATTTGGTTTATTTAACACATACAAAGGAATGAAACCCATAAATTATTATTGTATCGGGAGTGTAATTTTGACTTCCGTTAAAAATCTCATAATGGTTTTTTTGATTGTACCAGTGGAGTTAGTTATTTATTTATTTTGCTCTTTTTATTTAGAGTGAATGTTTTAAACTATCTTAAGAGTTCTAACATTTTTTTTACAAAATGCATTTAAAATATGTGATATTATTACATGGGAATGGTTTGTCTGACTATGAACTGATTTATTTGTACCTTTTTTGTTTTTGAAAAGATCCAAGATTATATCTTATTTAAATTTTAATAAACTATAATATTGTGATGTAATCTTCAGTATGAGGTTACAAGAACATTTAACTTGTATGCCTATATAATTAATGACTTCTTTCAAAAAAGGCGCATAAAAAAAGACTTCTTATTAGTGATGATCACTGTTATAATAAAAATGAAATTTCTAATGTGCCATCTTTTATCTCCAGTTCATAGTCAGATAATTACAGAGACTTTACACCAAATTATAAAAGTATTACTCGTTCTTTATTTGAATTCCTGATTGTGAACAATTGAAATGTAATATAGTTATACAAAATAATTCTGTATACTAAAAAAAAGTAAATGAAAGCTTGGTGCGATTCAGAAAATACCATTAAAACTTTTGATTTTTATACCAAAAACCTTTTGTATTCTGTTGCCTAATATCCTTGTTTCATGCATTGAAGGACCCTTGCAATACAAGTCATGAAAATATATCACTTCCTATTTATGCAGTTGAGCATTTTATATAATTTATTGTTATGTATTATATAGCAAGTAGAGTACCCAGTGGGACGTTCTGTCGGCCGCTGAGCGCGAAGCGGAAACGTAAGTTCCTTAAATGTCATATGTAACAAACTGGCGACGAGTTAACTACCCAGGTATTGTTCATTATTTTGGCAGTGTAATAATCTGATTACATTGTAATAAAATGTTTGGCGAGGTATTCGGTGGTAACCTCATTTTTGATCATCATTCCCAAGAATGCAATATATTCAAAGCCGTTTCACCCAGGTCTATGCGGCAAACAATATAAGGGACAAAACCGACGAGAGCGGAGAACGACGGCGAACGATTCTTACATCTCTCACCGAAAATACCGAACGATAAGAGACTTGATATTTCCTAAAGTCGTAGAAGATGTAAATATTAGACAATTCCTGTCTAGCCTGGGTAATCACCTTCGGGCCAATAAGAGCTTTTTTACAGAAATATATAAATTTTACACGTCAGCAAAACGATCAGGTGAAAATTTGGCAGAATGGACGGCGCGCGTCCGCCGACTCGCACAGTATTGCGGATTCAAAAACAAGCCGGACGTCGCGCTACAAGACTGTTTCGTGCTAGGATTGGAAAATGTCAAGGAGAAGGAAAAACTCTTCGCTGAGAGCGTGGAAGAGTTGACGTTGTCACGCGCTCTCGACCTGGCGCAGAGTGTGCGTGTGGTACGTCTCGCCGTGAAAAACGCTATGTTCGCGCCGGCGACGAAGACGGCTGGAAGCGGCGGCGGCGTCGCAAACGGCACAGGGGACGCGGCTGATGTGTCGCACTGCGCGAGCGCAGCCCGCCTGTGACCAGCGGCGGCAGTTCGTGCGCGATTTTGCGCAAATGTGTTCCGTAAGTGATTACAAAAATCATTCGAGTGATCAGTGTCGTTTCGCTAATTACGTTTGTAAGAAATGTAATAAAAAGGGTTAAAAAAAATGTGCAAGTTCGGACGTAAACAGAATAATCATTTAGTTATGAGTCAATGAGGCCGCCGAAGGTAGGTTAAATTTCAACAAAATCCGTAGTGTTAATTAATGGAGCCCCAATGCATCAGTCGATATTGACCAGCAATAATATTATTTTATGCGAGATAGACGGCGGCAGTGCTGTATCGGCGATACCCTTAAATTGTTTAATGAATTATTTGCGCACAAATTTTAAATTAAAAATACAAATGTAATACTAGACTGTTACAATCGAGTTAAAATAATTCCCTTAGGTTTCGCAAGCTCATCAGTGAATTTTGACAAATGCACAATTTCTAAATATTTGCATTATCAATACCATAAACTGCCCTGCACCTTGAATAGGGAGAGATTTTGTTAGTAAATGTAACTTACAATTGTGTCAAATAAATTATAATAAGACGTTAGAATCGTTGATAGAATTAAAAAAATATATAGAAAGATATTTTAAAAAATGAATTAGGTCTTCTAAAAGGGTTAAATGTTCATTGAAGTTTAAAGAAATATTCGTCTCCATTTTTTTTTTAAGCCGCGGCCTTTACCATTTGCATTAAAACCAAAAGTGGACTATGAATTACAGAGACTTGGAAAAATCTATCATTCAGAATTCGCTACGTCGTAGTGCTTGTCCGACGAAAATATAAGACTGTGGTGATTACTCGGTCACCTTGAACAGAGTGTTACACACAGATAGGTACCCCTTGCCTAAAATAGAGGACTTACAAAATTACATAGGGGGGGCAACAATTTTTGAAGGTGGACCTGTCTAATACAATCAAATCAAATTGGACGATGAATCGAAAAATTTAACCTGTATAAATACTCATAGAGGCCTTTTTAGACTAACACTTTTAGTGTTTCGTCTTTTAAGTGCCTCAGCTATTTTTCAGAGAAGAATAAAGAAATTGTTAATAGATGGAGTCTGTATTTTTTTAGATGACATATAAATTACGGGTCCTAATAAATCTATATATTTAGAAAGATTAAAATCAGTAATTAATAGTAGGTCTCTCTACCTACTCTATAAATTTCATTAATATACGTTTTGTAGTTTTTGACTAAAATGCCTGTGACATACTGGCGGATAGACGGATATGATAAAATTATGATTCCCTTTTTGCCATTTTGGCCCAGAAACCTAAAAATGATACTACGAAACAAATACTAAAATGTTTCTCTATTTAATATATGAATTTATATATAATGGAATACAAGTATATTGTGTTACTAAAGCACAAAAGTTAGAATATTTGTCTATAAAATATGCTAGTTAAGGAGACTACCAATAATATTATGCTAAAGTGAAGGAAAAACTGCGCAATGCCAGTTTTGAATAACAAACTTTAACAAGTGAATACATGATAGTGATATACTATGACTTTATTAAACCCTTATGATGTATATCATAATAATATCCATTTTAATAATCTTGGCTGAATCCCACGCCTTGATTTTTTTTCAATGGTTGGGTATAATGGCAACCCTGAACTGAATTATTTGTAATCATTCAAAATAAAAGAATTGAGATCCGAGAACAGGTTCTTCAGTGAAATTCGTCAACTTGAAGAATATCGAGTTTAAGAAAGCGGGTGCTATTTCTATCAAAAAGCAGCGATAAACTTGACAGTATGAATGAAGAATTAATTAGGAAGAACAATAAATAACCATGAACCAAAAACTCCTGAAACAACAAATAATCAATAAAACAGGGTTTTCAATGTTTAAAAGGTTATTTAACCCCTAGTTGCAAAGTAATTTAAAAATATTCCAAAGCTCAGAGTTACCAAGACATCAGACTACTCTTACACATCTATATGTTTAATATTTTTAAAATGCTATCAAAAAACTTATACACTATTAGAGTCGTTGAAATGGACTAAACAAAGTAAATCGCATACTGTACAATAAAAATAAAAAACAAACGTGCAGTCTTGAAGAAAAAATAATAGGTTAACCGTGTAGGCGAACCCTGAAACTTCCTGCTATTTTCGAGTTCAAAACACTCAAAAATATACGGGATTTGACGCGATTTTTTGAGTAAAACAACGGTTTGTTTCGATTTATTTCGACAACGATTTCTCGCAAACGAATCAACCGATTTTGACCCGGTTTGCGGCAATCGACGTGTTTTTACAGGGTCAAGAGCTGATTAGATTTTGGAATTGATCGTTCAAGCCATTTTAAAGTTATTTTGTAAAAACCAATAAAGAAATTTTTCTTTCTTAGATTTTTGAAAATTTCTCGTAATCTACCGGTCCAAATCGACCCAAACTTTCAGGAAATCTAAGTTTGGTGAAACTCTTTGGAACGCCGTTTAGTGGGCTCGATTCGGTCAAGCCGTTTAAAAGTTATAAGAGGTTTACATACATCCACACACACGCATACACACAAACACACATCCACACAGTCATACGGACATCATCTCAGGAATGATCAGGGAAGCTTCCTAAACCCACAGAACGTCGAGATCTGATGAGAACTCAATTTTTGCAAAATGGGGTGAAACTAATAACTTCCCGAAAATTTTCAATTTTCTTAGCGGGAAGTTAACAATGTAGTGAGTCATTTACGTGAAGACAGTCGTATGCCTACATTACGTTTAATCGCACTGTACACTATATTGATTATTGCTAACCGCCTGTCGCAAAAAGAAATAAATTACATATTTATTATTTTTTTTTTGTTGATACGAGGGGCGACTGATAAGTCCGCGGCCTAAGGCATTAAATGAAAGAAAAGTACGAGTGTTTTATTTTTAATTTTCAATATAGTCTCCCTCAAGCGAAATACATTTTTCACATCTGGTGCATAACGCCTTCAAACCGCCCAAAAAATATTCCTTCAAAATGGCTTTCCACAGCCATCTTCATTTGATTGTCATCAACAAATCTACGACCACGTAACTCCTTTTTTAAATTGGAAAAAAGGAAATAGTCGCTGGGAGCTAGATCTGGGCTGTAGAGTGGGTGGTCAATTTCCGAGAAGCCCGTGTCCTTCAGGGCCTGCCTCGAAACCCGCGCCGTGTGGACAGATGCATTGTCTTGTAAAACAGCACTCCGCGCGATAACTTCCCACGTCGCTTCTGTACGACTGCCTCTCGTGCCTGAGCCAATAAATTCGCGTAATATTGGCCATTCATAGTAGTCCCTTTGGCAAGTAATCAATTAGTAAAACACCTTCACTATCCCAAAAATTGTCGCCATAAGCTTCGATGCCGACTTTGAACCTTGAATTTCTTCGGCGGCCTTTCTCCTTTTTTCGTCCATTGCATGGACTTCTGTTTAGATTCCGGATCGTATTGACGAACCCAGGTTTCATCCACGGTTACAATTCGGTCGCAAATTTCGTCTATATTATCCCCGATTAACTCCAAAAATCCTTACTTGTCTGAAGTCGCCGCTGCTTGTCAAACGGCGTTAGCATTTTTGGTACCCAACGCGCACTGATTTTTCTCATATTCATATGCTCGTGTATAATTTCTCCAACTCGTTTTTACTAATCTGCAACTCTTCAGCTATCTGCCATAATTTTATTCTTCGGTCGGCCAGTACTAATTTTTCGATTTTTCGAACATTTTCCTCCGTCACTACCGTCACAGGACGCCCTGGGCGAGGATCATCTTCACAGCTCTCTCGTCCTTGTTGAAATAAGCGAGCCCATTTTTGACCATCGTATACGAAGGCGCAGATTCCTGAAGAACTGATACCATGTCTTCAAAATTTCTTTGGCGTTTTCCTTTCTTTACGAAGTACTTTATTACGGCGCGATGTTCAATATTACTGAGATTTGACGATTCGGCTGACATGATGACGTTTGTGCTTCGACAGATAATTTGTTAATGACTTTAATAACGAAAGGAAGCTATATTTATACTAACAAGAAGTGTCGCAATTAGTGGTAATAGTTGTGAAATAATGAGTCATCGCTAAGTACCTTGGGCCGCGGACTTATCAGCCGCCTCTCGTACTAATTTCAAGATATTTGGTTTTGTTTTAGTGAATTGATACTAATTTCAAGATATTTGGTTTTGTTTTAGTGAAATATTTAATTAAAAAAGATTAAATTTGAAAGTGTTCATTCTAAATTATTTTTCATATTAATAAGGGATTGAATCTCTATTCGTTACTTTGTTAACTTTTAGCAATAACACAACATCGTTTTTTTTTTAAGATTATAATCATTATAATATATTTAAGACATAAAGCTATTTAGAGCTGTAACCATGTAGTTTGCAAAGTTCACTGATTGCCGATACGTGTTTACATATACTGATAACTTACAATGCATAACCATGGGTACGGGATACACAAATCTGTACAAATAACGAGGTTGATAATAGTCAGCTATAAAGATAACGTAGTCAAATTATAATAGAACGATCATTAAAGTTGATTGTTATTGTTATCATAATTTATATGAGGTAAACTTACGGTTATAAATGTATGAAAACATAGAGCCTGCAAATGTTTGGACAAAAGGTTTTTACCAGCTTTTAGAGAGGAGAATATGAAAATTATTGTAAAAAGGCTCTTTGTGTGCGGCAAAAGACTTATCCACAAAAAATAATTTTAAAAGTGTAAGAATTCGCTAAAGATACGATAGATATAATTTGGAACACACGTTGTTACCTGATACGTTAAATAATAAATTTACTATAGGTTTCCATTCTATTCTGTGCTATAGTGATTTTGACGCTATAAATGTAAAATATAATGTAAGAATTATTACTACGACTTAAGGTTATTTCCAATTTTTCCGACAACGACGATGTTGACAAAAAGGAAGATGATGACAATGTCTAAAAAGTAAATAAGGTAAATAAAATTTTGTTCACAATTTTAAAAATTGTTTACATATTGAAATTGAATGAGTCTTCATAAATCAAAGTTTATGTATAACAGCGATAATGCTTGCATTTATTTTGCTTTCATTCTTAGTTACCCACTAACCTTAAAAGAATTATTTGGGCGCATATTAATGTTCGATATATTATAATTCTTTACGTTAATTATCATTCATTTCTGTTGTATAGTAAACTTCCAGATAATTCAACAGCATAATATATTTATTTATGATTCATAAATAATGTGTCGAATTCTTGCAAAATATTTCATGCAATATTTCATTGCAACAAGATCATGTCATCATCTTAAAATGAGTATTATTCTCAGACTTATTACACGTTTATGTACCGCATAAATGCCGTAATATAACACACAATTTAATATCTGTATTTAATAAATTTGAGAAGACTTGTAAAGATGACTTCAGCGTAATTTCGTAATCGACGTGGTTAATCCATGCTGTGGTTGGCTGCAGCACGGAAATGGGCCGCCTCGACAGGCCAGATACCACACTCTCACAGAATACATCTATGAAGTAGCAGTTCTCGTTGTTATCTTTCGTCGAGTGAGTAAGGTCGCCAAGGGCCCACTCCTCCGTTACCCTATTCTCCTCCTACATATGCCCCGATCTTGCGTCAACGCGTCGCTTAAATTCGATAATTAATTAAATTGTTTTACAACGTCCTCATACTAATGTATTGCAACGTAAAATGGCATCTACAAATAGCGGCGGAGTATAGCTACGAGAAATAAAACTCAAATTTGGTTAATCGGTGATTACAATCTGAATTAAAGCAATCAAAAGCCATCTATTGTTGAAGTGTTACTTTGTTTTTCTTCTACAAAAATAAAGAAAAGAAAATTTTTCGCGAATCTGCGACTATGACTGCATGCGATGTGATAAATTAGTATTAAAAAACATATAATCAATAAAATTAAAAAAAATTTCAAGGAGTGGCAGAAACTTAAAAAGAATAAGGAAAACAAGAAAAAACGTTCGAAAGGTTTAAAGAAAAAAGAACGAGACTGGCAACAAAAGTTAGAAGATCTAGTTGATATTGTTCATTGCGACGCTTTAAATATTATTATTGCCGAAGAGGACAAGCAGTTTTTATTAGCACAACCACAAATTAGACGTCTGAGTTTAAAAAAAATTAAACAAATGTAAAAAATTAAAGAGAAAGAAGAACCTCTTCAAAAATTATGTGAACGTAAAAACAAAAATATTTCGGCTTTAACAGATAAGTGCTCTCTTCGTCATCTACCGCCAGCAGTAAAGATTTTACTTCATCTGATTCCGTAGTCCAATCAAAATTGTCCATAAAGCACCCACTCCAAAAACGAGCTCGGAAAAATATTATTAACAGACAATTAGATTCTAATCTTGATCCCTCAAAATTGAGTGACAGAAAAGCACCTATGGTTGTGACATATACTTTGCAAAGTGCAGGATGAGATCCATCAGAGTTCAATGTCAATAAATCTTCTATTCATCAGCAACGTGTGAAAAATAGAAAAGCAGTTGCAGTCTCTCAAAGGCGAGTTTAAACCTAATTTGCCATTAACAATGCTTCGGGATGGCAAGTTTATAGAAGAAGAGAGCTGTAAATCAGCTGCCAATTTTAGTATCGAGACATGGAGTTAATCAACTTCCATCAATTCCAAAATTAGACCGTGGAACAAACGAACCATGCGTGTTGGCTATCTATGAAACGATAAGTACATGGAACTTGAGCGATAAAGTAAAATATTTTGTTTCGATACTACCGCTGTAAACACTGGCTTAAGAAGTGGAGTATGTGTTCTTTTAGAACAAAAAATGGAGAAAGATATGCTTTGACTCACTTTTCGCCACCACATAAATGATGTTGTCAGCTGTAGTAGATTAATCGCTTGCTCCGCCTTCTGGCCCTAATATACAATTATTCAAAAGGTTTAAGGGACACAATCGACCAAAGCGACTACAAAACAATAATTCACGACCCTGAAGCAAACATCCCTGTGGAAGTGCCGCAAACCGAATTTCTTTTTCGGAAAAGGAACTAAAAGTACATCAACCTCGAGAGGTGACGACAGGGAATTATTGAATCTTACTTCACTAAGGAGGAGTTCCTGAAAAAGGCGTTTAGGAGACCTGTCGGTCTGCGCCGAACAATATGGATGGTAAGAGCCTTGTACCTACTGTTTGAAATTTTTTCTATGTAAAGATCAAATGAAACTAACAAAAAGTCACGCAAAAATGCTGTGAAAGAAATCTGCATTTTCACGGTGACAATTGACATGTATTAAATATTGGTTTCAAGCCTCTATCGCATGGTCAGCACCTAGAAATGATCTACGATTATTGAAAGACCTTAAACCCTTTGAAAGCATTAAAAAAAAGTGTTGCGTTAAAACAAAATACAAGGACATTTGTAGTATTTGTCGGAAAAGCTGGTTTCGTTTGAATTTTTTAGTGACAAACTTTCAGTTGAAGATTTAAGAAAAATGCTCGAAGCACTAAAAATAGAAGATACAGAAGATTGCCCAAAAAGAATAAACATTGACGTCAAACACATCCACTAAAAAATATATAAATAGCTTCCTGAGTAGCAATTCTTTATGGTTTTTAGATATCCTAGGTATCTCATCCAGTTTTTTGAATACTTGGAAAGATAACTGATTATATAGCTGCCAAAAATATCATTAATTCGATTCGAGTAGTGAACCACATATCTGAAGGTGGCGTTGCTTAATGGAGGAGTATAATAAACTAACTACAACAAATGAGGAACAACAACAATATTTGCTTCTGTTGGTAAAATAATATAGGAAAAAGTACCCTAATATTAAATCCTCCTACATTGACAAGAATTACAAAAAAAAAACTGTCCAAGAGCAATAGGGTTTTTTTAACAACATTTGTTGAAGCTGAAAATCGCAAAATAATGCCGTCACGTATTCACCAGTGTTGCTATCATTGAAATTGTTTTTTGAAATGAATATGACATGACTAGAAAGAAAGAAAACTGATTATGAGTATGTCGGACCATGCTCATTATAGAATTCCAAAGCCATTATTACAAAGAAATGCACTACTGACGATAAAAGTACGTTGTTACACTTTTTCCATGTTTACCGCACATAATAGTTATAAGCACTTTAGTCGCCTAGAAATTAAACTAAATATAAAATGCTCCATAAATTTTGATTCCCTTGAGAGTGTCAAAATATACGTTTTTTATGACATAAAATGCCGTATCGTTTTTTCACGTTAACTTAGAAGTTTGATATTTTCATAACTTCAAGAGACTGTAAACTTGATTATATGGTTTCAATTTCAACTGGATACCTCCACGCGTTCCCGAGATAAAGGGTCTTGAAAAACAGACGGATGTATGCACGGATGGATGCGGACGGACAACAATGTAATCCTGTAAGGGTTCCATTTTTTCCTTTAAGGTATGAAACCCTAAAAAACAAGTAGGTATGTCGACCATTACTATTAAACTAGTGTAAACTAAAGTTCATCAGTAAAAGAGTGCATTTTTGTTGTGAAGCGCAGTTTTTCAGCAATAACTCAAAAACTATATCCGACCATGCCACTCTAAAAATATCTATTTTTGTTATTTAACCACCAAACTAAGTATCGGCTTGCACAAGGCATCTATACTACAAATTTCATCAATATACGTTTTATAGTTTTTGAGTAAAATACCTGTGACATACGGACAGACGGACGGTCGGATGGACATTACGAAACTGTAAGATTTCCGTTTTTGCCATTTTGCATCGGAACCTTAAAAATGCACCTTAGGTTACTGCAAGGAAATGAAATGGTGCAAATTTTATTAGTTCCGTAAGTGAGAAGTATTTAATATCTATTATTATGTGATCCTGTTTATTTTTAGTCTAATAAAACATTTTTAATCCGAAACATTACATTTTCTCAATTCCCTGACTCGTTTCATACCAAATCGGGCACTATTCACTTATTATTTATTTATCAGTGTTTCAAAAATTCAATATTTAATTAAAAAATGCATTTACTAAGACAAGATTATATAAAAATTACGATAACTCTTTAACAGTAAAATGAACTATATTTGTTTCCTGTTTGCATTTTATTGAAACTGCCATTTTCATTTTACAGGTTATATCAAATGTTAAGTTAATAGTTTGAGCTATTTTAGTGATAGATTTAAGCTGTAGTCCATATAACTGTAAAGCTGAAATAAAAATCGCCTTTATTTTTAAACATATAAGACAAGCTAAACATTCTAATACATTTTAAACGTGCACTGCTTCATTGTCGAAACTCGGCAATATCATTTGCAAAGAAGTAGATTATCTGCTGGAATACGAAACAGGAGATGTTTTATGCACAAAAAAGTATAAAATCCGAAAAATAGCAGCGATGTACAAATGACGAAGATCGGCATTGGAATAGAAAACAGATCTCCAATCGAAATAGAAGGCGAGACCGGGATCAGAAACGATCATTACCTACTAGATTATAATTTACGAACAGCGTAGCGGATAGATAGAATACTTAATACAAGATAAATTTTGTTTATACGCTTTGAAAATTATCAATATCGATACCAATCAAACAAAATTAAAATCTTTCCCTATAAGCTAAAAGTGAATTATAATTTTGTAAGAAATATTGGAATTCACTAGTTTTTTTTTTCTGAAGAACTGTTCAGACATAATTGTAATATTGAAAAGTAATCATTATTATCGACAATATTTTGCTGACCCAAAGAGTTATTCTCATATTCTTAAAGATATATTTATATTTCCGAAACTAATTTAAGTATTCGATAACATTTTGCATACGTTTTGAATGAAAGTTGCACTCTGGCACAGAACGCTACGTCGTAATATTCTTACAATATATCATAAAACAATATGGAAAACACGAGAAATTGATAAAAACCAAAATCGACACCGCCCAGAAAATACTTATGATTGCCATATTTTTTCATACAACTAAATTAAATATAACACTTGTATAAACTGAGTACTAAGACAAAAACCTTTTAATTTATCTGTATACTAAACAAGTCCAAAAGTCCCATTTGATGTTTCAAGTGTGTACGTTTTCAAGGAAAAAAACTCTACACGTATCTCTTTTTGTTAAATACGATTGTGTAGTTGATTAGACTTTAATATACGAGGTTTTAATAAATGAGTAGATACTAATACAGAATGGAATCGGTCATACATCTTTCCAAAAATATTCATAGTCACCTTCCTTTTTAGAACAACACTTTGCCAAAGTAACTATAACAAAAATAAATCATTGAAAATATGTTAAAAATAAAATAATTAATAAAAACAAAATCTTGTTCTGTTAGATGGTGCGAGGTAAAGGTTGCCGAAGGTATTATTAAATTAGTCTCTGATTTTCCACATGTATCCTACTCACCTCTAAACAAACAAGGCAAATTATCGTGTAAACGATATTTTACGTACCTTCCGGACTCGCAGACAGCAATGTCACTTCTGCAAACTCCATAACAATAAATCATGTTTGCATATTCGATAGCAGTGAAAGGCTCAGTTAAACATATATGACAGACAATTTTAGTTTCAAAACGTCAATATTGCAAACGTAACGCTTTATAAAAAATACCTAAAACCTTTAGAGGTTTTAGGTATTTTTTATAAAGCCACGCGTCAGATCGTTAACCGCACGCGGATGATCGGGCCCACTAGACACCGACTTCACCGCCCGCCGCGTCGGAATTTGAGCGCGCGCATCGTGTTACTAAACCCTCGGGTTGTACTTTGTACATTTACACATTTATGTTTTGAGCTATTTTTAGCAAAAACAGCTATTTCAAGGACTATGGTTTCTTTGACAATGTTTTTCTAAAAAAGGAGGTTATGAATATTTGCAGAAAGACGCATGATCGATTCCACAAGGTATAATCTTTAAAATTGTCAATCTTTGGTGATGGTTGCATGAATTTTTTTTGGCAACCTTAAAGTTTCTCTGTACCGTAATTTAGTTGTTGATCAATTGAAATATTCTTTGACATCTTGAATAAGTCCAGTAGTACCAGAGTGCTAGAGTTAATCGTAGGGTCGGTGTGATGATACATACTCTATTAATTTGAAATTTTGAAAATTTTGACATAGCTAGAAGCAATTTCATATGAATGGTCTGATA
Source organism: Eumeta japonica (assembly GCA_005406025.1). Classification (NCBI taxonomy): domain Eukaryota; kingdom Metazoa; phylum Arthropoda; class Insecta; order Lepidoptera; family Psychidae; genus Eumeta; species Eumeta japonica. The sequence continues at coordinate 113,577 of BGZK01000363.1, forward strand.
ATACAATACGAAGGCGGCCGTGTAAGCGTGTCTTTATTTATTTTTAATTATTATGCTTATGTATTTTGAATTTCTTAAAATAGTTGTGTATCCGCTGAAACCTGCACCACCTTAGCCCTATTTCTGTAAGAAAAGTCCTTCGAAAATCCATCCAAGATTTAGCCAGAAATTTGTGTTCAAGAAAAACACTCCTGTATCTTGTCTCCAAACAGTACTTTTTCGTATCTAGATTTATATTATTAGATTCAAAATCTTATGATGAACTCTGTTTGACATTATTTTCAAACTGTATTGGAATGTTAGTAAAGAACTATAGCCAAAAAAAATTGAAAAGAGTACATATGAAATTTACATGCACATTAACGAATTTCATTTAAGATTCGCCCTAAGCTGATATCATCATTTTAATGTGAATATCACACACCAAATTGAAAATTTTCACTTGGTATAAACTTAGACGTCAAAAATTACATTTTTATTCGGTACATTTTTTTTTAAATAGGATTTTTAACTGGAAAGGATGAATGTAAGTAGACTGACATAACAAATCTATAGAGCGAATGTGTATGATGGAAAGGGCGGTAAGGGTCGCCTAGAAAATCCTATGCAGACCATAGTGGTGGTATATTAAAAAAAGGCCAAATTTTAAGCACCCGAAACCGACGAGCTTGCATGAAAAGATTGATGGATGTCAGTGAAGCTAGAGAGAAAGCAAGATCGTATGTACCATCTGGAAATATATAGTCTCTGCCTACCTTTCTGGGAAATAGACGTGTTAATATATTGTTTTTGACGGGTAAACGAGCATGCGAGCCACCAGAGTAGTCACCGCCACTCAAGGACGTCGGCAACTTCAAGGGCTTCTCTAGTGTGTTACTGGTCTTTATAAAGGAATAAGCTTTTTTTTAGAAGGTACTCTTGTAATTTTCAGATTCAGGTACAATGCCATTGTTGTAGTTACTTATTATAACTGATAAAAGTATAGATATACTTACCTAAGATCGAAAATAAACGGTGGACAGTATCTACACTACTACCGTTACATTATCGTATCAGTGTTTTGTTGATGAAATTTATGACAACCCGCAGCACCATTCTAATTTGAGAAAATTTTAAAAAATTTCCGATTTTTTTTTTATCGTAGTTTTTCCATCGTAATAATCTGTGAATTTCTTAATTTGTCTTAGATTTATAACGTCTACACAAAATTTCTTGTATTTCATACAAAACATTGGGATTTCCTCATTCGAAGAATAGCAGAAAACATGAAAAATAACACGTCAGTACGATAAGTAATGACGCACGAAGTAAACCGATTCCTACAGGATTATTAAACGAGTCGCGCGTGGAGCGCCTACGTTTTTCCTTCCCCGACATCGTGACTTGAGCGCACATTTATCATAAATTATGACTAACGTGAGCTCCGGTGCTGTGGGGATACAGCCCCTTCAATTTTGCATGACCATTTACAGGACTCATGCTCGTTTCCGCGGCTTCAGCTTTTTGGTAGGCTTAAGGTGATTTGAAAGTATTACAAAAGCTAACGTGTCGAGAGATGGCGTTGTTTGGCTATGTTACAAAAAAATATGAAATTTTGTCTCAAATACTAATTTGCGATCAAACAAACCCAGCTAGCTTCACAGAAAAATGTTTTTTTTTTTCAGTTTTATATACAGAAATCAATTTATTATGGTATATGCTTTGAATTTCAAATCAATTTTATTTGCCCTTCAGACCTTTTGGTTATGTACAATGAAACACGAATACTCACACATCTGTAATCACTCTACTGCACTAATGGATTTTCACAAAGGAATAGCTTCATCAGTAGGTTAAGACAAATTCATTAGAAAAAATGATTCACGAAAGTATAGCGAGCCGCCCAACCATTTTATTTACATCAATATAGTTGAATAATACATAAACAAATCTGTAAAACGGATGCCCCTGCAGGTTATCCCTAAAACTTCCCGCTATGATATTTATTGATGTGTCTTTGAGCTTCTCGAGTTCAAAAATATCATTGTCTAAAAACTCAAAGATTTATCTTTAAGTTTATAATATTATAATTATTAATATTATGTTATAACCACAAAAGCTCTATAGCTTTTTGGGATTTAATAACTTATCGAGTGTTCGTTACTCTAATGGGATTTTAGGGGTAAATAATCAAGATTTAGAATGTAAGAAACATTTAACATTTTTTTGATGGTTTAGCGAATATATGGGAGCAGAGCAATATTCTATGATCACAATGTATTCTGCTGTTTCAGAGACTTTTCCGAACAAACAAACAGATATTTAGAGTATGTACATCTTTTTATTAACACTGTTGTTTTATTAATTTTTATACGAATTCATGTTAAAAATAAAATGCAAAAATTGTTGATAATAATTTGGTAAGATACATCATTAGACTTTTTTATAAACATGGATAAAATGTACCTTTATCATAGGCGTGGTTGTCAATTATATTACAATCCCTTTTTGTTTCATTACAGATGTAATAAGAAAAACAAGTCCAAGTAGAGGAGTGTCTTGCTATTTTATCGCTTTCTCTATGCTATGTTTACTCTGAACGCTTTTAGATCCCCCACCCCTAATCATGTTGCGTCACATTTTATACACCCCATATACATGATACATTGTTTTTATTAATATATGAATTTTAAGATTTTAAATTATTCTTTTCTGTTATAAAATTTAAATAAATCAATAAATATTTATAATATCAAACAAATAAATAATTTTGTAATTCATCAGAAGTCCAAGGATTCTTTAAAAGTTTGAACATATAATCTGCATTGCAGTATATTTTTCTTTGTCGTCGAAACTACCATTCAGTTCATCCGCCCACTTAGCTTAGAGAGGCTAGAAGCATTGAGTAGGTTAGAGAACCTACTCAATGCTCCATGGTGTTGAGACAGTATTTTCATTTGTTATTGAACCAACAACTCTGAATACCCGGAATTGCTATTTACTTTGATATTGGAGGTACAAGAAAACCGACTGTGACGGACTGCAATACTAGCGCCACTGTCGAAAAACAAAATGAGTAAATATAAAAAAGTTATAGGCTATTGTGACAAAAATATATTTAGAAATAAGAAACCAATAACTTTCTGTTGTAACAGGAAAAAACGTAAAAAGTTGAAAAGTAAAAATTATAGGATGAACTGTGACTTCATGTTTCCTTAGACCTCCCTGACCCCCTGTCACATTTCGTCATCCTTGAACCCCTTGACTTCTCCCCTCTCTTATGTCGATGTAATGGTCACATATAATAAATGTGATTAAGGATCCCTAGGAGAAATTATTATCATCCATTTTAAAAAGTGGTATATTATTAAAAAAATTCTTTTTACTTAAATATTAATTTTTTAGCTAACCGTATTATGGTACATATAGAAATTATAGGCAGCATATACATTTATGTTTCATGCTAACCATTCTCTCATCCAAATTTTTATATTTTTTAGTTCCATTGTCACAATGAACCCACATAGTTTTGCCATGTCCATCTGTCATCTCTATGGGCAGCTTAGCTCAGAATTTCTTAACACTAAGGATCTATAATTTGGCAGTACTATACGTAAATATTATTAATGCAAAGTGGTAAAATATAATCTTGAAATTTTTTTTAGAATATCTGCTCTACACGTAGAGTACTTTTTCCCGTCTGTCACATGATGTAGGGTGTCGTTGGATAAGATGTAGTAAAAAAATTGTGAATGTGTTAAAATCGTTTGTCGATTCAGGGATCCATTTACGAAATATTAACCTTTTAAGTGCTAATTTTTTTTTTTAGTATTCCTCCATTGCAAGGTTGATTGATTGTGGACGTATGAAAAAATTCAAAAAAATCAAGCTGAGAATTGACCACAAGTTTCGACCAATCTGAAAAAACTGGATACACAAAAAAAAGACTTGGGTCCCACATGAGTTCACTGAAAGAAATCTAATGAATCATGTATTTATTTTAGATTCTCTTGAAATTAACCGTTTTTGAAAAGATTGATCACTGGTCATGAAAAATGAACTACCTATGACAAGAACGTGCGAAAAAGATCATGGTCAAAGGGCAAGCAAGCTCCACAGACTATAACGAAATCCAGATTAACTTGCAATAGTCGATGCTTTGTGTATGGTGCGACTGGAAGGACATTATTCGTTATAAACTTTCATCGCCGGACATAACCATCTAATTAATTATAGACAGCAATAGCACATTTTTCGTGTTAACTCAACAGTAATGTAAATGAATTACTTTTATCTTAGAGTTGCTAAACTAATTATAATGGAATGCTAGAAACTTAGACTACCATTAAAAAACAGTTTTGGCATCTGAATGATTGTTTAACTAGGAAACAGAATGAAATGTAAATATTTGTATGTGTATATATAAATGGGAACTACAGTTTAAAAACAAAAACTTTGATGTTTAACTTATTGGAATAAAACCTATGTTTAGATATAATTTTATTGAAGCTATGATTACAAACAAATACTATGATTACAACAAACTTGATTTTTAAATATTATTAGCTAATCTGCCAGATGTTGTTCTGCCCTATATGGTCAGGGGCGTGCACAGATATTTAGACAGGGTATGAAAAACTAAAAAAAACTTAGTAGTTTCAGCATTGTTTAGGTTGGTGGCCCACGGATGCGAGGGTAAGTATCTTTGTACTTTACATAACCAAAACAATGCTGAAACTGATAAGTGTTTTTAGGTTCGCATACCCTGTCTGAATCTCTGTGCACGCCCCTGTATAAGGTAGATAGCCATACACTTTACATCTATTGCTAAGTCTACGTGCAATTGAATGAATTTCTATATTTTATAATATAATGAAGTTGTTGATTAACACTTATTTTTCACATATATGCTAAAATCGGAAGTCCTAAAAATGAATAGCACAGAACTATTTTCTGTGTGCAAATACCCATATATATTGATATTTATGGCAATCGATCGAATTGTTTCAGAATTTAAAGTACCGTAGCACCATCTAGTGTTGAGTTATAGCAAAATGGATAGTGCAAACATATTTTTCGCATTCAAATAACTATATTCACCGATTTTCCTTTAAAGTTTAGATGACTTCTGCTGTTAATTGACAATCATTGGATAAAGGCAATCAGATATAGCTTATGAAATGATATTTAAAATAATAGAAGATTTTGTAAACCCACTTCAAATGTACACAATTTTTGTATATCAATTTGCTTTTTTCTTATACTGCTATAATTTATTTATTTTTTATTTTAGACAGTTAATAATGTCCAAATATGAACAACAACAATGGTTTCTTTAATAAATGAAAATGAACCATTTGCTTGCTTCATCATTTCTAAATTTTTAGATGTATTTATTAAAAACAAATATACATAACATTCTATACACTGATATAGATACTTATTTTTTGTAATTCACTAGTCACAGATGTCTTCAATTACTTTCTGTACCATATCTGAAGAGTCTTCATTCGCTTCACTTTCTTCTGGAGCTGCAATACACCATATAGTAATGCTTCAGCTGTAGGAGGACATCCTGGTACATAAATATCCACTGGTACTATACGGTCACATCCTCTGTAATATAACAAAATTAATAATCAATTTAAATAAAATTGTTAATCAATCTTTTACTGGGATGATAACTAGGAATTAATTTTATACATTTATTATAGCTCAAAGAAGTGACCAACCATTAAATGTAGATAATCCAAAGTAAAAGGCCACAATAAGGATCAGGAGCAAGATAGGAACATGGAACGGGAAAATAAGACCAGAATCAGCACCAAGTTTCAATTATTTTACTGCAACATAAAAATGATTACAGAATCAAAAGAGATTATACACAAAGACTAAAACACTAAGCAATGGGCTTATTTTAATAATTTAATTAATAATTTATAAAAAATCAGTCAGATGCATGGGACGAGATTTTCCAAGCTGAACTGTATTGTTTGAAATTTACCAATCCAGAAGATATAGTGCGGTAGTAATATTCTTTTAAGGCTGAAAATATCTGGATTTTTTTGTAGTTGTTTTATAATATATATCAGATCTTCTATAGGCTTGTAAACTTGCAAACAAAAATTGTCAATGATAACTAAGAAATATATTTTTAATAGCTTTTTGACGACGATGATATGTTGCATGCTCGTTTGTCCCTTGACAATATGGTAAAAAATCATTGTTGAGTTATAAGTAGACATACAGATAAACAGACAGTTATTTGTATATTATAAAATTATAGGCTCTATTAGTACATAAAGTTCAATAAAATCAATTTAATTAATATAGAGTTATGAAAAATATAGAAACAAACAGACAGACATACAATAGCCTATGTCCATTCTCTGGTATGAAACTATCTCCATACAAAATTTTCATCAAAATCGGTACAGCTGTTTTGGTGTGAATATGTAACAAACAAAGACATTTTCACATTTATAATATTACAGAATGTATTAAAACTATACACATTTTAGATGTATAAAGAAAGTTCTTTCAATGATACACCATATGGTACACAAACTAAACAAAATTCATTTATGTTTTTTTGTATGCTTCAAAAAAAATTGATTCATTTCACCATTAATAGGGCCAAGAATCTTACCATAATGTTTCATTTTGACCATTATGGAAGCCCATAATAGGGAATTTTTTCTATACAGTAAAAAATAAGCCGTAAAGAAAGTTAATATTAAGTAATTTTCCACATTTATTAATTTTAGACCTGACACATAAATTAATATATTTGATAAAATTGAGAAAAACTTATTCGAAGAAAGTATGTATGCTAAGACAACTAAGTACACTTTCTTCTATTTTTGTCACGATCATTATATTTTCTTTACTGGTTTAATCTCGAGTACTTTCAGTTTTCTTTTTTTTAACATAACAGTATCAATTTAAACTAGGCATAAAATAAAATAAAATAAAAATTTATGTTAAATAATCTTTATAATGTAATATTTTTATATATGTTTTATCAGTTAATATGTAATAATAATACTATTACATAGAAAACATTAATTACCATTTTAACAGATCAAGGACTTTAAATTATAATTAATTTTATAAAACAAATATTAAGTAAATTTGAATTACAACAGCTTTCAAAATGGAAAATGAATTATTATAGTTATTATAGTATTAGAAGTTAGAATACATATGAACAATCAAGTGATTTAAATATTACATAGTTTACCTGACAACGGAGTAGGAGTAATGATAGTAACCACCACCATTTGCACAACTGCCCATAGAGATGACCCATCGTGGATCTGGCATTTGATCATACACCTTTCTCAAAGCTGGGGCCATTTTGTTTGTTAGGGTGCCTGCTACTATCATTACATCAGATTGACGAGGAGATGCACGAAATACAACACCAAATCTGAAAACATAATACTTTAGAATTTTAAAACACTATTTTCATGTATTAATGTTAAGGAATGGAAATCATCAAACACTGGTTTAATCATTTATAGCAGATACAGATATTGGCTTTTTATTGACATATAAGAAAAAGGCAAAAAACCGAGAGTATAGTTGATTTTAGTACACGGTATGGAATCGATCATGCGTCTTTCCGCAAATATACATAATCTTCTTTTTTAGAAAAACTCTGGCAAAGAAACTATGTCAATGAAGTAGCTGTTTCTGACAAAAATAGGTCTGGACGTAAACACGTAATCCTACAAAATACAGCCCTAGCAGTTAGTAACATGATGCGCGCACGTAAACCCGCCCACGCCATCTTGCAATGGTTGTATACGAGTGGGGGCGTAATGTGTAACAAGTCCGCTAATTCAGTACAATTTTTTTTGAGTGACCCAATGAAACAAAATTTTTATTTAATGACAAGAATTGGTTAGAAGCAAATACTTTTTATGGTGATTTTTAAGTTTGTCTATAAATATATAATATGCTTGTTATGCATTTAACATGGCTTTGATTGAGATGACATAAATTTCATTGTTAACAATTTTTAATACCAAAAATTAAAAACTTTAAAGAATCATTATGCAGTCCATTATTATCAATAATAATTTTCTACAAATAGTACATTTCATTATCTTTCCTGTTCTTGACCGACTTTTCATACTTTGTTAGACACCTTGGCTTGCATATGCAGCTTCGTGAATAGTTCATTTGGATAGTGATGATTCTAAAAACTCTTATATAATACTTCTACGTTTGGGGCTTTCCTAACCCTATCACTCAAAAATCAAAGAATTAAGTATACAAGTAAATAAAAATAAGGTTATTATATTTTGTTTTGCTTAACGACACATTGACAAGAAACTTTTAACACACATTCAAATATATACTGATACCTAATTTATTTAAAAAAAAAAAAAAACAGTTAAAAATGTCATTACATTTTATGGAAATTTACTCTTATTGTGTTACAAACCATTTAAATGCAAGTATTTTCAATCCTCGACCAAAATTATACTAATGTACAGAGGTCTTAGTATTTTAGTACTAATTTACATTCCTATGTACATATTGAATATTCTGTAAAAGCATACAGAATTTGATTTTCTCATCTTGATTAACACTTAAATTTACAGATTTTTTTTTAAGATTTCCATAATGGTCTTTGAAAACCCAAAATGAGACTTAGAGCAACAACAGAAACAATTGGACACTAATAGTTATCATCTATTTTCAAGTGAAATAATATTCAAATGTAGTTAATTGAGATTTAGTTTCAAATTTTAGAGTGTAGTACATTACTACTTGTTACGTTTTAAACTACTAAGTTCCTGCACAGCTGGCTCTTGCATGCCAATGATGTACAGTTGCAATGATATTGATCAAGTAAATTAATTACATATAATTGTTTATGATATATATTATAAATTGAAAATAAAACTATTTCGTAAGAGTTTGTGAGCCACCAGAGAGTAGTTGGTCATTGCCACCCATGGACGCTTGCAACCCCAGAGGAGTCATCAGTTTGTTGCCGATCTCTTGGATAAGAATAGAGTATCTGATGAATTGGAATAAAATTATAATAGTATTTCTTCGAAAAATAAGTGAAAAACTGTCCAAATACTGCAACCAATGAGATCTAATGTGTTTACTATTTATGTATTGTTTTGAAAATAACTTTTCTATTATAGCAATGTGTTACTCGCCATGTAAATTCTTACATATAGCTAAAAATATAAAGTGAACATTATTTAAGATGCTAAAATAAAAAAATACATACTATGAAAACCTCATATATAGCAAAATGCAGGAAACTTTGACACTGTGAAGTTACCATGGACGCTTTGCAATGGCACAAAATAAGAACACAAGAGAGAAAAATGAAGGGTTGGTGAACACTGAACTTGCACATTGCATAATTTACAGGCAATTCAGAGCAGCACTTTCGTGCATTATACTATAATGGAGTATTTTACTATTTTTATATATATATTACTGTATTTAAAGCATAGTAAAAGCGTTTTGTAACTATAAAAATAACTGTGATTGTTATAAATTGGTAATTAGACAGAGAAGGCAGTATCCAGTGATATTCTTATTTACTAGTGCCATATAGAATAACGCTAAACTCCATTTTGCAAGAAAGATGTGACAGAATTTTTGATAGTTTATAATTCATTGTTTTTTAACCAATTTCATTTTAATTTCACTTTTAGTCATCTTGTGTAGTCTGCTTATATATTCATCAATAAATATAATATTTGAAACATCTGTATACTAACTTATTTTGCTGGTTGTTTTGCATGTTATTAATTTATTATTACTTTGAGAAAATTTAAGGATTGCAAACTCCTAAATAATATCAATTTAAAATTTAAGTAATTATTACTGAAATAAATAGTAGTAATAAAATGATAAAAGGATTGTATAATGTAATTTTCTGGGAATTCTAAAAAGAATCCTAATAATATAGTGTCATATACAGTCAAACCCGGTTTATATAAGACATGTTTCTATAGTGAAACTACTTTAGGCACATGGAAGAAAATTTTGCATAGCATTAAAAAAATCACATCACGCTTTGCCACATTTTCAAGTTACGAAACTCCTAGGTCATATTTAATGTAATATCATTGCTTATTTTGGCCATCATAAATCCTCATAGCAAAAGTTTATTTAATAATAATACTATTATTATAAATTAATTTGAAGAATAATTGTTATTGTTGTTGTGTCGGATTTTAATCACCCCACTACTAAGGTATACCCCTTCCCTAATCTTTGTTATTATTGATTTAGGGGCTTGGACATAAGGCCCTTAATCTGAGTGGTTCAGTGCGAGATGGTGGCTACCAATGATACTTGTTACAATTGAGATGAGAACATCCGGGAACAGGCTTTACAACTCTCCAAGATGTAGGTTTCATTTGACTTAAATTAAAATCTCATTAATCAATCCTCCTGTAGTCACAATCAATCTAAATTGAATAATGATTATAATAACAATGAACTGGAAAACAAAACTTTTACTCAAACCGCATTTGATCTGATTATTATAAATACCAAATTGAATAAAAATTATATATAACCTAAAGAACTTTCACTTACTATGTATATACTATAATTGTTACTAGTGCGACACTATAGCTAGGCTATAGTTTTGCTAAGCATAACGGCAGAGATTTGGTAAAATCCGTAAGTATTCTTTAATGTTAGGGGAACTATTAAGATTTTATGCAAAAAATTGTATAAATTATGATCGTTTTAAAATTTTGCAAGACCAATGTCAAGTTAACTATATTTGATTATATTATTAATTTTATTCTGTGAAAATTCCTTATATTTCTTGACTACTACTATTAGATATTTCATTTTTTTATTAGGTGTAAATGCAAGGATTGAATCCAAAATTGTGTACTGCTTTAGTGACACAATTAACATCAACATATATATATATGCTTATCAAAAAAAGCGGGCATTTTTATAATATGCGAATATAATGAAATTTTAATATTTTGTATTATTGTTAAAACTAGTAAAATATTTCAATATTTACTTATATTGAAGAGATTTATCAACAAATGTTAATCACCAGGCCAAAAAAAAAAACTAACCTGTCCATGTCGTATCGCGGTGCAGCTATGTGCATCATTTCAACAGCACAACATGCCAAGCCAAATGTCATTGGCCAAATAGAGCCTTTTCTGCCCCAATTAAGCAAATCATCAAGTCTCGTAACTGCATATTCACCCATGCTTTTAGGCTCTTTAAATGGGGAGTACTTGCGTTGCTCTGTAGGGCTCGGAGCAGGAAGATGCGTAAGACGAATTTGATTCAAAAATGGTGCGAAAGCTCCTTTTTTTACCATTGTCAATGCAGTGGAAGGAGCCATGATATTTAGAGCTTTAATTGCTTGCATTCTTACCTCACAAAAACAAAAACACGTAGCTATAAATATTTAAAAATAGATCAAGGTATATTTTTCATTGCGTAGAATGGTTATTTACCTAAATTGTTGGATCAAATATTATAACTATAGAAACTTTTATTAATCCTACAAGAACTATGGATTACTTCTAAAGAAGCAATTTACCACAAATGATAATAAATACTAACTAAATTATTAGCTGATCTAAAACTGATTTACGTAACGCTAGCTGTCTGAATTACAGTACAGCTGAATTGACTTCATGTCACAATACAGCCACAGCATAAATTGACATAGATGAAATATGAATAGGCACTTTGAATGTCAGAAAAAAATAGTTAATATAATTTTTGTAACGCATATTGTTCATTCGTCATTTGTTTTTTAATTTTCTTTCAGATATTTTATCTGTTCGAATATTGTTTACTTATAACAAAATAAAAATATTTATATTAAAATTTCACTTTATTTCTAAGTTTGACTTTTTTGATTTTTTTTTTATATTTATTCATTTATAGAATTTTGCATTCGATTACCTTCATATTTATAATTATTCAGAATCCATTTATATTTTATTTATAATTGCGCAAGCGCCAAATCATATAACCTTGAGAGCTTTTTTTTTTATTTGATTCCCTCTTGCGACGAGGAGGAGGTAAAAAATGTCTATCCTGTAGACGCGTGCGTACGCGTGGGTAGTGTGGGACTGAAACTCACTAAAAAATTCCTCCTGAAAGTGAAGTAATTGGGTCGGCTATGCTATTTAGTCGGTCGCGACGAGTCGGATGACAAGTCAGACGACTTTGATAGCTTCACATAGTGCGGCCGGACGGCACATGCGAGTGCCGACGGCGCGTGACATGCGCTATAGACGACGCCTGGAGGAAGTCGTCTCGGCATAGGATGTCGCAGAAACCGTCACGGGTCGGTTCCTTCCCTCCTGCCCGGCCGGAGGCGGTTAGCGGCGGCCGGGTGGAGTAAGGAGCTTAGGTCGATGACCTGACTAACGGATAGACCTACTCTAAGTCAGTCATGAGTGTCATTGACGTCATTAGCTTTCAACCGCCGCAAGAGCGTCAGGTGGATCGGTAAGTACGTTCCGTGGCCTCGGATAGGGTGGGTGGGATGCGGCGGTTGATAGTCAACCGCCGCGAAGGAGCATTGGGATATGATTCGCGATGTCGAAGAATCGCTTCGATGCGTCCTTCATATATTTGGAAATAGTGGGAGTTCTAAGTCCCTATGGAGAATTGAATTACGAACACACCAATGTGCATCCGTTGCGGCTCTACAGAATTTATTCTGCATTACCTGTAGTCTATGTAGTGCTTTCGGGCGGCGTGAGCGAAGACAGGAGACGCGTATGTCATCACCGTCCCAATGCACATTATATATGGTACGTTTATTACGTCTAGATAGTTTTTTTCTACCGAGCACGGCCCCAGCCTTGCTTGCAGTGAAAGTGCAGTATTTCTACACGCTCGATATGATCTCGGAAGTGTAGATTTTAAGTATTTGTTTCCGTTGCCACGGAATGTTCGCATCCAACATTTTAAGATTGGGAGTGTTTTGTCGACAATGAGTCGACTCCTAATCTTACCATACTTGAATTGTATGGCTGCTGATTTGTCGGGGTTTACTTCTATCCTCCACTTCCGGAACCAATGACCTAGCTCGTCAATGGCCCTCTGGAGGGAGGAGGGTGAATCAGGTGCTCTATTCCTATTTCCGTAAAGAGCGGTATCGTCCGCGAATAACGCGAGTTGGACGCCAGACGACGACGGTCGCGGTACATCGTTTGTGTACGCGGAGTACAGCAGAGGAGAGGGTGGAGCCTTGAGGAACTCCTGCTCTGATAAGACGTCTTGTCGAGTGAGTGCGCTCATGCCTAAATGTGAAATGTCTGTTTGCTAAATAATTTTGAATAGTGATTATGAGGCGATCTGGTACTTGGAGAGAATATAACTTATAAATCAGACCTGCGTGCCATACCTATCGAAGGCCTTGGCTACATCAAAAAGACAGCTACGGTGCTACGTTCAGTTTCAAAGCCTCCGAGACATACTCTACTAAGCGGAGGACTTGCTGTGGACAAGAATGGGCTGGGCGAAAGCCGAACTGTTCATCTATGATAAGGCCTTTCCCTAGGAGGTGATCGCTAAGGCGAGTTTTGAGAATTTTCTCGAAAAGTTTGCCCAGACCGCTCAGGAGGCTGATCGGTCTGTAGCTGGCAGGGAGGTCGCGTGGTTTCTACAGTCTAGGTAATAAGTTTAAAATAATGAAAAATAGAGACACTGGTCCTAAAAATATGTGCGATAGCTCATTCGATCCGTAATAATATCTAGAAAAATGGGTCGAAAGCATTTATTAGCATATATAAAACATGCAAAAGTTATAAACAATGAAAGGTGACAATAAAAAGGTATTTCGTTTTTTGCCAATATCTCGTAAACTTTTAATATTTATGAAGTTCGAAAAAAGATCCTTAAAGAGAAAAAAATTTGGTATCCAAAACCCATAACTTCCGGAACTCTACCATAATTATAATTTTAATTTAACACTAAAAATAGGCCTCTTCGCGGCATTTTAAGTTAGCGCGCGAGGCGTCAAAATCGAGTACGTCACACTAAATATCTTTTTGGGTATTAAATATAAATTTGAAAATTTCAATAAATTTTCAGGACACTTCAAGAATTAATTTCCGTTAGAAATTGAACTTAAAGTTAATTTCATAACAAGTTAGACAATTGTTAATTAACAAAATATTCTATAACTTTCGTCTTCATTGTATATTAAAAAAAAAATCTTTAAGTGCGTTATAAAGTTTTTTTTATATATACATGCTTAACAAAATCACGGGATAAAAGTTTGAAAAATTTCAATACTTTGTTTATAATAATTTTTTAACTTAAATACCACTACTTTGAATTTTCAATTTTTATTCTTCTTAACCTTTTAAAATGTATTTCTGTATCAATAAACAATCCAATATTAACACAAACAAAATTCATATAAACTAAATCTCTATTTGTTCGGGTTAATCTCCGAGCTTTTCAGGGCTGGACCGTCAGTTAAGGGGGCCCTGGGCTAATTTAGGGGCTCATCTATTTTTTCGCATATCATCTATTTTTGACTGACTTGACTTAGCCGGGGGCCCCTTGAATCCACGGGGCCCTGGGCTGAAGCCCAAAAAGCCATATGGTAGATCCGGCCCTGGAGCTTTTCCTAACCTGTGCTATTGTTGCTGCTGCAATAGTTGTATTCCATGATCCTTCAGCTTATCCCATGCTATTGCTTTGAATAATGGACGAGGATCCGTCTGTCGAGGTAAACAGTACCGGTTTCCCAATGATTTAGATCTGGGCAATATGATAAATGTACATATATTTGAGATTGTTTTCTCAATTCGCGTTAGAAAATTTCTGAGGCAATTAAAGTGAAAAACTAAAAAATAACATAATATATATAAATAACTTTTTAGTTTTTCACACTGGTTGTCTTCATATAAATAATTGTCTCGATTGGTTTTTTCCATCATTTGAAAAAAAAAATATGGTTTAACAGAGGTGGCATCAAAAGTTTCGTCATTATGGTTTTCTGTTAATGTAAATCATTCAGTAGTTTTGTGAAGTCACTCAATAATTTAGCAATAAAATTATATCAACAGCTTCTTTATTCATGTAAATGGAAATAAGTTGTCCTACGATGGCCGTTGGTATTTTTAGATTGGTATTGTTTAATCTCAGCAGACTTGTCTTGGTGGTTATCACTTTATTCGAGTGTTTTAACTTCTATATTTTAAATCATTACCGCTAAAATTGACAATTTTATAGGGACTCCCATATTTATGTAGGAGGTTATCACGGTTTTACATGTTAATGCCATCAATAAGTATATGTAATCATGTTTGCTAATGTCTTCATTTATAATACATGTGAATTTTTTAGGTTCTTCATAATCTTTGCTTACAGGTTTTTTTATATCTATTAAATGTGACTACTGATATTGTACTCTAGGAATATTTTGCCACCGACTAATTTTCCCGACAAATTCTGATGCACTCTATCGTCTAGCAATAAGCTCATATAATACCGAAATGTATCAACAGATGGCAATTAGTACTATATATAATTAACAAGTAATATTGCGTATATGTTGTTCATCGAAATAGAAAAGCATAGAATTATAACGTCGAATAAATTTACTTTCATTCGTGGCACATAATTCACACAAATGTAAATGAAGATATACGACATATTTTTAAATCAAATAAATCTCTCACAAAGGACCTTATTTCTTTTTCACATATAATTTCAAATGCTACTGTTGTTTCTTTACCGAAGAGAAAGAAAGAAAAAGAATGAAGGCATTAGTTTACGTCAGAAATAGAAAAAATAAGGACACACGGTGAACATCTGTACGGCGGCGAAGCCAATATCGTATGCCGCGCCACTACGAACAAATTTCGTTTGGTCATTTTGCGTATGTAGGAATACTTCTATGCTTTTCTATTTCGATGGCGTTGTTGCATAAAATCCTCCGTTTGTAATACATCTAAGGATTCATATATATAATTCATATATCGAATGTTCCCTATAATCGAAAACATCTATTTAATTATTGCGATAGTTTTATCGAAATAGAATTATTACTAATAGAATATTATCATATAGAACAACACTAAAATTTCGATACCGAAATGTTTAAAAAAATATCTGTGAAAGCATTGACAATTTTTTTTATGTTCCTTTCATGAGAATTATAGGGAATATGTGAGAATTTAAATGCATTTAGTTGTTTAACCGATTATATAATTAAAAAATCTTTATTTTTGTTTCTTCTTTATCTAAGTTTAACAGATTTTTGAAAAAAAAAACTAATTATCCATAATACTCGTTAAACCTTCGGTATTATCGGTAGTCGATATTTTACTCGATGGAATAAACGATATCCATATCGATATTTGACGTCGGTGTTAACACATTCGAAGCTCGCTCAGAAACTGGTCGGTCTATCTTATCGCGGTATTAGTCATATTTTTTATATATTCATATTTGTTCGCAAATAAAAGCTTTATATCCTCGTGAACAATATACTGTTTCTGGATGATACACACGCTTAGGGCGTCCGTTTCAAGATCAACTCCTTGTCCAGGATGCACATTAATAATCTGATTCTACTATTGATGATGATTGCGGTTCTGGTTATGGATATTAGAGTGCACATCCAAGCGGCATATTATCATTTACTGCCAAACGTCAATGAATCTGTTGAACGTATTAAATCGACAAATGTTGAATATCAAGAAGTAATTACAGATCACAATGAAAAGTACCATTTTCAATCTTCGAATGAAAAAAATAAATCAAAAGTTAAGAGAAAAGTTTTTACAATAGGATGCCCACCACCTTGTTGTATAACGAAATTTGGATGTTTAAGGCGAACTAGCCGTAAGTATATGTAAGAATACTACAATATTCTATTTAATGAGTTTTGTTGATCTTGCAGTGCAGTATGATATCTTTAATGATATTGCTTTGGACGAGACTAAAGCATTCTTTCTTTGGCATTTTCTTATTTATTTTGATTAGTTCGTAATATGTGTCATAAAAAATGTTGATGTGAAACATCTATAGGCGCAGAGTAAACCGGATTGTTGGTTTGGCGACACTTACCGTGACGGCGGGTCGCCACGCTATGCTAGGGTATATATATAGTCTATTTATAGTAGAGTGCACTGTGTGGCGACGGATCGCAACGCTATACAATGGTTAAAATGTATACCGTAGTAAACAGCACCATCAAACCGAATGAGAAGGGAGTCGCAAAGTCGCTTGCGCATGGCAACGCGTCGCCACATCGCACACACTACTACCTATGGACTGTGCATATCTATATTATAGCGTGGCGACCCGTCGCCACACTGTACACATTACTACATTTTGATTAATATAATTGTATTTTTGATTAATAATTGATTATTAATAATCAATTATTGATTATTACTGTGACAAGCAATTGTCACATTAATACCGTCAGAGGAAACATCGAATATAACTATTACTGAAGTCACAGATGAGATGAATGAAGTTGTGGCAACTTGAAATTAATATTATATTTTTGTATTTAATGAAAATAATAGGACTATTTATTTAATGTTCATTAAATAAATAGTCCTGATTTTCGGTAAAAAATTCGTCATATTTAATTTTTCCATTATACTATATTTAGTTCCTCGTAATCTTGTCTTTAATGCATATTACTTGTACAAACTCGATGTTTCACATTTGACAGGCGTCCCGTGACGGCTCACATGTTTTTCAAAAAAGCCTTTATAAGATCATTCATATGTTCTAACCTATACATGTTGATCTTCTGTCACCGACCATCTTTATAAGCCTGTATAACTTCGCTCATACATTTTGAGCTATATATTTGTGTCTTCTGTCACCATTCAGCAAAAATATTTTTCAGAAACTGGCAGATTTTATACTACTACTGATGTAATGAAATTAAAAAAAAATATAACTAAACAATAGATGAGTTTTGAGAAATTAAAAAAAATACTAATATATCTTTTTTAATTTTCCATACATGAAAATACTGAAGAATAAATGTTGGATATCTATGATATTTAAAGAAAAGGTTAGCTGAGTAATAAAATATATTAACTAAGGAAGAAGAGTCTGACTGTTTGATTATTTAATATTTTATAAATTACAAAACAAATTTTATATGTAACATTATCTTATATTTACTAATCGCATTCAAAATGGCACGAGATTGCAATCTTGTTGCTAACTTTAGTAATGATTAACAATAAATTCAAATGATTAAAAATATTGAATATCTAATTTTAAAAAAGTATTATGGTAAACTTTTATGCCCATTCATATGTATACATTTATAGCAATTGATTTATATATCAAATTGGTATATGAAATGAGTAATAAAAGAAGAATCATATTGTTATAAGTAAAAACAGGTGTC
Source organism: Eumeta japonica (assembly GCA_005406025.1). Taxonomy (NCBI): domain Eukaryota; kingdom Metazoa; phylum Arthropoda; class Insecta; order Lepidoptera; family Psychidae; genus Eumeta; species Eumeta japonica. The sequence goes on from BGZK01000363.1 coordinate 131,953, forward strand.
AAGTTTTAACAAAACATTAATTAGCGTAACAATTTTTTTTTGTTTTGTAGATATACACTTTTTTTAAAACTAAAATCCATCATAATTTTAATACGGTGTTATATACGTACATTGGGATGACATTTAACAAGGCTGTTTTTAAATTTCTATGCTCCCGGGTACTAAAACATTTCCAAACTGATTAATGAAAAAACTCACCATGTGAATATTTTTTAAATATTTAAAAGTCAATGAGGAATAAAATTACAATAATTATAATTAGATATTTTTGTAGAGAATTTTGAAACTCTTCCTTAATCGTAGTTGCATTAGAAAGGCGGAAACCGGTCTTGCTATTTCATCAATAGAACGACATGTGTTCCGCAGAGAAAACTTATTTTAAAAAATTATAATGAATGTTTAAAGTTGTCTGTGATGTATATATGCAATAAAATACGTAGAATAGTTTGTAGCACAGTACACTGTGTACTTTTATAATGTTTTTTGGAAGTGAATCAATGAAAAATGTGTCTAAATTGGTTTAATTGTTTTTGATATGCAAAATGGCGGTCGTTATTTTTCTTTACATGTTGATTTCCTATATTATTTTCATAATATATTTTCTTTCAGTATTTTGTAGTGATTAATTTGATAATAGTTTTATCTGCCTAAATGTTATTGCTAAATTATTACGTATTTGTAAAAATAATGTCGAACGTGGTTAGGTGCTAATCGGTCGTCGTCATTTGCAATGTTAGTAGGAAAGGATTTCCGTGTTTATTTCATGATAAAATTACACATACAAGCAAGAAACGATAACTTTATTTATGGTTTCTCATTTTTCGGCCAGGACGCAATTTTTATCATGGCGGGTTGACATCGTTCGGCAACCATAATATATGCGCACTAGAAAACGATTTTCGTGCTCTTGTTTTTTTGTATTTTTTTATTAAAAATATGTAATTCTACTGTCATATATGTACATTTACCAAATCTGTAATAACATTATGACAAAGTTATGTATCTTTTGTGAAGAAATAGTGCATTTTAATGTATTTACCTGCAGTGCAATTTAACCTTTGTGATTCTAGTTAGATTGTCTAACTTTCCAATTACATTCTCATTAGAATATAAAGTCTGATATATTACGAAGTTTGTGAACAAAATCTAATTGTAAATCGAAACAAAAAATATAGTAACGTCATAAGTATTAACATTTCAGTTGTTTTAAATTTGTAGTTAGATGGCGCATTACGTTAATTTATACAGAACAGACGGACATGAGATGAGAAGCTTTTATTTTGAATATATATATATATATATATATATATATATATATATATATATATATATATATATATATATATATATATATAGATATATATGCAATTATTAATGTTATCAAATGTATTTATAAAAACTAGAGTTGTGTAATGAAAAACATTACATATTTATTGTAGGTTATTTTATTTAGGATCAGTTTATGTAATTATAATGGTTTTCTTGATATTATGTCGTTGACTTTACTTGTCAGGGTCACTCTATTGAGATTGTCCTCTCGGATGTGAAGCTCCTAATGATTTGTATGTACAAAAAAACTTATTAATTATAAGTCAACGGTTGCAAAAATATTTCAAGCGTCATTTAGAAAATTTATTTGTGGTATTGAAACTGGAAAGGAGTTGTAAGAGACACGCATGCGTCCGAGTGCATCTCATTTGCACTTATGCGCTTGAGTAATGCTCTCGTGCTTCCACGCACAGCGACACTTGAACGAGTCTGAGAGGAAGTTTGGCCCATTAGATCTGTGTGGCAATTTAGAAAATATCTTAAAATATAATGCTAAATAATATATATAATTTCAGCTTTCCTAAAATCACGTAAGTTTTCGGTGACTGGAATCTTGGACTATGTATTGAATAATATGAAATGTTCAAGTTGCAATTTTTTTTGTTCACAGACAACGGCTATGCACGATGTTGAATATGCTCGATATTTCTCACACACTGTAATGGCGAATGAATTGAATTCCAAAAAAACAATCAAGACTGCAGAAAAATTCGACACTTTTTGTAAAGGACTAACATCAAAGACAAATAATTAAATATTCCATTTATTGATAAACGAAACGCAGGTTTTTTTTTTGAATTATCGATCTATATCGGGATTTTATCAATTAAAACCATCAATTTCGTACAGACATGAAGAATATCTTAAATTTTCTATTTTTTCTTATAAAATTTTATTAGTCATTCATGTTTGTAAGATACTGATAAAAATTCGCTTTAAAAGCATGTCATCATTAATTTATATTTTGCTTATTAGTAAGTTATTGATATATATTCTGGATTTAATTCTGTTAAAGATTAAATCGCCATTAATATTTTGAAATTAATAATAAATTCTTTATAAAATATGATTTGCTGTGTATTCATTTCTTTAGTCATCGACTTCCCATTCTATCATTGTCGCCCACGTTTGACCTTCACTCAGTCACATAGCTGTAAAAAAGGGGATCCTGATAAACCGCTAGGGTGTGGTTATGGAATAGAAGAGTCCGACAGAAATACAATTAATTTGGGCTAAATCTTTTGACTAATTCCTGAGTGAACTTTTTTCTTGTGCAACTTATGAAATACATCATTTTGGCGTCGCATACGTAATTTTCTAATATTTTGATATCGCTCGTATAACGTAAGGCTTCCCGAACCTGAATACAAATCCATTCGGATAAAATTGGTACTAATAAATTTTTGGACACATCTAAGTCGCTAGGTATTGGGAAACTCCGCACTTTAAGTTTATAACTGACATTCTAAATAATAATTAATGAATAAAAACGAAGTATTGTTGCATTTTTATCAATAACAATAACAGCATTTATTCAGACAGTTGATAACATAAAATAATTCTAATACCTGACACAGTTGAACATACTTTTCATTATTTGATTATGTTATAATGTTATTGAAAAGTTTACAATTATTATCCTCGACTACCCCGTTTGTATACCTTTTATAGGCCTTTGCCTTACCTTATCTCACCCAACTTTTCCCCTTTCTGTTTTCTTTTGCTACTATTGTCTCCAACCTCCAACTGCTACCTCTAGTCTTTATTTGATCAGTCTATCTTCTAAGTGACCTGCCTTTTTTTTTTCGTTTCCACTAAGCCAGAACATTGTTTTTGACCATTTTTCTCTTCCTTTGATTGTATGACAAGCCCATTTCTATTTGAGCTTTTTGACCTTTACTATAATACAATCATTTGCTCTTCTTGTATGTTTCTTACAGTTGTAATCCTGGTTCTGTCAGATAATCTCTTTTCCATCTTACTCATGTCCATAGCATTATGTTTTGCAGTATTGTATAAAACCTGATAGCGATTATAAAGATATGATAATTGTATAGATAACGTATTCATAAAAAAACTCTTAAATATAATCGAGGGATCCAAAATTATCTTTAATACAAGTGAAAAGAAATTTTAAAGCCTCACAATTTATTACAGTTTGACGGATCCCCACTGAAATATGTGACGTGGAGGTTGTTATAGATCGTTGCGATTAATATAGTGACAAATCTTAAGACCTAAGATTTAACGTTCGCCTTAAAGCACGAAACAAGTGTTTTAGATTGGCTGCATACATTCGTTTTTCTAATGTGGAATATCAATTCGGAATGTCACGAGCCCAATGCAGATGTTAGTTTTTTCTTCATTCGAAATATTAGGGTGCCTATACAAAATAAACTTAAAATTTTAACATCTTTAACGTAATTATGTATTTTATGAGCACAATTTTTTTTTATATTTATGATACCTAGATATTAATGATATTCAGATACAAGAGGAAAACATAACCATGTCTTCTTTATTTAATAGCCGGGTGAAAAGACACTGTGATCGGTCAAAAAAGACGTCGGGAAATTAATTAGAATAATATGAGTTGTCAAAGTGGTTGTTAAATTGGGTAACAATTTCTGTTTATTACTATTCTGTTTATTACTATTACTTCTAAACGTACAACTTACATACCTACATTTTTGTAATCGCCTCTTAAAGTGCTCCACTTTGATACCCCATTCAATAAGGCTAAAAAAATTTTTCAAGACCTCTAAATTGAGACTAAAAATTATGATTTTTGTAATTATAATCTAAACCGTCAAATCCTACAACTATACCAATCCTACCGAATATTGCCCAAACAGCGAAATTAACTTAAAATGTTACTAACTAAAAACTTATTTCAACTATTACTGTAGAAATAAGTTTCTCTTTTAAGTAGAAAATTAGACTGTTTTCTGGCAGCACTGAGCCTTTATAATGGAACCTAATATCAATCAATTGCTCGTCATTTGCTATCAAAAAAACATCGAGTTCAGTGGTGCCAATTTTTCTCCAAGAAACTTTAAAGAAATCGAATAAAAGCAATGATATGGTTTAAAGTGGTTTAAATTTAAAGCAATGATATGGTGAGTGATTGATATGGTTTAAAGAAATGAAGTCGTATTTTGATGATGTTTCATAATTACAAAACAGGAGTCCAACTAAATGTAATGAAGTTATGGAGTTAAGTTGGGCAATGTTAGGCATGTAGATACAGAATCCAAAGTAACAACATTGCCCATCGATTTTCGGACTGTAGGGTTGTCAACATTTCAAATTTTTTTTTATAGGTGTTACATTTTCTGTTTGGTTTCGATTTGTAGTACATTTACTAGGTACCTACCTATTTTTATGTCACTAGTACTTTCATGAAAGTAATGTATGATACTATACAATTAGTTTTTTGAAGTTTACTCCATAAAAATCGATTTCTCATATATAAGCCCGGGGTATGAAAAATCATGGGGAATAAAATCAAATTTGGCGTTAAGTTACGTTAAGTTCAGGTCAGTCTCGTGTGTATGGAGACTATACATGTATATAGTCTCCATATTCATGTGCAACTTATCTTTCACATCCTGTACTAGTATATGTATCATATTTTAGTTACCACAAACTTATTATCTCAGTATTCAATGATGTCGATATTGTTCCTGGAATAAATACAACGTAAAATGACGTAAATTGTGAATAAAATCAATCTTGCTTACAACTTTATTACATGAAGTTATTATTGTTTATGTTTTCATGGTTTCGTCATGTATTTTAACGTATTCATTGTATAATTAATATAAATAAATGTACTACGAATGCTTTAAGTAATATAAAAAATGCATTCGTTTACCCTCATTCCCTAATCTATTTATGTTATAATCGTTCGTAAAGAGTAAACTCCAGTCGTGCATCGGAGCTGACACACAGATAGCGCTTATGAAGAAAACACTGATTTACATTTTACGATCTAACAGATGACGGTTTTCAAGAAGACACTGACTTACATTTGACGATCTAACAGACGGCGCTTTTAAAGAAAACACTGACTTACAGTTTGCGATCGTTAGATGACGTTTAACAAGAAAATAGTGACTTGCGTTTTACGATCGGTAGATGGAGCTTTTGACGAAAACACTGATTTACATTTGATAATCTAATAGATGGTGCTTTTAAAGATAACACTGATTTACATATAACGATCTACGATGATGACACTGATTTGAAGAAAATTTTCGCCAGATGGCAATAAGATTGAGCTGGCACCTTTCATGACGCGGAACTTGATGTTTTACAATCTAACAGATGGCGTTTTTGAAGAAAACACTGACTTTTAGTTTACAATTGTTAGATGGCGCTTTTGAAGAAAACACTGATTTACATTTGACGATCTAATAGATGACACTTTTCAAGAAAACAGTGACTTACGTTTTACGATCGTTAGATGATACTTTTAAAGAAAATACTGATTTACATTTTGCGATAGCTGGATGGCGCTTTTGAAGAATACACTAATTTATATTTTACGATCGTTAGATGGCGCTTTTAACAGTGCTACCAAACCAAAGGTACTTCGTTTTTTGTTATTTTTGTTAAAAAGTTACAGTAAAATTTCTTTAGTTGAGTCGTTTGTATCTGAATAGTTTTGATACCATTAAATAGATGACATTTTAAAAAAATTAAAATGAAAAGTAAAAACGGTGTTCTGCCTTTTTTTAATTGTTTTTCTGTCCACTAATATGAATGAATCTAACGTATGAGTGTCGGTAAGAGTAGCACAAAGCTGATTCACGCGTTTCCAGTCCGGTAATTTCTATCTAAAAAATGAACCTCGCTCTGGTCGATCTGTTACGGATAAAGCTGATGCCATTTTAAAAGCTGGGGATTGACCAAAAAACAATTTTGATTCATTTCAAAAAACCTGGATATACAAAAAGCTCGATAATTGGGTCCCACACGAGTTAACTAAAAAAATTCAATGAATTGTGCACCGATTAGCCAGGCTTTATTTGAAAAGTAATGAAACCCAACCGTTTTTGAAAGGATTGATCACTGGCAATGAAAAAGAATTAACTACGACAAGAACATGTAAAAGATATTATGGTCAAAAAGCATGCAAGTTCCACAAGCTATAGCGAAATCCGAATTAATTCGCAATAAGTTGATGTGGTGATATGGTGGGATCGGAAGGACATTAGTTATTATGAGCTTTTACCGCCGTGTAAAACCATTAATTCGGATCTCTACTGCTAGTAGCTAATGGAAATTAAGCAAGCGGTAGAAAAGAAAACAATCGGAATTGATCGACAGAAAGGGTGTAGTTTTTTATCATAGCGCCATAATACACACATCTGGCACCACTTCAGAATTCTTTAGTAGTTTTGGGTTAACATCGAGAGATGACAGTCAAAACTACTTATCGCAGTTTTTTGATCAGAAGTCCCAAAACTTCTACAGCAAGGGATTATATCGCTACCTATAAAATGGCAACAAGTTGTTGACAAAAATTGCATATATTTACATATATGCAATTATTTATTTTAATTACATTCAATTGTTACCTATTGAATGTAAATAAAATAAAATGAAAAATGTATTGTATATGAAATACTAAAAAACTTTTCCAAACCTAATAAAAAAGTCCCTTCTACTGTAGATTTACCTTATTTCTTCACATAAATTTGTTCAGAGCATGTAACTGGCCTGTATAAAAAAATTACAAATGTTTTGAGATGTTAACTTAACTTTTGAATAAAATGAAATCACTAATGTTATCGAGTTTTGGAAACACATAAAAGAACTAGAAAATTGAGATGAGTCTCAAACATTTCCCAAATTGTGCGAATTAGTAAAGAAACTTTTGTGTTTTTAATAGTGGACACATGGAAAAGTCCTTTTCACTATAAATATAATGAGCTTATATTCATATCTGTTTTAATACTATGTTTATTATTTTCAAAATTACAACAACTATTAAAGGTGTATTATATACTAAATCTAAAATAAATGATTCCTACTACTTTGATAACACAGAAAAGCAAATGAAATTTAACAAAAATATGTAAATTTTTTAAAGAAATATATATCGGAAAATGCTGAAGATGAAAACAAAAATAACTTTATCTTGATTTTTGTTTGATTTAAATAATTTGTAATTATTAAATTAAGTTTTTATACTAATAAGACGCAATGATGCAATATAACAAATGTATAAATTTTAACATTTGTTTTATTTTAATGAATAAGGTATGAAATCTACCTTTTTTTTTCATAGAGAGTTAATCTAATGTTTTGAATGATACATTTTACAATTTATTATTGTTTTTTTATTATTGGTGAATTGCTGCTTTTCGTTCTCGTATAGCTGGCAAGACTGGTTGGTAAGTTTATTTCCTTTTTTTTTCCATATAGCTTGTTTTGGCACTTGCTTTTTCCTTTTTATTTATAAGTTAAAGCATAAATTCTATTTAATTAAATATTAACGTTTTAGTGTTTGACGTTGCAATATGTTTATTAGGTGTATTTATGTATTGGTATGTAATTCTTTAGGTTAAATTTAATGTCTCGTTTAAGATATTTTTTACTAATTCCATTCCAAATATCTCTATGTGATCATGTAAACCAGGTATGGGCAACCTTTGACATTTGTGGTATGGTGAGCCAAACTTTAGTGTGCAAATACTTTCGCGGGCTGCGTTCAAAAATAGTGCATTTTAAAGTAGTGTTCATTATGTTTAGCTATAGATATCAGACATGAAATAATACGACAATGTTATTATACTTTGATATTTGCGCGCCAAATCCATTGCGCGCAAATATCAAAGGCTGTGATGGTTGCCGCCTCACTCTTTGATGATCACCACCACTCGGCTTTCTCGCTCAATTGATTCCGTGAGCATGAGTAAGTTGTGTAATATTTTTTATTGTTGGGTTTTTGAAAATGTCTTGCAGGCCGGATCAAATCTTACAGCGAACCGATTACCGCCTGCGGGCCAGTTGTTGCCCACATATAATCTAAACCATATTGACATCGGATAAAACATAAACTAAATGTGTTTTATAGTTAGATTGGAAATTAATAAAACACATATGGTTATATTAGAGATTTAATTTGTATTATAGTTTCTACTTTAATAGCTAATTATCCTAGAAAATATTTTTTCTTGAGTTTGTAAATGGTTACTTTGGGGTGTACTGGTTATACTGGTATGTTTGGCACGTCAGTATTCTTGGATATTCTAATCAGGTTAATTATTGAAGTAAAACTTCTTTAAGGGCGTAGTGGAGTGAGTTTTTATGATGTTTAAAAAATTCGGAATATGTTCTTCTAACATTTTACTTTAACGGTTTAAATTTTAAAGTTATACTTTTTTTTTGGCGCGTTACGAAAAAATGATGTGAGTGAATTTTTATCGAGGTGACATGAAAACTACAGTATGAAGTTACAAGCGGTTTATCAAGCAACTTCAGACCACTAGTAGTTGATGTGCTAATGTAGTCTTTATGGGAAGATGCCATGGCAATAGACATAATTTAGAAATAACGCTAATATATCCCAATTTTTCTTAATAATTGTAATTTCAAATAAAAAGATAAAATTGATATTACGCTTTGTATAAGAAAATAAATATTAATTTATTTAATCTCTTAAATTTAAATTAACCTTTATCAACCATATTGACTATTCCACTCCTATCCTTTTATTATGATTAATTATTTGCATGCAATTAAAAACAATTTTTTAACTACGCCCAAAAAGTATAACTTCTCACTTGCATATTTATGTATTCAAGTGAGACTTTGTACACTTGTAGAGATTCGATGATAATACAATAATATGCTATAAATAATTGGACTGGTCTGATAATGGAGCTGGTAGTTTAGAACTGGATCTCCAAAATGAGATGTTTCCTAGCCATGTTGGCGCTTGTTTGAATTGCCTTGAGATGCAATTTGGCCAAAATTGGTTTTCAGAATTCAATGATAAAGCCGGAATGTTGACCTGGAATTCCATAATGAAACAACATATCCTAACTGTGTTTGGGCTTGTTAGAATTGTCTTGAGATTCACTTGGCTATAACTGATTTTCAGAGTTTGATGATGGAGCTGAAAGTTTAATGCTGGAACTTTATAATGAGACAATGAATCATAGCCATCTTTGAGTTTGTTGGAATTGTAACAAGCTGCATTTTAACAATGAGTGATTTTTAGGGTCTGATGATGGGGCCGAAAGGTAGACATTGGCACTCCATAACAGAACAATGTAGCGTAGTTTTTTCCCTTTAACCTCGCTAACTTATTTCTTTTAAATATAAATTAAAAATATGTCATAAGGAAATTTAAATTTATATTTTTGTATACAAATACACGCACAATTTTTGGAGTAACTAATTCCGCATATCACCATTTACGTTAAGCAAATACTCAGCCAATGATAAAAAATTATTGAATATTTACAATCAATTATTGCTGCGGGTGTTATATAATTATGTATTGTATTTCTTTTCTGTTTATACTATTTCATTTTATGTTAATATCAGCTACAATAACTGCATTATTTTATTTCTATTTATTATATCTATTTATCTTTATTCTAAACATGTCATTTTCTTAAGGATTACATTTAATAATTAAAGAGTAAATTAAGTACTTATTAACCATTATATATATATATATATATATATTTATGTATTTCTAAATTATTTATTATATTTAGTATATAATATATTAATTCTTACTTTTTCTTTTATTGAAGGATAAAACTTCCACGATTGAAAATTATGTTCTAGTTTTTTTACAGTCTATTCACTAGCAGTAAACTATTTGCGCTCAAGACTATAATGAAAAAAGAATTTCTAATAAAGTTTGATATAATCCTTAAACTCCTACCTGCGGTCCTATGGACTGCTTATTTTAATTAATTATTAGATTATTTTAATTAATTATTATGACCTTGGATTCTGGATCTATGGTATTAACTAAATATAGGAATAAATAAAATATTTGTCAATACTCTAAGGCATTATTTTAGGGCCTTAGATAACATAAACTATAATAGTTTTTTTAATATTCTTGAAATCTACACAATTAAAAATTTTAGCACAAAAAGCACTAAGCTAATAAAATGAGGTTTGAAGCATTAGACACTTAAAATTTTGAATTCTTGATATAAATTATTATAAATTCAGAAAACAAACTATAAAATTAAAATAATAAATCAGACTAGATACCCAATTAAAAGGGTACACCCAAAGTAGCACCAAAATATTTATTTCTGGGTCTACCTCCAAATTGAAAAATGAATGGGGAATATTATCATCCGAAGAGTCACTCTCATGTGACGATTTTGACCTTGAAGAGACTGCTCGAAAAAAAACTGTTTTGAGTAGGTTGTATATTGTATGATTGCATCGTAATCATCGTTAATTTCAAAATCGGATTCACTGTCTTCAACCTGCACAATGTCATCGATCGAATCAGGTTCTATGCGACATGATCCTCATCTGACATCTCTAACTACAGCCATTTTTCTATATTTTTATCGTTTTCATTCATTTTCACACCAAAACAATAAAAAAAATCACATAACCATCTAGGTGCCCTCTTGGAGACCGCACACGATATACCCAAAAACGCGAAGTGTTCAATTCAATTTGTAGAAAAGGTAAATGGACGCACTCTGTCCCACGAATACAGATCTATAATTTTTTCGAACTGGGACAGAAACCTAATAGTGGCTGTCCCTCCGTCCATCGTGTGAGATAAATTGTTAAAAAAAAAAAAATATGGATTATATTCTTTGTCTATCTCTGCAAACAGTCAATATAAAGAAAAAGAGGCTGAGTTTAAAATTTTTGTTACATACACTTTTTGTTCCTTAGTATCCTGCCGCCGTAATATGCGAAAAAAACTATTTCGAAATTATCAAACTCAATTGAGTATAACGATTTTCGTACTTTGATCAGACTACAAGCTTCCTTGTACTTAATGATTTTTTTTAATTTTTCGCTTAGTACTTGCATTTCCAAAGCTATCCTTTAGCTTTAAATAAATTATTAAAACCAGGGTCGACTTATTTTATAACCAGAGCCAACTTATTTTATGCCTACCGTAGAGTCCCTGACATTATGTAAAATCAAATTGTATTACGTACACAAACCTATAGAATTCTTTAATTATGTAATAAAATTTGTAGTTGTATAATTATCATTTTGAAAATAGTTTGTAACAAATCCCATGACTTATTTTTTGTCACTTTACAATACAGTTGATAGAAAAAAACTAAAAGAATTCTTACAATGTTATAAATTTCTAGCAATCAATTTGACTTAAGGTGACGAATTATAAATTTTGATGGTAGGGACTTCGATTTATCTCAGATAATACATGCGAGTGTTTTTTGTTGACCTTCATATTATTTATTGACTTATTTGTCAGTTGCAGTTAAACGATTTATTAACTTTTACAACATAGAAAAAAATACCACATATACTTTTTTTACAAAAATATTTACACTTTACATGCAAATGCGACAGACTTAAACCTCTAAATTTTCTAGTTTTTACATATATGTATTACTCTATACAAACACTTCAAAATGCTAGTTGCATTTTTTGGAATGAATCCTAGTTTTTATTTTAAATGAAAAAACCAACGGTTTTATCGCATACGACCTCTAAAAATAAGGAAATGCATCGCCTGTTTTAGTATGCAGTACCGCGGTGTGCGCGGGTTGCGGGGCACTATACTACGTCATATCTTAATATGACGTAGATAATTAAAATAATTTTCTTAAAAAATAAACGAGTGGTGTCGTGGGACACCAGATAGAAACGAAGTTCCTTATTATAAAAATATTAATTTCAAATTCTATTCGAGGTGTAAAGAAAATAATTATTCGGGTATACATTTTTTTATTAAGATTTTTTTACCGATAAAAACAAAAATAATAATCAACAATTATAAAAATATTTATTTATAAATAATTAATTAATTAATAAAAAAAGGAATAAAAATGTTTTTTATTCATTTTAATTGTATAATTCATAATATTAATAATTAAATTGATGTCAGAGAAATTAAATATTGTTATTTTAAACAAAATTTAATTGTACTCAATAATTTCATAAATAGAAAAAAATTTAACTAATAATAAAACACAAGCTACTCTTAGATCGTGAAACGTTAGTGGAATGATATGATAATAATAGCAAATTGCAATAATAATAACAGTCATCACGTAGACTACACATTAGACACTGTACAGCCTCATACATAGACTATACATAAAAATCTTATGCTTTCATTTAACGTTACGAATGTTTTTTGCCGGCTAGGGTACCCCTCCGTAACGTCCCATAAGGAACTTTGTTTCAATGAAATAATAAAAGGATATGTAATTTGAATCTGATAAATGAAGTGAAATATGAGAAAGATGTATCCAATTACAAGGAGCAATTTACTGCATTGCACGATGGTGTAACCACAGCCTAAAAGAGCTACTTGTAAGACAGACAATAAACAAAGCTGTATAAAAACAGTTTAAGACGAAACATTAAAAGACAAAAAGAGCAAATGATACAAACAAAGTAGCATGGACATAAAATAGTTTACTTATTTTCCATTAGGAGAAATCTTATTATCTTGGTACTAATCCCGCTTTACTTTCGATTTAAGTTCCGATTTCATGACTATTTCCTATTCGGCCTTATTTTCTATTCCAATCCGGAGATTTTGTGATTGGAAAGTTTTTTAAATGCCTTAGGTAATTTTCGCAATATTAAAATGTTGTGAGTTCGTGTAATCGACATGTTAATACAGTAAGTAGACAGGAAACTTTTTCATACGCGTTCGGCGATTTTATTTGAGTCATAAAATCTTATGACGCTAACTCATAAGATTTTATGACGCTAACTCATAAAATCTTATGAGTTAGCGTCACCGACATCAACTTTTTTTATAGGATTTATAAGGGGCAGACGAAAAAGCGGATTACCTACTGAAAAGTAGATGAACACCACCGATGGATTCCTGTTCCTTGTAAATTATTACTTAGGAACGCAGTAGTGAGATCTATCATGCGAATAATCTAGAATATATTTTATTTGTGTGCTCAATTTCATTTAAATCCATCCAGCCGTTTATACGTAATTGTATTGTACGTACATATAACAAACGTATTCACAAAATATCACATTTTTAATGTTATAATAATAGGATATAGTACCCACAAAAAAAAGACGCAATGTAAAAAGCCCATCTTTTCGTTTTAATTTTATATGGCTTTCTTACTATGTACTAATTATCATTAATAATATAGTTGCAATCGGATTGTTGACATTCTCTCTCTCTCTTACTTTCAATTTTACTCTAGTTCACTATTTCACATCATATCTTCTTTTCCTACTCCCTCTCAATCCTCATTGCCCGGTATAATACCACACCATTCAAATAAAAAAAAACTATTAGCCGACAAAAAAATCCAAAATTAATGACTTTTAAAATGTTCTAGTTATAGATAGACATGCAAGCAAACAGATTGATAGATAAACATACAGTAGCTTATATATTACATATTGGTGAGCTTTATTAATACATTAAAGTTTATTCAAATCGGAAATGCATACAAAAAACATAACGTGTCCTGTCATTTCTCTGTTGTCAAACTATCTCTGTGCCAAAATTTATTATATTTGATACAGTGGCTTAGACGTGAAAACGTAACATACAAACAAACAGATAAACTTTCACATTAACAACATTAGTATGGATGAAACGAGCTCAGTTGATTTCAGTGTTGCCAATTGAAATTGTTTTATGAACAAAAGTAATAAAATTAAGACAATTTAAAGCTTAGAAGCAAACAACAAACAATACATTTTTTTATAACATTTCTTTCCTTATACAACAACTACAACGAATGTTACGCACTAATGGACGGGTAATAAATTGTATAGTTTGGAATGTTTAATAATGAAATCTTTTTTTACATGGTTGCTGTCAATGAATAAATGTTGCTTTAAGTCACTGAAGTGGCGGCAGTATCGCCACCTTCGAGGATTTCCCCTAAATTCTGGGAAAAATAAATTTGACTGACGTTTAAGAATATCTTAATTATTAAAACTGTTGATGATAATGCACGTCAAATAATTTGTAAAACATATCGATAATGAATAATATGAGGTATGAATAATGTGATTTGAGTGAATATATAATTCTTTAAACTGCAGTTACTCTTACAGCACATGGCCGCATCACAATTGCGGCTCTCCACGTTTACCTTAAAAATTGTTTGCGTAACATAGCTTGTAATAACTAATGACCATGCATGTTGGTAAATAAAATAATTAGAAACTTACGATAAATGCAGTTTTTGTTTTCCACCATTCCTTTACATGCGTAGACATTACAATGTATTCATCTATTTCGTATATTAACTGATCTTGCTGAAAATTCAAATTCCGTTTCTGCTCTCGATTCTGACTCCGTTACCACCTGGTCTAACCCCCATCGGGCTTCTAGTCCCGGTTCTAAATCCGATTTCTACTTAGGTCTCGTTTTTAACATGATACGTGAACATCTTATAAATTAACGAACGCTGGCTGCACGCATGATAAAGCATGATTCATTGGCGCATTCCGCCTGAGCCGAGCGTGCGAGCGGGAGCGCGGAACAATAAAGAGGCTCGATCGGCCTAAGCGTTCGACTTGTGACGCATATATCTCTTTGCTGTATAATTTAAATAGAAAAATATTTGAATTAACGAATGCAAATAAATGTTAATTTATCGAAAACATTGTCATTTTCAATTAGCTCCTTATTTGTATTATACAAAATTATGATAATTCAATAATAATAATATAATTAAATTCATAAAAGAATACAATTTTTTCATCAATAGTTTCTTATGACATTATTACTTAAAATTATCGTCCGTAAATCGACTTTACAGACAACCAATTTTTTAGTTTTGATCCAAGTCTCGGCTATCGATTCTAATGCCTGTTCTGCATTCTATATCCCCAACTATTACGATTTCAATATGGATAAAGGCACAGCATTGCGCAAATAACTAAAAATTAAAAAGTTAAAATTTTGAATCAAAGCTTCAATCAAAAATTTATAGATAGTAGTTAAGATTTTGAATGAAACAATATTTACATGTTTATCAATTTAGATTCGTTATTACAATTGTTAAAGATGTCAAATGAGAAGGAAATTGTCAACAGAAATGTAAAAATTTTTGATGAAGGTGAAATTGCTACGTCATAAGAACAAGAATCATGCTTAAAATTTAATCTTTCTCTAGCGATATTGAAAAAATCTTATAATATATCATTTTAAAAATAATAATCAAACTGAAAATGATAGCATGATCAACTATTGAAAAAATCATAAAATAAATTAATTTTTTTTAGAGTTTTTGTCCCTATTTGGGGATCTTGAAATAATTTTTGGGGGGAAATAATTTCAAGTGTTGGCGACGCAGCGACTTCCTGAAGTTCCTGACTATGGTTGAAACAGACAGTAAACGAAATGTGTAGCCTGCCTTTTCCGTTAATGTTTTGCTATGCTTATTATTTTGTTTGTAAACAGTAAAAAAAACTGTTTTAAAGTTTTCATTTAATTGGAATGTAATATTTTTCAGTTTTGATAGAATTGTTTAGGTATAAAAGAAGTCAGTGAAGCATTTAAATTCAAGTGGAGAATTTGAGAGCATATAAATACATAACAGCCATTAGTTTAAATCGAGTCAGAAAAATGTCGAAAACCACGAAGGTAAAGATTTATGATGAGAAAGTTTTGTCCTCAATAATGAATCAAATTATGTGATACTAAATTTATTTTAAATACTTGAGAATACCACCTATAAAATGTTAACATGTTAAATTAGCTTTGTCAGTCTTTATTTTATATTAAAGGTTTTCAACCGTGAGATTCGTATTCTTTATCATTATAAATGGTTAATATTGATATACACCTAATTAAGGAAGTTTTGATTAGAAAATTAATGACTACTCAATAGTGTGAATTTTCTAAGAAGATTGTATAACCATCATATTTATGGGTTAATATGGGATTTTGTAGTTAAACTATGTATCATCGGAAAGGTCTTCATCCGAATTTGTGCCTTTTCATGATTTAATGTTTTTATTATTATGTTAAGTTTTCGGAGTAGTTTTATTTAGCGTTAGAGGTCATTTGTTTATTTTTCATTTATTTTATTTTGTTTATATAGATTTATTGAGATTAGTTATTCATTATTAATATTAAGTTCAGTTGTAAGAAGTAAAATCTTTGAAAATTTTATCATCATTCGCTCAACCTTCAGCCAGTCGCAATGACTAAAAGGGATGAGTCTCGATGTACTGAAGAGTGTAGTTAGATGAGAGGAGTGTAAATCCTAGTCTGAATTAGGTGCGACGGGAGTATAAAGCCAGGCAGTATTATTGCAACCTGTAGCTAGAAACGAGTCGGTATAGGTATTTGATTCTATTGTGTGTTAATAAATATAGTGGGAATGGACAAATTTCTTCCGTTCAACTTATGCACAGTAGAGGTTTTCAGTGTCTGTTTTCTGGGAGTTAAAAACGCTCCTCTGCAGGCTTTTTAATCTCCACTGTGCTTTGTGTTTACCCAAATAAAAATAAAAAGGTTTTTAAATCTCCAATGTAATTCTCAAAGGACACATTTTGACTTCTGGTTGCTAATTAGAATCTAAACACCGAATTAAATTTTAGAAAGATAAAACTTTCAAAACTATTACAAGTATAAATATTACATATCTTAAAAAAATATAAATGGATGGAAATACAAATGAAATTTTGTACAGACATTTAATACAAAATGTGGTTAACCATCTTTTAATTAAGAATTTAGTAAAATTTGTTTGTTTGTATATAGGGTGAAGTTTAGAAGTACTCATCTGCTTTTAAATTTTTTCTTCTTTAATAGAAATCTACACTCTGCCTGAGTAATACAGGGTATAATTAATTTTTTTTATATGTGCTAAATTACACCAGTCCGTTCTGTAGTATTAGCACTGGTAACAAATATCTGTCTTCACATCTATATTTTCATCTCTATATTAATGTAATGTGATAGGTAATTTTAACTTTGGAGATTATTAGACATTATTAGACAAACATACATGCATATACATTTAACTGCATACTTACGTGAACACTACAGTAATTCTATTGTATACTGTGTTATTTCATGAAAATTAATTATTAAATTACCTCGTTTGACATAAAGTCTCAATTATGTATGTCAAGCGAAGTGGATTGGGAGCTCTTGATACCCTAGTAAATGTGACTGTGTGCATTTTCCTGAAGATATGCCCAACGACTTGAAATGTGCACAGAAATTGTGTCTGGATGATTAACGGTTACGATAAATAGAAAATTGACACTTCAATATTCAATATTCAATTAGTTGGATTCATAGTAGAAGAACAGATTTGAGGGTCAGTGGTGGTGTGCATACTGCATGTTACTCCATGCCGCAGGCAATTATCGACTACAGTAATTATTGTTTCTATTAATAGTATATAATCAGCGATTATATAGTTGATTGTTATTATTATTATTCTCTTTCCACAACACAACTCTAACTAAAAACCTTTTGTTCTGTTCTTCGTAATGAAAATAATTATGTATATATTTTTGCTGTTTTCGCTATAGCCAGGACAGTTAATTATTTGTACTTTAATCAGCAACAATTTTCATTTCATAAAACAATAACAATTATCTGCCTACATCTTTGGTAATTAAATAATCAACTATTTTAGATTTTAGAGTCATTCGGGTATTGCTATTTTTTCTATCAGCTACATCAACTTGAAAACATACATTATTCTTCTCAAACTATAAAGATGACAATGTTTGCTGTTGACCTCCTTTTGGAATCGGAATAACAAATAATACAATGACACACAATGACATGTCCATTTTGCTGGAACAATATAATAAATAACAATTGTGAATGCAATAGTTTGGCTTAAACTGAACAAAAATTTAAATATTGTGAATTATATAATGTATGATAACCTTAACCAAAAGAATTAAATTCATGGCAGA
This sequence comes from Eumeta japonica, assembly GCA_005406025.1. NCBI lineage: Eukaryota > Metazoa > Arthropoda > Insecta > Lepidoptera > Psychidae > Eumeta > Eumeta japonica. The sequence continues at coordinate 150,388 of BGZK01000363.1, forward strand.
GGGTAAAATCCTTGAACTGAGGTACTATAAAGATTGATATGTGCTTTTGTAACCACTGGGCCTTAACATTTGTGTCTTTGAAGATGTTTAGATACTTTCTTTTATTTAGCAATTTATTTGTACATTATTTTGAAATTTCCAATGATAACTATTGTTCGTCATTCCGATATAATATTGATAATTATACTGAACTTTAACACAAAATTTCCTTATAATTTTTTGTTAAACTTTATTTATCAAAATTATTGAAATATACTGCATTTCCTGACAATCTTCCTAGTTCTTTCACAGTGAGTGCTGTGGTCGAATGTATTACACCACACCATACACTTGGCACATAGTGAATAGGGATAGCTTTCATTTATAATTATGCTAATTGTTGTGGTCAAAACATTAGAAAGTTTCAATTTAGTTAAGGTAAGGGTAAATTGATGCCTATAAATATTAATATAATCTCAAAATTAAAAATCTTTTCCTAATAATTATGAAATCCAAATTTGGAAAACTTCTCATCAAGGCATCTTGCTTTTAAATCTATAAAACATACTGAAAATTTTAAATATGGCAACTTTTCAATTAAAACTAAAAAACCCTGTTCAGAAACTTAAATTAGGAATTATTAAACTTTTAAATACAGTTGTTATCCTGTCGTCTTTAGAATTAAATAGTTTTTATATATTAACTATGGTATTAAATTACTTTAAAATTGGTCACAACAATAGAAATAGTACTGGTTCTAGTTTTATTAATGCGATGGTGTGTTTGGTTAAGCAAGAGTATCCTTGAAAGTATTAGCTTGATGTGAGGGTGATTACTTAATATCAAATTTGGGAATTATGAGTGGTGGTAGCAAAGAGATAATTGGTTCAAAAGCTTCCAGGTTTTAATTCTGATTATGGGCAATTGAATCATTAACTTTTTCATTTATGACAAATTAACTACTTCCTCTGTCCCTTAGAGAGCATATTAAGTTGATTTCCCCAACAGGTGAAGTCAACTTAATATTTCCCTACTAGTACCCTCTAAAGCTTGGGCTAGTATGGAGGTCAATGTCCAAATGTTTCAATTTGAAGTAAAATAATTGTGGGAGGGTGTGAGTAAATGTAAATGTGACAAGAAATTTTAAAACGTAGAATACTATATTTTATATGGGTATTATCTTAGAGTATATAGTATATAAACAGCATGCTTTCACACATACACTAAGGACATTTTTATATTCACTAGCTTACTTCTCACATAGCTATGTTATATTCTTATTTAATGGTGTACAATGCAATGTTTATTGATGGATTAATGGAAAAGGCTTAGAATGAAATATCTAATTAAATTTCTTAATCAATTTAGTTATTGATTCAGAAATTTAATTAATAAATTTAATATGTATATACTGTCAGTTTGCACTATATAAAAACAACACACTATGACACATAACAGCACATTATATAGTTTCACATTATTTGAATTTACAGTAATGATTATGGACTGTAACAATGTATTACCATTGACATTTTTTTAATGCCATAGTCCAAAAGATAAGAGTGTATAAATTTGTAAAGAAAATTATTTTATAATTCTTTGGGTAATGATGGTAAAATGTTAACATACAGATAAATCACATTGTTATATGCTAAGCTCTCATGTCTGGGATTAGCATGTAACATTACCGACCTATGAATTGGGCATGAGGTTTATGTTTATGAAATTGAGCATGGTGTGAAAAATATGCTCAATGGTGTAGAGAAATTGTTTGTGCAGTTTAGATATACCATAATAAAATGTAGATGGGTGAAGGAATCAATGTCGGATAAGAATAATAAATTGGATTTAAATACATGTTTGAATAACTATTTAATATAATTGTGTTATAACAAATATGAATGAAAACAAATGATACATAAAGAATGATGCAATAGAACTATGGACATTTTTTTTTAATTTATGTATAGTTAGTCAAGTATTTAAGTTTTAGCAAAGGATGCAGCTGGATTGATTGTTTTCTTTTACCTTGTGTATTATTTGTATAGTAGTGACGATCATCAATTGATCATGGCAAAATTTCATGATGCACTGTGCAAAGTGTGGTAGTGGTCATGTGACCAAGAATGAATATTACAAATAAGAAAAAACCAGTTTGGAATTCTGATCATGTGTGAAATTTACTAATGGGTCCTTAACATTAGGATAAATCACTTGTGGCGCACTTGTTTCAGATGGCACATTAAGTGCTATCTGAAAATTGTTCGGAAACAAGTGTGACCTCATTGGTGACAATATTTGTTAAAAACCCCTAAACCATACTGGATCAACATGGAGGTCTCAAAGTTGAAATTCCTCAACCTGAAGTAGTGTGGGAGAGTATGTCTGAGCAGTGGAGCAATACAACCTTGACACAACTGTTTATGCATAGTTCAAAAGAACGTAGGACGACTTGTAATTCATAGGGATGATACAGTATTACAAGTGATTAATTAATACATGGTTCAAATAATAATAAAATATATTTGATTAACTACTGTTTACTTTTTCATTTTTGTTTTAATTCAGAAGTTAATAATTGAATATATTTAAACTAACGATCGTGAGAAATTATATTTTCAGTTCAAGATGAAATTTAAGCTGGATTTCTATATTGTAGGTATCCTCAAGTTTTGTGTTGTTAGTTGTCTCCATCAATTTAAGGCATTTTGTATATTCTAATCATATGGAAGATTGATCCATACCTTATTAACTGTGTGAGTTAAAATTTTTCTAAATTCCAGTTTTAGTTTATTGAATATGAAATTATAATAGGTTTTTGAAAGTACAGGTTTACTTTGTTGAACCAGGGATCTAGTTGAAACTAGAGGGAACTAGTATATTGCATTGCTAAATAAGATTTTGTACAAGCTACTGATTTTTTTTTTTTCAGTGTACTAGTACCCAATTAAATTGCATTTATTTTTTTTAGATTTCGTAAGGTATTGGGCAGGTTAAAAAATGTGATGCTTCATAATAAATGGGCGGAGGGGTGAAAATGTCTAAAATTTACATAACATCTTATATGGAGAGCCGCTATAGAGGTTTTCATTTACATTGTGTTTTAAGGATTTGAATATTGGTCACCGCCTCCCGTTTTGATTTCGTGGTCATAGCTTACGTTGTTTGTAATTTAAATCCAAATAGCATTGTTGATTTTGACCTCTATTCTAACTTTACAATCGATAGCAAATACATAGAGCTCACTGAAAATTTCTGGAATGAATGAGAAAAAAATATTGAGTGGCCATTTTTGGGCCTCAAAAAATTATTCATGAACATAAATTGGACTTTTTCGTACGAATAAACCATTTTTGAAAACATTTATGCCACTTCTCTGTGGTGACTTCGGAAACATGTTTTTCAAACTTTTCGACATCCTTTTCTGGTGATGAAAATCGTTGACCACTTAATTGGTTTTTAATTTAGTGCACAAAAAGAAAAGTCATAAGGTGCCCGGTCAGGACTGTATACAGGATTGTTCTAAATTCTACGTTTTCTCCTTTAAAAATTTATTTGTCTGTTTGGCCGTGTGAGAACGGGCATTGTCGTGGTGCAAGATGATACGACACGAGTTCGTCGATAACTTCCGGCAAATAAATGATCGTGTACCAATCACTATTCACGGTACGATAATTCTCCAAAGCAACAGTAGCCACGTGTCCAGTTTTATTAAAAAAAGAAGTAATCATCCGCTTAGAGACACTTCGCTATTGCGCCACGTTAGGTAATTTCGGCTCATTTCGATAGACCCATACGGTCGATTGCTACTTTGTTTTAGGGTCGTAGCAATAAACCCATATTTCATCTGCTACCATGTTCCACACCAAATTAGACGCCCCTTCCTTGAATCTGGTAGACATCGCATTGCACCAAGTGACGCGGTCCGTTTTTTGAGCCTTAGTCATTCTATGTGGGATCCACCACGAACACAGCTTTTTCATACCCAAATGTTTGTGTAGGATTCATTGTATTTGACTCATGCTTATGCTTAAGAATGCCCGAATCTCATGCTAGGTCACATTCCTGTCTGTTTCCATCATACGGCGCACAGCATCGATATTTTTGTTATTCACAGTAGTGGACAGGCGATTATCACGAAATTTGTCACCGAGATTGACACGAGATTTGAATTCTGCAAATCGGTAATAAATAGTCGTTTTGCATGGTGCTTCATCGCCAAAAGCATTTCGAAGCCGAGCGAGGCTCTGCTGAGCTGTCAAATTACACTTAAAATGGTAGAAAATAATACTACGAAAATTTTCACGATTAATGATAATAAAGACTAAAATAGTGAAACACGCATTCTTTAAAATGACACCATAATGTGAAAACAATTGACAATTATATGAAACAAACTGTATTCTACAGACAGTGTTCGATTTCAAATGTAGTAATTATTTTTTAAATATTGTTCATGTAGGTGGCCAGTTCTAGAAAGTTAAAGTGCGCCCCACGCATTTATCCCTTACCGTTCGGCTTTTCGTTCTCGATACTGATGGAGCGCTCATCGCTCGCTTATCTAGGCACCGATCTTTTTCATACTCGTCGACACACCTATTTTTGTGTTGTATTGACGTCACCATTATTAATAGAATGTTTGATCATAATTTGTTTTTGCCAGGCGATTGCAGTGCAGCATTCGTACATGGTGGTGGTGTTTGATATGATAGCGATATAAGATATTGACATTAGGTTTAATTGATATAAAAAAATAATGAAAGAAATTAAAATCTGATTTTGGAAAAAAAAACTACATCATCTAGGGGGCACAAAATATTTCTTCGAAAATCGTTCGGTTTTTAGTCCAGTAAATTTTTCTTTTGATTTAAGTCTATATCTCATCTCTACCCTAAGTCATTTTATGGCTACGCTCACGCGAATATCAATTTAACTCGTACCTTATTACCATAGTCAGAATTAAGGGGGACTTCATTACACCGATTGACTTTAACTAGGTTAGATGGTATGGTTATAAGTAAGAAAGAACATTGCACAAAAATTGGCCGAGATGGTGTCATGTGATGCAGTTACAAGTAACGTAAAGTAACGAAAACAGTAACGTAAGGGAATTTTGCAAATTTAATCTTTTTTAAATGCCAGTGTTAATTTAAAAAATAACTATGTTATACAATCCGCCCGTATTTTTGTTTTTTTTTTGTATTTGAATTTACTTATTTTTTGTTTTACTTATTTCAGGTAAAAAGTTGGTTTAAACCAGTCTGTGACTTAGATACTCATGAAGAAAAAGAAGATGGTGTTGAAACCAATATAGCTGAATTTAAGAATCCTGTTGAGGTACACAACAAAATTTTCTTTTTCAACACGTTTAACAATATGAATATAAACAATTTCAATTAAACTAGTTAAAATACTTTCAGATAAATAAAAAAAGAAGAAAACTCCACAATTTTAGGCCTACAAAGTTTGAAACTTGTATGAAAAGTTTTGATCCATTGACATTGGAAGATTTGGCTATAAACAAAAAAAAGATAGCTGAAGTGGAAGATTGGATCGTTCAAGTCAGTGGCTCTAGTTGTAATGAAATGCTTCTGCTGTCTGGTCCGGTGGGTTGTGGAAAGACAGCTACAATCAATTTACTCGCCAAGAAATACAATATAAGGATAGCTGAATGGATAACTCCATTAGATATTGATCTTCCTTCTGAAAATGGTTGCTATTTTGCATCTATTAATTTTTTTACGTGATTGTTAAAATTACTTTTATCATATAAATATATTCAGGTAATAATAAGGAATGGAAGGATACGTGTTGTCTGAGCATGAGCAGAATTTAGATATTTTATTATTTAGAAATTTTTGACAACCAATCAAGAAAAATGTATTTTCTTTTTAAGTTTGTATAGAACTCATGAAGCCAAAATGAACTATTGCTGATTACAATAATATGCACATTCGATTTGACTGTTTTACATTGAAAATTTAAATTTTCGATGCTTTCCGACTGCGGCTTCATTTGATTAGACAGATTGTTTTCCTTCACTTTTTATGCTGAACGATATTGATGTCAATCACAATCACATTCCCACTTTCAATCTAGTAGTGGTAGTGTTCCTGATTTCGATCCCGGTCACGCTATTGCTTCTGATTGCAGTCCGACACGGTTTCCAATTCCATTCCATTTTCAATTTCGGTCCTGGTCCCGTCTCTCGGTTCTATTTCCCGTCCCGCTTTCAATTCCGATACCGCGTATCAGTCACGGTTCCGATTTTTAAGAAGCCGGGCCAAATAGTAGTGTCCAGATAAAATATAAGCTATATTACTCGGGGATGGAGTAGCTTTCCGATAGTGAAAGAATTTTTAGAAACGATTTAGTGATTCGATTCAATAGTACAAAACGCGGATTTTGTCGGGGCTTAAATAAATTGAATAAAAACCGGTGAAACGGTATCAATGTTCATTAATTTCGGACAAACCAACATCATTTTTATGCACATAATATTATGATGTTTTCAAGTTAGTAAGCACGAATATCATAAATATTTTGCTTAAATTCTAACATCCAACTTTTTTGTCTATACAACATGTTTCCCATGTATTACTAAGACGAATCTATATGCACGTGTCCCGTTCACCCTAGGCAATTCGAAAAATTTGTTAAACAATTGATTCGTCAGGCCATACCTAAAACTTGCCGCTATGATGTTTATCGATATGTTTTTGAGCTCCTTGAGTTTAAAAATATAGTTTGTTCAAACCTCATAGAACTTATCTTTAAGCGTTTGGAGATCAAAAATTCGATAAAATATTTGATCTTATAGCCCATTCTTAAATTTTTGTTACCCGCTTTCGAGTTTAGTCTTCGAAAATATACCTAGCAGTAAATTATTGAATTTGGGCTGAAAAGATCGATTTTTGTGCTTTGTCGAGCTCTCCGAACTCAAAAATATAATTGTAATACATTTTCAGATCTTCGAGTTCAAACATCTAGATTCATTTAAATAAAACACCTTTTTTAATATAAAATGTGTATCGAATATGTTGTTCGATTTTGATTTGATTTGCGGCATACCACGTAGTTTTTTAAGTGAAGAAAGTTGACCCGTACTAAACACCCATCACCAAGAACTTAAAGTTACTACGAAAAATTTTTTTTATATTTTTCGTTATCGCTGTCTCCAACTAATGAATCGATTTCGATGCAGTTTGCCATAACCTACTTTGCTTTTTAAACAGAAGAGCTAGATTTCAATTTTCATAGCAGGAAGTTAAAAAAAATAGAATCACTTTTTAGAAATGACAAAAGTAAGGTCTTAATTTCTTTTTAACAATAGCAAAACTTAATTCCCTCAAATTGTAGCTTGTATGAAAAGTTGACACATTGGTATAACATTTATGAGTAATTAATTTATATATTTGTACTGTTACCTGCATTTTCGTATGTATAAATGAAATGATTAAATAGTATTTATATTGCTGTTTTTATTAGATTAAACCTTATTTAATTTTTCTGTTTAAAATATATAATAGTTACAATATAAATCTGAAAAATGATAAGTCTCATGTATATTTTTTGTTTAAATTTATGTCTTTATAAGGTTGAATAATTTATTCTTAATCTTGACTTTCATTTGGAATAATATTTTTTTTCAGGAGAATATGAATATAGAGAAAGACAATCTATCCAATTTCAAAACTTCATTATTCACGCTGCTAATTTTAGTTCGTTGCTGGACAATTATACTTCAACTAAACTAGTTCTGATTGAAGATTTTCCCCATATATTTTTAAGAACTCCTTCAGAGTTTGTTAACGTACTGCAGTAAGTGTCTGTTTACACATAAGGGCGGGGAAAAAGTTTTTTCGAATTTCATATATAAATTAATGATAATTTTTCATCACATTTTATTTGCATTTAATTATAATATATATTTGCCCTTTGTTTAAAAACTTGTTGCCATTTTGTAAATAATGACATAATCCTATTGATGTAGAAATTTAGGGACTTCTGATTAAAAAATTACGACAAGTACCTTTATCATCTCTTGATGTTAACTTAACACTATCTAAAAAATTCTGAAGAGACCGAAACAGGTGAAAATCAGAGCGCAAAGTCAGGGCTATATGTTGGATGCATTACCACTTTCCAACCAAACTTTCAATATTTGCTGAGTGGCTAAAGATGTCTGCGATCTGGCGTTATTATGGTGAAAAACTACACCCTTTCTGTTGATTAATTTCGGTCGTTTTTTCCCTATTTCTTGCTTGAGTTTCATCAGGTGTTGCAGTAAAGATCCGAACCGATGGTTTTGCCCGGCGGTAAAAGCTCAAAATGAATAATACCCTTCCAATCACACCATACACATAGCATCTACTTATTTGCAAGTTAATCCGGTTTTCTCTGTAATTTGTGGAGCTTGCTTGCCTTTTGATCATGATCTTTTTCGCGCGTTCTTGTCGTAGGTAATTTATTTTTCATCACCAGTAATCAATCTTTGAATTCTAAAAAATTACCGGACTTAAAACGCTTGAACCAGTTTTGTGCTACTCTAACCGACATTGTATTAGGTCCATAAATGCCACAAATTTTTTTCACGGCTTGTGTACATTGATCTATAAAAAAGAGAAGATGCACAGTCCCGCGCTCAAAAACGGCTGCAGTAAATGAGTGCTAAAACAGACAGTTTAGCACTCATTGCATTCAGTGTAGTTTCGTCGCACCTGCTGTTATGACGTCGAAGTATTCTGTTAAAAAATGAAAAAAAATTGGTTATCTGTAAAGTCGGTTTATGGACGATAATTTTACGTGATAATGTCATAAGAAAACATCGATGAAAAATTGCATTATTTTATGAATTAAATTGAATTATTATCACTGAATTATGATCATTTTGTATAATACAAAGAAGGAGTTAATTGAAAATGAATGTATTCGATAAATTAATATTCATTTGAACTTGTTAATTCAAATATTTTTCTACTTAAATTATAAAGTAGAGATAGATGCGTCACAAGCCGAACGCTTAGGCCGATCGTGCCTCTCTATTGTTCTGCGCTCTCGCTCACACGCTCGGTTCAAGCGGAACGCGACAAAGAGTTATGCTTTTTCGTGCGTGCAGCCGGCGTTCGTCGATTTATAAGACGTTATCACCTCAAAAATAACACGTGAAAAGCTAAGAAAAAGGATGGTATTTCTTATTTTCGATAAGCAAAAATTAATTTACCATAATAAGTGCTCAATCACGTATTACAATGAGTTTTCGATGGGTATTTTGTATTTTTTTATTTAAGTAGCATCAAAAGCTGAGATATAAACAGATTTAAATGAAATAAACCTAGGCAACACCGGTCTCGTGTTTATTGCGTTGTCACATTATTCTGTTGCTTAATAATAAAGACCCTGTTCTTATACTAATGGAGTCGCCTTTTTTAATTATTATTTGTTTTATATTTATACAAATTTTAAAATTATCTCTAAAAGAAAGTCATACAATAGATTAAATCTAATCCAAAAAAATATGTTTATTATATTTGAATTTATTTTTTAGTAAATTATATATATACCTAAGTATTATATTCATCACAAATATGTTAGTGTTTACTTAATTTTCATCTTATTTTATTATATATATAAAAAGAAAATTTTGTATGACTATACTCATTTTAGATATTATCAAGTTCTTTCATGTATATTTTCAGCGACATTATGGAATTAAAGGTTATTTAATTTTGAATCTTGATTACTCCATTAATCGTTATCACTACTTTAAGTTTTATTATGAAGAAAAATATGCAGTGATTTTTTCGTACATTTAACCAAAAAACAATAATAAAGATTTAAAATAATATTAATCCACTTCACTGACGTCTTGTTTTAGAACAGTATGTGTAAATTGTAAAAAATAGGACTTATTGTCTTCCAGTGACAAAATGTTTGTTACTTGTTTTCTTTACACTTAAAAGTGAACCTTATGTTATTACATTTCGGTTGAAATGTTAGATGGTAAATTATGTTCCTTCCCTTCCTCTTTGGCATTGCAAAATGGTATCGTAAAAAAAGACAGACGTTATGTACACATTGAGCTATTTTTCGCCATCGAAATAGCAAGCGACTATGGATCTTTTCTTTTTTATACGTTTATGCTTATGTGGCATTTTTCCCTTTTTTGTAATAAAACTTCAAAATTTCTCAAATTTCTACGTTAGATTCACTCATTTTAGTAGACAGAAAAACAATAGAAAAATCACGGGAATCCGTTTTAAAGATTTATTTTACTTTTTTAAAATGTCATCTGTTTACTGTTATCAAAACTAGCATACAGCACAACCAAAGAGATTTTGCTGCAACTTTTACTTACACAAAACGAACAAACTTTTCCCCGACCTAATATTTAACTTTTGAGAGTTTACCTTTTCTAAACTTTATTTTATTTTAGGGAATATAAAGAACGTGCGAAATCTCCTTTAGTTTTTATATGTTCTGAATCGCACACGGATGGTAAAAATACTCTTCTAAATATTTTTACAACAAGCCTAAAGGAACAATTTAATATTCACCACATTGTGTACGTATGAAATTATGTTTTTTGATTTTATTATTGCCTTTTTTTAAGTGATAAAATGTTTATTAATATTCTAATGCTTTTCTGTTTTTCATTAGGTTTAACGCAATCTCACAAACTGGCCTCAGAACAGCTTTAAATCGTGTGTCAGATATAATAAGCAAAAAATTTAAAACAAATTACAACAAACCAACTACAGAACAAATAGAATGTGTAGTTAATTCTTCTGCTGGTGATGTTCGGTCTGCCATCTTGAATCTGCATTTTGCTTGTTTAAAAGGTGTTAGTTTTTTTTTTAATTTTAATTTCATTGTTTATTATATTCATATGAATGTATTACACATAAACTAACGGTTTCTAATCAGGTGCAAACGTAAATTTAGAAACTAGTATGCTTATACACAAAGAAAAAAAAGGCAAAGAAAATAAGAAAAGGAAAGATCCAGCATCAAAATTTGCTTCTCTAGGGAAAGATCAAACTGTCAACATTTTGCATGGCGTAGGTCGTGTTTTAAATCCCAAAGGTAAATAACTTTCAATATGAATTTTTAATTGATTTGTTTTAAAATATTATGGCCTAAGTATTAAATTGCCTTTAGATATAAAAAATTAAAACATTTTTTAAGGACATAATTATTTAGTTAGAAGAGTTACCCATATTATATACACTTTTATCAACAAGGTCATTGTGCATTTATGGATTTCATTATAGATTTTACCATGCGTCTTTTCGCAAATATTTATAATTTCCTCGCCTTATAAACAATTATGCCAAAGAAACCATAATCATTGAATTAGTTGTTTCGGAGAAAAATAGCTTTGAACATCTACGTAAAAATGTCGTAGTGATAACCTTAGAATAGTTGACGTGTAGGTTAGCTATTCATTTATACAGTTTTTAAGTTGTCCTGTTTATAAATGTATATTTTTTTCTTGTATTGTTTCATTTGCTATCTGGATATGTATTGTCTATCTATGTATGGCATATGAAAATTAAACTATTTACTTAGAGTCACAGTATTTTTCAGTCATGGGGTTGGAGTTTACATTAGTGACTAGGATCAAATTGGAAATTGGTATTGTTTGATATTTAACCAAATACTACAATGCTGTATTAGAAAAAGTGATTCCTTAATGGCACCTAGCTTTTCTTTTATCTTATGAATTATTAATTAAGATTGTGTCAAATCCGACTATATTTTACTAGCTGCCCTTTTTATAAAATTGTAAAGCATCACACGCACGACCCTTTGCTTCACTCAATCAGGCAGGTAATAAAGGTTTCGGACCAAACTAACTATAGAGTTACATATTCTTTTCAGTAATCACCATAAATGGAAAAAACAGATTGACACATCAGCCAGAAGAAGTAGTGGAACAGTTTCTATCTCAACCGAAATCTTTCATCAATTTCCTTGCTGAAAATTACTTACCACATTTTGCGACTATAGAACAAGTGGAACATGCAACCGCGGCGCTGAGCGACGCCGACTGCCTCCTGGCCGAGTGGCGGGTGAGTCATAACCACAGAAAGTTAACACATGCATACGATTTTATTATACCTACATATGTCTATACATATATATTATACTATATGTGCTAATTCGAAAATTCTTGTAACATATTGACATCCGTGTATACTTTGAATTACTCATTGGTTTAGGATGTTCATTGCTTTATGGATAAATTAATTTTATCATTGTTTTAAGGATCCAAACCGAGTAATTCATTTATGGCAAATTTTAAGAATATAAAATGTTGGCTATTGACTACCAGAATCATTATTACATCTATCTCCAAATAGTTTAAAAGGAAATTACTATTTTTGTCTCTATGTTTATATGTGTACTTAGTAGGACTTCCTTTAGACACTTTTTACATAAGAAAAATGTTTAAATTGACTTAGTTTCATTAAATTATTATCATACGTATTGGAACTGTACACAATAAGAGAATTTTGATTCCACTTATAAATTGAACATATTCTGGTACTATTTTACTATTTAAATTTCAATGAACTCAATTTTTAATTATAACTGCCTTTGTTCCGATAATAAATACATCTCTAGAACTTACATTCGAAAAAATATGGTACATCGTAGCAAGTGGAAGTTAATCATTCGATGGTTTGAGATTTTATGTTTGCAAATATAATTGACAAGGGTGCAAATTTAGCAAATGGTGAAAGAGTTTTTACACTAAATGTTGGTTTACACTTGTTTTGAATCATTCAATTCATTTGCTAACTATTTTAAGTTCAAGAAACATATTTCTTGGACCGAAATTACGAGGCACTTATAATCTATTTCGTTTTGTTTCATTTTAATCTTATGTCACTCGAAGTCGAAACAAAATAATTGTGTACCTTTGGTGAACTTAAAAATGTGTTAAAATACGTCATTGATTTTTAAATATGGTTTAGCCGAGTTAAACATCAATTTTCTGGTTTTTTAGAACCTTAAATTGCAAACACTGTCTTTTCACTTTAATGAATCTTAAGACTCATTTTACTAATTTTTATTTGGTTCCGTAATGACATGAAATAATTAAAAATAACAATAAATTGTATTATCAAAAAAATTAATACGAATGCAACATGTGTGTTTATTTTATTTGTTACTAACATTAAATTTAATTTTTACGTATAATATAGATAATTAAGGCAATGAACATATGCATAAACATATTTATATATGCTCGCAGCTAACGTAAAAGAACACATTTAAAAAAACATTTACAATAGATGTATGATTGTGAAAAGGTGACAAAGAACTGCTATGATTTCGTGCTGTCTGTCAATACATCGGTACGTCCGTATGTCACTATCATAACTTTCACCGATTTCGACGAATGCGAGTAGGCAGATATTTCGTGTTTACCGTATATATATATATATATATATATATATATATATATATATATGTGCGTGCGTGCGTCTCTGTGTATATATATATAATAAAATGATTAGTTTTGGGCACTATATCGGAGACCGTTAGATGGTATTTAAAATGTATTTAAACTTCTAAGAGCCCCTTCCGCCTTCTTTTAAACTAAGATTTAACAAAAAGTCAAATTTAAAATAAAATTTGCGTTTCATGATTTGCGTTCTTTTCACCATTGTTCGGGCCAAAATCTATTAAAAGTTTTTTAGTAATCCACAATTTTTAATTGTCAATAATTGAGTTGCCAATAAAAAGGAGCCGTAAGCATCCCAAACCGATGAGCCAGCATGAAAAGATTGGTAGATGTCACTGAAGTAAGGGCGATATGCAAAGACCCCATACCATGTGGAAATCTATAATCTCTGCCTAACCTGAGAAACAGGCCTCAGTTTATATTATTGTTATTAATATTATTAATTTAAGCATTAGCTAATTTGGGCATGCATGTAGACTTTAATATAATTTGTAATATTTGCATTTGTACCTACATTTTTTTTTAATTAATACGAGGAATGCTATATTTTATTTCAACTTAGTGCATTTTCAAAATTTCACTTCGTTTCATTCTAATCCGTGTGCCCAATTCATGTTGGCCATAGTGAGTGAGTTAAAGATTATACAGAAGTAATGATTCCTTTATCTTCCTTTTAATTTTTTTTTTTGCCACTCTGTAATGTTTTAAGGACAAGGCTAACAAACACTTAAATAATGATATGGTCAAATCTGATAATTTTATGGCTAATGCATCGATTACAGAATCGTAACACAGTGCTTTTGTATCGAATATACAGGAGTGTAACAAATAAATATTTTCGATTCCCCACCGAATTTGAAAAATTATTTTGTTTCGTAAACACTACATACATTTATCGACATATTATCACAGGCGAAATTCGCATAAAAATATTCAGTTTTGTATTGATAAATGTCGATCTTGTTTTAAAATCGTCACTCGTCATTTACATTTTGTAAGCAATTACAACAGTAGTGATTGATGTCTCCGCTATTGTTTGCACCAATAAGATCACGGATGTAACCGCGCCAGCATCTACAACATTATGTGCAGTCAGTCGATCCTTTTTGAGCACTCACTATTGTCCATCCGCCGCTGCGTGAATGAGCTGTCGCTGTATTAATTTCGTTTGTTACAGCTCAATATAACGCTCACGATAGTTAGATAATATTCAGATGTTGTTTATAGTCGATTATACGTCACAAAGTCCAATTCGCTGTTAAGAGTTGTAGATGGTTAATCTTTAAATATAACCTTATTCCTCACATTCGATATCGTATAGCTGACGTCGATGACGTCACGAATTTATTCAATCTGTTTTATGATTCAGTTGCAAATTACTAATTGATTGGTTATTACCGCAGATGTAGATAATTTGCGCTTGGACTATTCGAATAATTTAATTTTTTGCAGATTTTACTGAGACATATTTATAAACTCGCAAATATCGAATTTATTTAAAATTTGGACTTATTCGCTTGAATATAACGCCGAAAGATTGTGGGACAAACTTACCTTTGTTGCGATTGAGACGTTATTAGTTTATTTAGTTTTAGGTTAGGCATCTGCTATCGAAACCTATATTAAGTGTCTATTGCTCATTTTATTCTTACAATCAAATGGGAATAAACTCTCCAATTCGAATTGATGAAGTATTGGACATCTTTTTACGTGCACCAGCGGGTCTGGTAGGAGGTAGAATTTAGAAAATTACCAACCAACCAATCAACCTAGAAAAGACTTTCTTTATGGAGCATTGCTATAGGGAAGGATTCTCTTTCACTATGTTGAGCGAGAAAAATATTTCCATAGAGAGAGTAATAACTAGGACATCATTTTAGGTCCACAGATGAAAATAAGTGCCGTAGGTGCGGTCGAGCACGATTTAAGCGGCAGATATATTATCGTGATTCCGTTAGACGAAACCATCACTCTTGGTGACTCATTACCGATGCAGCGATCTGTAATGAGTCACCGACAGGTTTGAGTAGGTATTATAGTCCCTTGAACGAAAATCTTTCTATATGTAGACTGACTCGTGTCAGTCTACAAATGAAGATATGTATTCATAGAATTTTAATAATAAGGGCCGTTTAATGCTAGTTTGTTTCGACAAATTTAATTTTTGATAAACAATTCGTTATACTGCATCATTGCGTGGTATTTTCTACTATAAATTTTACGAATAAATAAATAATGTATCGATTTGAATGCTCCTACGACAATGACCGCTGGTGAAATTGGGTCAATCACTAAATGATTTATTGCACACGGGAGAAAATATATACTAAGCAGTTTTGTATCAATTTTTTTTGAATTTCAGTTTATTTCATCAGTACCGATAAATGACAAATGTGTCTTCACAAATAAACGAAGGAAAATTACCATTGCCTGGCAAAGACTTTCACATCATTAAAACACTAAAGATTCACTTTGATTATTTGAAATAACGTGCTTTCCTTTCGGCTTAAGGTATAGATAGTCCTTGTATTTGGAACCGTAGGCACTATTCGTTACCTAATCGATAAATAATGAATATGATCGATATCTCCTCACCACATACGGCACAAAAGTATGGACGGTTTCTTTAGAAGTGAACTTTTTCGAAAACATAGCTATAGAGGCTGATCAAATTATTTAAAACTAAAGGCGTGTTAGGCGTGTGTAAAGAGTGTATAGTTCTCAAGCGATTCTACTCACATTATGAAAAGCATAGTACTAGAAGATGGCGTTTTATAAGTTGTTGGGTTACGATACTAACGATTATTTTAAAATATCAACTCTAAATTGGCTTCCAACAGCAGACATGGTTTGTTTGAAAGTTGAATCAGACACTGAAATGTACGCAAGACCGCATTTTGTGTAGTATACTACGTCTTTGGCACCCAATGAGATTCATTTCTCCTGTTGCATTAATGACGGAATTAGTTGTTCAATCGTCGTAAAAAACAAAATCAGTTGGGATGATATCGTAATTTTAATTGAGTTACCTTTAAGTTTCAGTCGCAAATCCCAATAGGTACAGCGATATGGGAAAGGGTGTAGGTGGCTTCGCACACGGGAACGGAAGTGTTTATCATCGCAGAAACATAACATTTCACATTTAGGAATCGCTGAGTTAGCTGTTAGACCCTTTATACCAGGTATGGGCAACCTTTGACATGTTTTGGGCCAAACTTTAGCGTGTAAATACGTTCGCGGGCCGCGTTCAAGTCTGTTTTTTTTTCAATTTTTTTCTTTATATACCCATCACGAAAAAATATTCGCTTGTGTATTGGTGATGAGGCCCAAATTGATGCAATGTCCTTTCTGATCATTCCTTTGTTAGTACGAAAATGTAGAGGCGGAGTCCGAGTTCCATTTTGACCGGTCTTCTTTTAATTTTTTTTTTGAACTTTTGCAATTGTTTATGTGCGAATACATTTTTTTCGCGTATTTTTTTAGAGACCATTCCGAGACGAATGCGCTGGTATTTTGATTGACTGAAACACTAATATCCCACTTTTTTGAAAGATTTATATTTTTTTTACCATAGCTCACGTTTTAAGTATCGTACAGTGACTTATAACAATACCCACTCTGTAGCAACGTATCATGCAATATTGTTCGTATATTCAACGTATTGATTCAAACGTATCATTTGAGGTTAACCACAAATATTTTATCGAAATGAAGTTTTTATTCTATGAATCCGGCTCGTTATGGAGTAACAAACCGGATACAAAGAGTAAAACGTCATATGGGATATAGTATATTACTTTGTGTAATCGAAACCTCAACGTGAGTCAATGCATACATACAATTTATTGTTGTAATGCGGCATTATATTATTGTTACCATATATGGAAATTTTCATAATCTGTATATAATTACTTTTGTAATAATTATTATTTTATATATGTAGAATAATAAGCAAAATTAGGATAACAACATGTATATGTGAACTTATTGTTTGTAGTTGAATATATGAATTGACCAATATTTAATGTAATGTTAAAAATAAATATAAAGAAATAAAGTACAAAATATTTAAACTAATGTTTCATCAGTATTTATTCACAATTGAAAATTATCAAAATGCTCGGTGAGCAAAATATATTAGGTCGGGGGAAAGCTTTTTCGTATTTTATAAGTAAAAAGTTGCAGTAAAATCTCTTGTTGAGCTGTTTGCTTTTGGCTAGTTTTAATACATTATTTAGATGATATTTTCAAAACGAAAAATAAAAGTAAAAATGGTGTTCCACCAATTTCCTATTGTTTTTTTGTCCACCAAAATGAGTAAATCTAACGTAGAAATTTGATACATTTTGAAGTTTTATTAAAAAAAAAAAGGAAATATGCAATACAAGTCGCGAAAAGATTTGTGACGTTTACGGACTGAATTCAGTGTCGGTAAGAGTAGCACAAAATTGATACAAGCGTTTTCAGTCCGGTAATTTTGATGTCAAAAATGAACCTCGCTCTGGTCTACCTGTAACGAATAAAGTCGATGCCATTTTGGAAAAAGTAAAAAAATGGGTTACCTATGATAAAAACGTGCTATAAAGACCGTGATCTATGGCAAGCAAGCTCCACAGACTAGCGAAACCCGGATTAACACTCGCAATAAGTTGATGCTATGTTTATGGTGGGATGGGAGGGGCATTATTCATTACGAGCTTTTACCGCCGGACAAAACCATCAATTCGGATCTTAACTGCCAACAGCTAATTAAACTAAAGCAAGAAGTAGAGAAAAAAATTGAGGGGATTGATCAATAGAAAGAGTGTGGTTTTTGACCATGACAACGCCAGAACACACATCTTTAGTTACTCAGCAAATACAGAAGAAGTTTGGTCGGGAAGTGTTAATGCATCCACCATATAGCCCTGACTTTGCATCCTCAGATTTTCACCTATTTCGGTCTCTTCAGTATTCTTTAGGTAGTGTTATGTTAACATTAAGAGAGGACTATCAAAACTGATTGTCCCAGTTTTTTGATCAGAAATCTCAAAATTTCTACAGCAGTGGAATTACGTTACTACCTATAAAATGGCAACAAGTTATTGAACAAAACGGTGTATATATATTATACTTAAATGTAAATAAAATATGACGAAAAATGATTTTGAATTTGTATATAAAATTTTGAAAAAACTTTTTCCTTGACCTTTTATATCGATAGTACACTTCTATGATTCATGTCCTTTGAATTTATAAAATTGTACGTCCACTGTGCATGTAAAGTTTTGCCGTCACCGCACAGATTCCATGAGTTCAATTATAACTCTTTCCATTTTAGACCTTTTTCCTCCTTATTCTGACGTCTGTTTGTTACATTTTGAAGTACTCTGTCACCTGAAACCTTAACCTTAACCTGACCGTTAAACATAATTTTAGGGTTCTTTGATAATTACTAATAATCATTATAATTCGATTAATTTCGTTGAAATTTTTGCAGTCTGTTCATATGAATACCAAATAATGCCGCTGACCCCATTTCGATGAAACTTATCAAGGAATATAACTTTCCCCGTGAAAACGGCCTTTCAATAATTACCTTTTAAGTTAACAGGAAATTATTTCGAAAGATAAAGGTGTTTGGAAAAACGAAACCTAAAACTATTATAATTGTTTATGAACCACGGCGCATTAGCTACTGTTATAAATGCATTGATACTGTATATGAATCCATTGAAGCGAGCTGAGCAGCGGCTAAAAAAAAGTATCGTTAGGTAAGGTTTTAAGCCCT
Source organism: Eumeta japonica (assembly GCA_005406025.1). Taxonomy (NCBI): domain Eukaryota; kingdom Metazoa; phylum Arthropoda; class Insecta; order Lepidoptera; family Psychidae; genus Eumeta; species Eumeta japonica. Next base: position 169,614 of record BGZK01000363.1, read on the forward strand.
TGAGCTAATTTTGAAGAAATTTGCCAGGGAAATAAATCGCATCTTCAAAATGAATATATATTACTTTCTATTGCAGATTATAGTATTCAAAAAGACAGTTATTAAAAAAGAAAGAAAAAGAAATGCACACCAAAGTTATGTTCAGAAAAAAAGCTAGTAGTCCACGTGGGCGCAGCTACCCGTAATAACTAGTCCTTCATAAGTATGGAACCTACTTTTTGCTTTTGAAAGTTCATAATAAAATTAAGACAAATGTTATAGTAACTTTTGTGGGTATAAGTCTGAAAACAGCGATAACTGATTTTCTAGAAAACGTTAAGAGAGTTTTAAAAACAATTTCTACAATGTTTTTAGAGATTTTGAAAATGTATCATTTGCTAAGGTAGTTAGTTTGAAGGACATCTAAAAGACAAACTGAAGTGATTTAGGTAATATAATCCTATTTCTCGATATCTTTTTAATCTTAAAAAGATTACATTTCAATTCTTATTTTATCCAGTTAGGTATACGAGGCAATTTACAATACAAACAGGTGTGCGTAAGATAACTATATTGTACGAATTTTGAACCCGAGTATATGGCAGTGCTGCCCACGATGAGCCTGCTGCAGCTGACGAAGCGCGCGCGCGCTTATTGCAGGGAATTTTCCATATTACTTCTTCTGCGGTTGCGTTTCTTTTGCATTGTGTTTGCCTTTTCGTACGCACAGTGCCTGTATCTAACGGCTATGTGGAGTATGGGTTTCTTGGAACATTCTAGATATTCTTCGCTAGTTGCTGGTAAGGTCGTTATTAATTGTGTCGCTACTTGATGCGAGGTGGGATTAGACGTATGAAATAACCTATGTTAATTTCAAAAACAAAATTTCAAGAGGTAGGAACAAACGGGTTGCAGGATAAAATAATGGGGTTATTTGCCGTTATATTTAATTTTATTGATATAGTGTAAACACCACCCCAGCTTGACTAGTCTGACAGTCTGTTAAAAATGATCAAAGCGCACTTCTAAAGCTATTATTGAAATGTACATTAAAGTATATTATATTATAAGTGTTTATATTAATGCACGGAAAAATGTGTATAAAATATTTTCGAACAGATTGATTATAAATATATAATATATATAAAAATTAAATAAAAATAAAAATTAAAGTAAAGAAGAAAAAAATTTAACTTTTTTCCTTTTCATTCACAAATAGGTTTAAAAGTTTCGTTTACGTATAAAAATAACCCTGTTAAAACGTGAGCTCTTAACGGTCCGTATCGCACTTTTTTACTTTCCATACGAAATGTATAGCAAAAAATATTTCTCCTTTTGAGTTTTATAACTAGCTAACAACATGTCGTATACAAAAACACCTTCATACATGTATACAGGATGAAATTGATCATGCATGTTTCCGCAAATATAATACCCTCCTTTTTTAAAACAACTTTGCCAAAGTAACTATAACAAAAATATATCATTGAAAATATGCTTTTATAATCATATTTCCAATGATATATTTTATAAGCATATATTAGTTATACAATATAAAATAATAGCAAAGGAAACCCCACGAAATGCTCGGCCAGACGACGCCCACGCGTTACGCCGCTCCACATGACGCGTCCGGGCACGTCATGAACGGACTGTGCAATGCATTATTTTTAAAGAATTTGTTTAGTTGCTTACCTACTGATGACACTTGATGTTGTCAGCGATATAAAGGTTACCGATGGTATTATTAAATTAGTCTGATTTCCCACGAGTGTTCCACTCACCTCTAAACAAACACAGCAAACTAAGGCAAATATGACTGCTGGGGATATTAAAGGATGTAAGCGTCCGAGCAGATCAACGACGGCGGCAACGACGCCCCAGCCTGCAGCTGGGGCGACCGAGACTATGCAAATGGATGATGTATTTTCTATCAACGGTGGACTGTATAAACATCGATTATGTCCGAACACCGATTATTAAAGACTTATTTTGTAGCAGCTTGTGCACGTTTGAGTACTACGTTTATAATTACACGAAATCCGAAGGAGTTCTTAGTATTCAAAAATAATATTTCCTTTGAGCAAAATACATATATTTTGCTCAAGTAAAATATTATCCGCTACGTGTATATATTTACGTAAAATATATGACCATATCCACGACACAGCTAAACCCTGATTTTTTTTTTCTAAATAATGAGTTGGCCTACCATATATTCTTGTTACAAAACACTGACTCATATTTAAGATAAATTATTTTTTCGTTATCGATCTTGTATTCACCGAAAAATATAATTTTATTGCGAAGTAGAAATTTTCTGAATAGCCTCTTTAATATGCATGTGAGTTATTAAAGATTGTCATTAAAAAAAACTATTAAAAGTTAGTTATTCAGTGAGTGTAAATTTGTATATATCACATGTTACGCGGACATACGAGCCACAAGTATTATTGATTTATAAGAATAACGGTTGTCTTATAATCACTACAAATGATGATTTGGTATCCAAATCGATAACTGATATAGAAACAAGAAACGAAATCGAAACTAGGACGCGATTGGGAACGGAACTGATCTATTGCGACCGCATCGGCGTGACAGCTTATGCACATACGGCGGCGCAAGTTCATAAATATACTCCTCAAAACTATTACCCAATTATTACAGTTCGATGAATGCACAACCCAAAGGAAGCTTTGTATTTGATACAAATTTTCATTATCATACTTAAATTACACAAGTGCCTGTTTTTAATAACTTCACTTCGTTCTTATCGTCGTTGTTATGGGTGATAATTGTAGAGATGTAACAATATATTCTATGTGGAATTTTGTGGAGACCAGTATTGTATGCCATACATTGTTTTGAGGATCTTAACGTACGTAAAAATACCGCTCTGACGGTTCCGTCTTTTTTATACAGGCACGTGAGGCAGAGGCCCTCTGACAAGAATTCATCCAGATTTATTTTTTTTTATTAAAATGGGACATAGTCGTTCCTGTACGCAGTTCTCTTATTTCTTCTCTCTATATATTATTTTTTGAAACCAAACGTTCTCAGTCGCAAGACCTCAATACAAGTGTTACCAACTGTCACTATTATGACCGGAAGTGTTGCCACAATTGCGTCTCGACTTTCTATGGCGATACAACACACATGTACAATCTTGCATATTATGTACATTATTACGATTAACTCGGGATATTTGCATCCCTTTTTATAAGAAACTACCCATTCGTTACATATGAATTTTATGTCATCTTATAGATAGTCGCTTGTATTATTAACCAATAATTAAAAATTATTGCTTTTATTTTTGCAAAATAATTAATCAAAAACCTTGTATATTTAAACACTGGCGTCTAGCGAGGAAATAAAATATAGAATACTTTGCCCGTGGCGGCCCTTCGACTCAACTTACTCAGCAATGAAATAAAATAATAAAAAAAAAAATTCGCATGGCGGTGCTTCATCTCAACTTTTGATGCTTGAGCAACTATATGATTTCTTCCTAAAACAAAATCACTTTTCTAGATTTGTCTCCGTATTTTTAAATATAATATAACCTAGGGAAAATAGTAAGAATTATGGAAAAGTTGTGAAAAATAATATACATGTTTTGCGCGAATTATTAGCGCAGGTTCGCCTAGTAATATTTTTGACCGTCCCTCTCTCCTCTTTGTCGCTTTAAGTTACATGTGTGCCACTCAGCTTTATAGTTGTATCATTCTTTTTCTGAACTACAAAGAATCCTACTCTTTTACTGCATAATCACACCCTTCCTATCGGAATTTAATCTTTTTCAGCTTTGTGATTCAGTGAAGGTCAAGTATTGATGATTACAATGAAGTGTAGGGTTGCCAAAAAAAAAACGGATACGCAACAAGGCATTACTTTTATTAAAAAAATATTGTTATTAAAACCTATGATTTATTAAATATGGGCAAATCAGTCTTTAATGTTATCTATTAAGTCCAGAATACACATCTATAAGTTATTGTAACATATTAAGTTAATTAGTAATAAATATAATTTAAAGAAGATCCGGTTTTAAACATCAGCAATGGAGAACTTTAATTAAAAGGATGCGTACAAAATATGAACGAATTACAAAACTTTCTGAAACTTATAAAACATTATATTTTTCAAATGTTCATGAAATTACTTATTAGTGTTTACTTGACTAGTACAAATCACAGTTTCAATCAAAAGCTAAGAGAACCTACGTCACACAAAATCCGTATTTATCGACAAAGTTTATATTTGCTCTACTTGTTAGGGCCCTTTTAAAATGTAGTAGTTTTTCTAGTGTCGGTTGTTTTCCACGATACGGCCATGACTCCATTACGATATGTGAGAAATCCCAAGGCACATTCAACATGGTACGTAGACGGTAGCTGTAAACAAAAGAAATTTCAAATTTAAACAAATGTTTTATTAATTTCCCTAATTCGATATGCATTAACATATATTTATACAAGGTGAAAATGTTTTTTGGTTTTTGAAAACGACTATGGCTACAGAATGGAAAAAGAAAAATAATATTCAGCTAATTAAAATTTCGTTGCAACAGCGTACCTGTTTTTTTATTATACCATTTTGGAAAACAGAGTTACGAATTATTTAACGATAGAAAACGAATAAACTTTGTATGCTAAAAATTAGTTTCGAAGAGTATACGGCTCTGATAGATATGTTTTTTTTCACTCATTTATTTTTTTAGTTAGTGATATTCTGGCTTACATTTATGAAAAATATTTGTATCTATTTCATGTATATATACAACTATTATTAAAACATTACTAAGTTCCTTTCATAGAAAATAGACAAACGCAACGATTGCTTACGTTTGGTAGTGTATGTTTTTATATAATGTTAGTATACAATGTTTTTCTATTGCAATAATATTTCATTGGGCCAGCGCGGAGCGCTTAAGTTCAAGGCAGAAACAGAAAAAAATGTCGGAAGATATGCCCCAACGGTGGGATAAATAAAACTTGACCGATGATATTTCACTGTGAAAAACAAAGAAAACAGTTAAGAGTGTTTCAAGACACTGACTTTAATTATATGGATTACCTACGTTTAAAAAACCGATGACAGTATAGAGTACATATTAAATTATAATATTATGCGTGCAGTTATACGCCATAATAGTGTCTATCACCTACGTACTTTTACTTGTCGTATGCCCAACAAATAAATACTATACATTTTTCAATATATATTTTGTGTGCAATAATGACGTAACGTTACGTTAACTTGCATAAAGCTCTAGATCGTTTTTTATTGTTATATTTCAACTACACTATTTATAAATAACAAAACTTGTAAAATAGATTTGTAATTTCATGCAATTTGTTATGACTATTAAAATAGAACTTTTAAGACTATCCTTTTATAATGAACTTGATACTTCTAAGGTGTGGAACACCATGATTTTAATGTAAAAAATAGAAGGAACAAGCATATTGATTCTCGGTAAATCGCAAAGTAATAAATATTGGTACTTTTTACTAGTACGAAATAAATGTTATATTATTGAGTTGATGTAACGTAATTTATATTAGTCAATGGCATTTTGGGCATGCTCTAGACCTCGTTGTCCTTGAATACAAATAAATATCGTTGCGCAATGCAGTATCATTTAATTTTGCTATATATGTGTTATCGTTTATCTCTATTACGAAATCCTGTAACACAACAAAACTGTCAGATTTGCACATCAATCAAGTTTCAGTGAGTCGCTCTACAAATATAGGCAAAAGCCAGTGTTTAACGTGTATATTAATTAAAAATAGAATCAGTGGTACTTTTCTACAATGTGTGTACAGAATAATCTAACTTTTATAGAATTATTTTAATATTAACAACGAATTGAGAAAATGTGGCAATTACGTAACAGACCCTTCGTGCAAGTATTTTTTTAAATTTTAAAAATATTTTTTTGAATTAAAATTTAAAAAGGAACGCACTGTGTAAGTGATAAAACTGTCATATCTAATACGATAAATTAGAAAAAAATATTTGGTTCATTAAGCCAACACAAATATTTATAAATTCTCGCTTTGTTTCACCTTAAGTTTTTAAAGTTAATTACGTGATCTATCATGTGGCTTAAAATTCCAAATTTTTTAAGAAATGAGTCACACTTAAAATATGTAATTAATGAGATTTTTATGATTTTAATCGTACGTAGGTTATTAACTCTTTGTTTAATAAAAATTTTATTGCTATAATAATGTCATACAAAAGTTTTGGAATTTATAAAATAATGATTATTAAAAAATAGAAGAGTAGAACTCTTATCATAGCTTTTGTACCCAATATATTGTTTGGTATGCACCAGGAAGTAACGAAAATTAATAAGAAAAATGTAAAGAAAGAATGTTTAAGTCTTATCTAAGGCGAGATCATTGCATTACAATGCACTAGAAGATCCGCAACGTTCGACAAATAGAATATTGTAATACACTTACGGCTAGCTCGTCTAAAGCATCCCAATCGTGTCGCAATACAGGGCGGCGGGCATCCCAGTCCAAAAACGTCTCTCTTGGCTCTTGATTTGTAATTATTTTTTTTATTCGAAAGTGGCTGATGGTCGTCTCCATTGAGATCTGTAAGTAGTTCCCGAAGTCCGAAAGTTCTCGATTTAACAGTTTTAATGGGTTCATTCACTTTTAACGATAAATGATGATGTGCCGCGTAGGTGTGCAGTCCAATATGCACGAACAGACAGGCAGTTACCGTTGATAGTAGAATCAAATTCTTAATATTAATGTACATTGTGAAATATATTATATCAAACTGCGTAATGTACACACCCGAGGCGCGTGCGCCGTCCGTTAACACTAGTGTTTGCGGGGATATACACAGTTTTTTATATGCGAACGATATGACTAATACCGCGGTAACATTGACAGACCAGTTTCCGAGCGGGCTTTGAGTGTCTTGACGTTTCGACGTCAATATGTCGTTTGTACAGGTGCATACAGGCGTCGAATGGAATTTTATGAAACAATACGTGCCTTCAAATTCTGTAATGTTGAGTAACATATGCGATGATTTGGATTATGATGTTTCTTTTTTAATGAATGTGTGTCATCATCATTGACTTAAAAGTCTAGTGCTGTAGTAGATAATTAATGTTCATTGAACTAGCCTACAGCTAATGTTCAGGCTTCCATAGCCAAAGGCAGAACCCCTATAGTTTCTTTCTGTCCATCTTCCGTACCTTCGCATGTCGTAGCTTAATAACTTCTTCATTTTTTCATTGAATCTTATAAAATCGTGCAAACAGGTGTTTTATGTATACCGCTATATAATTATTTAAAGAAAATACTACTAGAAATTTTGAGGTGACTAGATAGGTTATTTTTTAATTTTGCCATTTATACACAAGTGAGTATTTAAACACAATCGAGTCAATCATATCTTTACGGAGCAATATAAAATTTAAACTCTGTATTAGATTATTGATTATTCACTAGTATACAGTCAGACACATTCAATACTTGTAGTTACATTACAAAATCGGCTCACTCTACATCAATTTTATGGTGTAGGCATAAAAAGTAGAAAAAATTTACAGGAAACCCTTCTGAATTCTGTTTGTTGCTCGTAGTATCAAATTGGTATGCATATGATTTTGTAGCTATTTTGGCATCCATATAATAAAAGTAAATTACACTTTCATAATAATTGGTGATTAAAAGTTTATTTTTAAAACATTACAAATAAAAAAAATGTTAATTATCGTACAATTTTATTACTATTTCTTTGTTTATTTTTTTAAGTTTTATTGAATTAAATGAAACTAGGAAATAATTGTTTGAGTTAATTGTTAATCTATTTCATGTTGTTTTATACATCGTATATAGCTAAGGAACTTCGTTCCAACCGAGTGTCCTAAGACATTTCTCTTTAATTTTTATAATTTTTAATGAAGTGTAACTAGAGTTTTAAAATCACTTTGTTAATATCTTTTTGAGAGTAGATTTTAATATTGCCGGGTTATTATTTTGCCATCTATGAGATCTAAAGTTTGAGAACATTATTACAAAATAATCTTGACAAATTTTATAATATTATTTATCCAAAATTAAATGTTCCATTGACACAACAATGACAGGGTTGTCAAGCTTCCGATACATAATGTTATTACAGGTATAAAACTAATATCCCTTTTGCTGTCTACCACTAATTTACCATTGGCAGTGATTTTTTATCATTTACAATAATTTACATTTAGAAAGTATATATGGCATAGAAAGCATTAAATATACGGGTAAGTTATGTAAGAAAATGCAGAACAACGTTTACTGTGCTATCATTCGTTCAGCTAGGAGAGAGATCACCATGCAACTGTAACAACTCTTACATGAACATTATCAGTATAACAACATGATCCAATGGTTCAAAACAGCCTTAGAAATGATGCCATCCGACGATCATAAAATAGTGATCACAGCAGGCAAAATACCTGGAGAGCATGAGAGACGCTCCAACGCACCAATGTTAAACGAAGTTGGCATTGTAGTTGTTGGAGAGAATATGGAGTGTCGCGACTTTGTAATTCAACGACGTAATGGTGCCAACCTTCAGCGTATTAGCGAAACACATCGTTAGTATGATGCATTACAATACCTCTTTATATTTGGCGGAGCAGAGGATGAATATCATTTTTGGATCAAGATGATTAATTCAGCGACTGGTACGTATCTGTTTATGGAATTGCAGATAGTACAAGTGTTATCAGCTTCGTATAAATAAAACAACTAATGGCAGAAATAACCCTCTACTGTAGTTAAAACTGTTTTTCATTTGATTCCTAAATAAAGTAAATTATTCTTCTGCAGGTCAAGAAACAAACAAAAAGGTCAGCTTAATGAATTTTCAAACACAACTTTTCATGATTCGTCTAAACGAGGATAATCACATTTTGAAATGCCGCAGATTATTTCATCAGTTCGCCGTTGACATATATGTCAAAATTGAAACGGAACGTCTGACGTGATCAGAAGAAATTACGATCAGAAGAATACATTCATTTCCGCGATGCTATGAACAAGGATGGAAACGGAAATAATGTTTACAATTTTAACAGCAACGTATGTGGGAAGCTCAAGACATGCATGAATATGCGTATGATGCTATGACTTACGTGCGTCATTACGGTCAACCAGATTTATTTATTACTTTCACGTGTAACCCAAAAAGAATAGAAATCACTAATCTCTTATTATCCGGTCAATGATCCAACGATCGTCACGACATAACAGCATAAGTGTTCAGGCAGAAACTTAATGCGCTTATGAACTTCATTGTAAAATATCATGTCTTTGGAGACGTACGATATTGGATGTACTCTGTAGAATGGCAGAAGAGAGGACTGCCTCATGCGCATATTCTTCTGTGGATGGTCGAAAAAATAAGACCAGATGAAATTGACTCGATAATTTGCGCAGAAATTCCTGCTCCCGAAGTAGATCTAAAATTGTACGAAACAGTGAAGAACATGATTCATGGACGGTGTGTTAAAGTTAATCAGAAATGACTGAACTCGAAGCGTTATCCTTCTGCTTTGTTGACTGATACAATTACAGGCAATGATGGTTAACCCTCTGTATCGTCATCGCTCTGTAGAAGATAACGGTAGAACAATAATGTTGCAAGTCAAAAATAAAGATATCGTAGTCAACAACAGCTGAATTGTTCATATTCACCGCTGCTTTCCAAAACATTTAAAGCGCATTATAACGTTGAATACTGCAATGCGGTCAAACCGATTAAATATGTTTGCAAGTACGTCACGAAAGGAAACGACATGGCTGTATTTGGTATTACAGCTTCAAATAATAACGATGAAGTTTTGCAATATTAGCTGGGAAGATACGTTAGTAGCAACGAGGCGGTTTGGAGAATCTTTTCATTTTCTATACATAAACCTCATCCCGCCGTAGTCCATTTAGCTGTTCACCCGGAGAATGGACAACGAGTTTATTTCACGGCAGAAAACGCAACACAAAGAGCTGAACGACCACCAGCGACAACGATGACAAGCTTCCTCGAGACGTACGCAAGCGATACACTTGCAAGATCATTGCTTTACTCGTAAATGCCAAAATATTTTATATGGAATGCGTTATAAAAAAAAATCCAATGTCGGAAACAAAGACAGCCTGTACCGGGTTACGTTCAACCGATGCATTGGGGCGCATTTTCACAGTTCATTCAAGCAATGTTGAATGTTTTTACATGTGTTTGTTATTAGCTAATGTGCGTGGACCGACTTCATTCATTTCTACGAACGACCAATGGTGAATTGTGCACAACACATCGAGAAGCTTATAAACGTTTACATTTACTAAGAGGTGATTTACGGGGTATATTTATTTATTATTATTACATACCAAAAAACCTTTTCCCTGACCTAATATATATATTTTATAATGATATAAACTGTCAGTATGAGTTTCTGAAATTTCAATGTTTCCTTTGTATTGTGTAGCTGTGGTGTATTATATTGAGTGTTAGGGAACGTACGGTATGCGTGTTTAATCCCCTGAAGAAGGGTGATTTCGAAAAAAAATTAAAAAATGAATAGCCGAATACCTACTATCTTTACAGGATTCCGCATCAAATGATCAACGTTCCATACGGATACGTGTAGTAATTTTTAACTGTTGTCTGAAGAAATAAATCTAATACCTTTAAACGAGCAATTCTTATACATATAATCAGAATCTCGGAAACGGCTCCAACGATATTGATGACGTTTATTGTGTAGGGAGTTTCGAGGACGATAAATGGATCTAGCTAAATTTGATTTTTAATGAACGTTTTGTCTTTGTGTTTTTAGGCATAAAAAAACTACTATGCAACATTTTAGAATAGAGCGGTAATTTGGCCACGCTTTGTTTTAATAGCGTGTAAAAATCACTCGACTTCGAGCTAGAAATACTTGGTTCGAATCCAACGATAATTATTTTTGTTCTTTTTCTCGCGCTTCTTTTTCTTATTTATTTATTACTTGCTATTAATTTTCTCATTTGGTGTTTGCGTAATTTAAATACGATGGCAGCAAAATAGCAATTTGTTTTACTTTTTGGAGTCTTATAGTTTTCTAACAGATGCCACTGCCATCTAGTGAATTATTTTAGTATCAGTTAGTTCCACATCCAATTGAAATAATACGGCATTTTTTTGAGTATGACAGCGTTTTTTCTTTGGTTGAGGATGTTTGAGGTTAGACCAAGAAAATCAATAGTTTACTTAATTATTATTAAAATGTGTCTTTTCAACGTGTCCATTTAAAGATGTCTAAAGTAACATATAAAAAAAAGCTAAAAATTATAAATAATCTAACTCCACAAAGCCTCGACTTATCTCAAAAAGCCCTTGAAGAAATTACTTAAAATAAAGTTAATTAATTAAAGTAAAATGTTAATTTATGTGTCAATGCAGTCATGATTATGCCAAAATTCTAATTTGACTCACACAGTTCTCACGTAATAGACTGAACGTGCTTATTTAATGTTTACTTTCTTTTTAGGATTCCGTACTCAAAGTTATTACTGTCCGTCCGTCCGTCTGTTATAGTGCTATATTGAAGTTTTCAGAGTATGTATTACTATAGCCGCTATAACAACAAATAATAAAAATAAAAGAAAAATGTGATTTTAGGCGTTTGTTGTGTTCCATATTGTACGATGGTACAGAATCTTTCGTGTGCAAGGCCGCTTTTCATTTACCCTTTTTTTAATACTTTAGTTATATAAATACAAAAATGGCATATACATGGGAATTTCTATTTTATATTTTGTTAGTTCAAAAGTTCTCTTGATGCCACTTGAGTAAATAAATTTTATAAAATAAATAATCTATTTTATTTTTATCGAATCATAATTCACAGAGCGAAGCTCAGTTGCCCAGCTACTATATATATAACGTAGTAGCTGGTCCGGCAGACGTTCTGCCCTTTTTTTGTGGGTGATTTGGCTATCTAGTTAATGCCCGTAACTCCGCCAGCATGGACAAAGAATAAGTTTCATTTTCTGCACCGATCGATGTCGATCTCAATCCGTTCCCGCTTTCGATTGCGATCCCGTTCACACTTTTGATCCTGACCTCGTCTTTTCACTCGTTTTCGACCACAGTCCCGTTCTCCATTTCAGTCCCGGTTCCGCTTTCGATTGTGATCCTGGTCCCGATCTCAATTCTGTTTTCCGTCCCGTTTTCAATTCCGATTTCGTCACCAGTCGCAGTTCCAATTTGGACGAAGCCGTAGGCAAAGATTCCCTTCATATTTTGTAAAAAAGAAATAATTCATTCGTCCCACGCTCAATTTTTACTCCAGTCTTCGTCAGCCCCCGGTCTTGACCATTAATTCTGTTTCGGGTTACGTTTTCAATTCCGATATCGCTACCGGTCCAAGTCCAAATAATATTATTTTAAAGTATAGTAATGTATTTAATTTTAATATGGTGCGACTTGACGAACAATATTTCAATGAGTTTTATACCGATTGAATGGCGGACTCCCACCATTCAATTGGCATAAATAAAATGAAAATCAAAATTCGTGTTTGTATTTTTGGTTAATGAATCTGAAAAAAAATAAAACAAATAATTTCGGTGAAAAAATAAAAACAAAAAAATTGGATCTCCACAACTACGCCACCTATCAGAACAAAAACTATCCTATCTCTCAAGTTGGACCAAATTACACATAAATACCACCTTTCATCAAAATCGGTTGATTCGGTTAAGAGTTCATTGGGGACATACATCATGACACTGGATTTTTATATACTAAGATGTAGTTTTTTTTATATATAATGTTCATTGACTATTCCGGTATCTCTGTCTCTTGTTCGTGGCTGTATGTTATTTGTTCTCTTTTTGAGCTACAAAGTATTTTTTTTATTATGCTATATCAGTATTTCATTTTTTTAGCTGTCACGCGGCGAGTGACAATTTTATAATAAAAAAAATAATTTATTTCACTAGATGTTTTATTGATTAATACATGTAATATGTCTAGTAGCTACAAGTGTGACAAATCGACTGAGTCTTGTTGTCGGTGAATGCTTATGTATTAGAGTTTTATCTATTTAACAATATTCAAAGGTCGCGAAGAGTTCGCGGGAAAGACAAATATATATTAGGATGTAATTGAGAGTAAATACAGAGTTGCTTTGTGTGATGTGTTGGAATGAGGAATATGAAAGGATGTTTACATTAGATAAGGACTTATATTCTAAACTTAACTAGAGTACATGGTATATAAATAGTTATATGGAGGGAATTATATAACACAGCTCACTGATGCTTTGAACATTTGAACATGCATTTAACACAGCATCAGGCATTGATGATTATAATTGAATAAGAGACAAATGACTAAAGATATGAATGTACAGCAAGTCATTATTAAAATTTATTATTATTAAAATCTATAATCTATTAAATTTTTTAATCTTTAATATCTATTCTTATTTAAGACAACTATTGTAAATTGAATGGTGTAAGTATTTTCTGACCATCACGTCACATGTTTCTGCAACATAAGAAGATATATTTGTATTGCAAAATAGAACTCAGTCAAAAGTTTAATATTCAACAAAAAACATTGTATGAAACACTTACTGATGTTGAATACATAATGAAATTATACAAATCTAGGCTATCCGTGTGAAACTATCTCTCTTTTGACTTGCAAACTTCGTTTTATTGTTTTTTTCTTGTAGCTTTTTCTTGACCACCATGCTTGCATAACCAGTAATAATTGGCCAGCATATTGCCCTTCCATATATTTTGATAGCATTTTTTCATCATTTCTATGTCCTTATAGAATCTTTCTCCTTGTCCTTCACTAATATTTGTGAAAGTTTTGCAGGGACATATCAAATATTAACAAAAAAAATCTTAATGCTCACATTAATATGGTAGCGCAACTGATTAAATTTGTTTAACATATTTTTGACATTGATTTTGTGGTCTGTGTTCAGTGGATGTGCTACATATTCTATTCCACACAATTAATGCACATTTTGTTTGAAGCATGTGACTTATTTGGTCTCTAAGCTTTATGCTGAAATGAACCTTTTAAAAAAATCTGTTCTAATTTTCCTTGTTTAGATTTGGAAAAACTATCAAAAATAAAACAAAATATATTTAGACTATTAACAATCTTCTTTGTGAACATTTTCATATAAAAACGAACACATTTATTATTTTGTTGTATTCATAAAATCATACTATTTAACTATCAAAAATGCTAGCAAACATTGAACTCATTTCATTAATTTTTTTAAGCATTGAAGTCTGTTATTTGAAAATATTTGATAGAATGTGCTATTGTCAGATAAGAGATGCTGCTACATACAAAGTCTTTCAGAGCACCTGGCAAAAAGTTTCGTAAGAATTTCTTGAAATTCAAAAATGTATTTTGTAAAAATTCTAGAAAATTGTAGGTGATAGAAAAAAACCTTAGTTCATATTCGCGTTCTACAACAGCAAATTAGTAAAGAACAACATTTAGACATAAAAAATGAAAAGCATGTCGGCTAAAGATTGATGTACCCATACTGTCATATGGGTACATCAATCTTTAACAATATCACTTCCAGAATACATGTTAGTAACTTAGTAATAAAACATTATGTAAATTAATAATAAATAAAATTAATCCCAAGCACATTCAACATGGCACGTAGGTGAAAGCTGTGAACAAAAGAAATTACAATTTGAAAAATTTGTAATATGCTATAGAAGTTGTCTTGTTTTAAGCATGTTGTATTGAAAAGAATACAACACGGAATAAAAACTATTATATATTTAGTTTTTAAAATGGCATATGGTTACAAAATGGAAAAATATTAACATTACAGTTATTAAATTTCACCACAATGTCATACTTCTTTTTGCATATAATATGATGATTCTTCTTTCATTATTCATATGATTACTATTTTGAGGCATCCGAGTAACATCTATATATCTATACACATTAATGGACATAAATATTTCACATATACATATATATATATATATATATATATATATATATATATATATATATATATATATATATATATATAATTAAGTATTCAATATTTTTAAAAATTTAAAATTAATCATTGGCATATCTACAAAGTTTGAGATCACTTCTTATTATTACATTATAACCATAACTATATATTATTAATCATTAATGAAATTGATATTAGAATTGCGATCTCATCTTACAGGTTGATTGCAGTTAGTTGAGTGTGACGTTTTATAATTTCATTGTTAAAATAACAAGGTATTTCCAAACTTTTTTTTTTTTGTATAAATTTATATTTAAAATATTTTATTATCAAATATAAGTATATGAGAAGACTAAGGTTTAAAATGTTATTTTTCATATAAAAACAGATCAAATGAGGAAGTATGTGGATCTTCCATAATCAGTGATTTCCACTGCTCATTAATGTCTAAAAGAAAGGGGGTTGTTTACATGTTGGTCTTTAATTAATATCCTATGCAATGGTGAGTTATAAAATGAATACCATGTATTTAAAAATAGCAAAGTATTAAATTAATAAGAGATACCAAAATTATTATGTAATTAAAAAACATCCATTATAATTGTATACAATATGAATTGAAAGAAAATTTTAAATACATAATTTTATTTATAAAAATGAACAGTGTGTAAGTAAAATAACTGTCATGTTTTTTGTACTCAAATTGAAAAAAAATATGCTGTCCATTTTCTACTTTATATGTTACACAATAATAAATATAAAAAAGTCAGAGTTGAAGTTTTTAGACTCGCTGTTGTAATTTATATATTTTTTGCTCAGTTATCCCCTTTTTTAATATCTGAAATAGCCAACATTTAATTTTCATTATTGACATTTATGAAAATGGCAATAATAAAAAACACTTGCTGTTTTATTTAACCTGTAAAACATACAATTTCATACAATAGAATATGTATACTGGCACATTCATTTACAACATTGTTTTTTTAACATATCTGGGAGATTCTGATTATAAAAGTGTAATATGGCAGTTGATATCTATTGGTATTATTGTTTAAACTATTTAAAACAAATAGAGCTGCAAAAGAAATTTTTACATCCATTTTTGTGATTTTGATTCTTATACATTTTTAAAATCTAAAAATTACTGTAAATCTAGGTTTTTTTTAATAAAATTTATCCTAACTTTAGAAATACGTACATCATAATTTTTCATATTTTATTAAATGTGCAAATAATCAACAACAAATCTATTAAAATTTTGAATAGTTAGTTTTTACAATGTTTCTTATGCTTCTTATCAATATGCTCTACGCTCGCATACACTTCTAAGAAAGAAATATGACCTTCCTCATACATATATCTCAGTGTATGATAGTATGATTTTTAGATATTTTTTATTAGTATCTAATTTTTCCATTACAGTCAGTAGGATCACAATTTTTTTCATTTGACACTACAGGTTGTCTCGACATATTTTCTGTTTCTCTTTTTAAAATATGACAAATATACCAAAATGAGAATTTCTTTCATTCTGAATTTATTATCAAATAGAAATGCACTCAAAATGGTTTCTTAACATATATTGTAGGGAACATGGTTGTTTTTTTTTATTATTTATTGCTCGTATGTTTATAGTTTGTCTTGAACCTTTTCCTTCATCTTCAAATTTGTTTCTCTGTTGTTAATCAATCTTGGTGGAATTTAAATTAATTAATTCATCATTATGACTTGTATTATTTGGTTTTGTTCTGCATGGAATTCCTCATATTTATTCTCCCAAGCAGCAAACATCAATTTTGTAATTAACCCAAAACCTTAGTTTCATTAGGACTATAGGGAATTTATAAGCACTTACAAGTCCAGAAAAGAACCCAGTTTATAAGTCTATTTGCACTTATATGATATTTAATATTATATGATATTGAAATACTACTTATGCCAATAGTATTCCTAAATGCGCTCATTACTAAGAGCTGAGCTGAACTTATAAAAGCACTGGCTTTTATAAGTTCATTTGTAAACAGTTGTGGATGTAACGCATGTGATATGTTAAGGTTAGTTGATAATTTAAAATTTTTCATTTAATGTCAATCAAAGTAATTAAATTACAAATTATTATGTGGTTGAATTACTATTTTTAATATAGTATATTTGCAACGATACACAAATTTTCTGTGAAGTCTTATCATGTTTTAGTTAAAAATTTAACATGCCTCTCGAAATTTAAATATTTACATATTAATATTTATCAATTCATTTAGCAATTATACAAAGCAGCTGCCTTCAGCTACTTCTTCAGATAGCATTTTGGAATGTCATAATGCGTTATTATTATTATAACCAGGTATGCCTATTATAATAGGCATATCTGGTTTTATAATGGCAAGGGTCAAAATCAAAGGATACGCCATGATTAAAATATTTAGAGTATGGTTATGCATGTGGATATCAACCGATTTTGGAGCAAAAATGATCTCCTATCTTTAAGGAACTCACTTTTAAGCCAATGTAAAAACCATAAACAAATTTGAATAATTTATCCTTTTATTTAATTGTAAAGGTTATAAAATGTCATCTTATCAGCGCTTATAAGTCTAAGTAACTGGAGTAATTACTCCGCAGTGCAATCGCTCTTGTTTTATGCTTTTATGGTAGTAAAAGTAAAAACAGCATTTATTTTTACTGTTAAAAGCACGATAGCAAATACTGAAGCCATGAGTGGTACACTAATTACGAAGGCAGTTTTCTCTCGAAAAGAACAAGCAAGAAACTTGAAGGTAGTTTTTTCCAAATTAAAAATAATGTATTCATAATAAAACATATATAGATTTATAACATAATAGTCAAGTTGGTTACTTTGATGAATATTTGTCCTCTCAATATTCATAAACTGTATAAGACCCTTTTTTTGAATTTGTGAATTTATATAGTTGACTAACGTGTAAACTCAGTTTCTTTTCATTTAAAGTAACAAATTTACGTTGATGACTATTTTTCTTGGACGTTTATATTTTATTTTCATTTACATATATTCACTTTTCAGATATAAACTGAGATTACCACAGATAAGATTTCAAATTCTCTAAACTTAGCCTGAATAGCCTGCTTTTATAGTACAAAAATGGTATTAATGTTTGTAACATGTCCCCACAGCTAGGTGCCATATGATATCAAGCTATGTCTTTTTACCAACTTACTGATATGCAGACCTCATTGAAGCATATTATCTAGAGTAACTCTCAAAACTACAGTAGTATCATCAAATTCTAATATCTCATTTCATAATAGAATGGTGCCAGATCCATGTTTTAGGTTTGGAAGTGAAAATTTTATACATTTAGTAATAATTTCAATAGTCTATATTGTTAATGATTGTTTCAACATTCAACAAAAAATTAAAAATGATGGAAATTACTCCTAAAGTGTACTTTTTAATTGGGGAAAGCCTTGATTTTCAGTAATTTTTAAGTTTCAAAAATTTATTACAATTAATTAAAGTTGTAAACAATTGGTAATAAATATAAAGATCTTTTTTGTTTGAAATAACTCAAAACTTATGAAAAAAAGTATTATATTGCAAAAAAAATTTTGCAGCTCTATTTTAATTGGTTTAAACAATAATATCAATAGATATTGACGGTTCTATTATACACCTATAATAAAAAAATCCCTGACATTTTAAAATATTAGGACTGTGAATAATTTTGCAAATGAATGTGTCAGTATAGCCTGCTCAATAAAATGTAGGTAAGTTTTTACACATTCTTTTACATTCAGTTCTACCTCCTGTAATTACAAAAAGAAGGTAGGAAACCAATAATATTTTTTAAGCTGTACCATCTAAAACTAAGATGTAATAATTTTTCCACTTTAAAAATACTTTTTCCTTTAATACATACAGAATATATCCTAACAATTCAGTACTTATTCGTGTGCTCCTCGCCTCCCTTATAAGAGGTTCACATTTTTTATATATTTACACATTTTCCAAATCGAAAATTTCTACATCTGACAGTTTCTAAAAACATGGTTGGCCACAGGAGATATAGGTGTACGATATATAAGCGATCTTGTAAAGGCATTTTAAAAGGTCACTTTTGAAACACATCAAAGATTGTTTTAGCTTAATCCAAGCCGATATGATTAAATTTTATTATAATGTACTACAAGGTCCGCAACGCTCAACAAATAGCATGTTGTAATTACTTGTAATATACTTAAGATTACTTACGGCTAGTTTTTTTCAAGCATCCAAATTGTGTTGCAATACAGCCTGGCGGACAACCCCTTGGAAAAACTTCTCTCTTTTTTCTTGATTTATAAAATTTCTTTTTAGGCGTAGGTGGAAAAAGGTGGATTTCAGTGGAATTTGTAATTATTAGTTCTTGATGTTCAACAGTTTTGACAGATTCAGCAATATTTGACATTAAACGATGAGTTGCCGGTTGGATTTCCAGTATGCACAAGATCAGATACGCCATAAATAGTAGAATTAACTTCTTATTAGACATCGTGAAACAGATCTTTACAATCCATAATACTCACTAGTGTTCACATTTTCTAACCAAATGCTCTAGTTTTAATATCCTGTTTAATGTGGCGCTACAAGCACATAATTTAAAAAAAAAGTGCGATGAATTCAAGTCAATCATTCTATATCGATGGTTATTACGAGTTTATTTCGAAACTTTATACGAAATATTGGCGAACTATCATTTGCAAACGGAATCAATAATTTATTCATATATTTTGTCGAGACAAAATATTTGAATAATGGAAATATTCATGATTAACACATGATGATAAGCGAGAAAGATCAAATGATATGTCATTGACGCCATTTTTTTTTTATTATCTGTTGTTGTTAGTGTATATGTCTAATGCTTTTTTACAAAAAAAAAAAAACCAATTTGAAATATACAAAAAGTAGTCAAAGCATTTTCTTTTAAAAATTAAGTTTTTAAATCACAAATGTATAATCAAAACAAGAGTTAACTTCGTCATAGTGTCCCCGTTGTCGGTCCACCGTTTTCACTCCACGCCGCGTCGTGCGACGGGACGCAAACAATTTAATTTTGCTCATAGTTTGAATTAGTACTCTATAGTTGTTATACATTTTTGGAATGCAGATAAAATTTGCTAACTCTAAGAAAAGAAAACTAATTAAAAACGGTGTCCAGTAATAAAAAATGAAATGTTAAACTTAGAGAGCTATATCTTTCAAGAGTTTGCTCAAATACAAAAAAATAGAACCACATTTTTGTTTTTATTTGTATTTTGTTTATTTCTTAATAACTAGTTTGCAATAATATCTAATAAAAAATCAACATTCCATACGTTTTTTTTCAAGAGAGACATTACATCGCAAGGCATCGAACGACCGCGCTCAGGTAGAGTGTTTTTTTTTAAATTCATTTTTATCACGAGTTTGTTTCAAATAGAGTGATTTATTGCTTTCACCTTTGGATACCTTAATAGACAATACAAAAATATAAAGAATTGTATATTTTTGTTGTTTACTTTGTGCATAAAAATTTAAAACTGAGAATAGTCGAAAAATGGAGAGTTAAAATTAAATTTATACAATGAAATGTATTCATATATGTGCAAATATGAGACATTACATAAAAAATATAATATCTATTCTACAAAAAAAAAAAAAACTTTAAAAACAATAAACTTTACATAGAAAAAATTTTCAATACAGCTTTTTGGAAAACCATAAAATTACCGAAATTCGTGATGAATATAGTATGGTTATGTCCTGTGACAAGGATACACGAATATTCAAAGTTGAAATATTTTTATATACATGATGTCCCAGAACTCAACGTCAAGCCGAAACGGGGTGACAGGATTGATAGTAACCATAATGAGAAAAATCAGAAAAAAATCTATCCCATTCAGTTTGAAAATTATGGGCATTTTAAGAAAAACCTAGAAAAAATGGTCAAACCGTGTCAACAAAAGTAAATAAAATTAATAAAATAATGAAAAAGGTCGAGAAGGTAGATCCCAGTATCGCTTTAAAGTAAACTTGTGGATCGGAATTTTAAACGGCAAAATTATTGGGCCTTTTGAGCTGCCTGAAAATTTGAATGGTTTTTAATTTTTTACTCGTTTTTAGAATGAAACTTACAAGTATTGTACCATTTTAGATTCCTGATTAAATGCGCCAACTTTTAATGGCACTTGCCAAGGCACTCTAGTACATTTTTTTAAAGGAGGGCCTTTCAGAGTCGACAAATTTTTAAAAATTGTAAATTCATAGTTTAACAAATTAGTGTTAATTCTAGGAAACTTGGGGCAATTGTGTCATTATTTTTGACTGTCATTCAGATATGTTATTTAGAGTTATGGTTTCAAAGTTTAAATGAACAAAAATAATAAAAAATAACCACAATAACCGAAAAATGGTTACGGTTTGACCAAATTTCTAGGTTTTTCTTAAAATGTCTTTAATTTTCAAACTGCGTGGGATATATATTTTTTTCTGATTTTTCTCATAATTACGATCAATCCTGTCACCCCGTTTCGGTTTGACGTTGAGTTCTGGGACAACCTGTATATATCAAATTAAGCAAACACTAACATGAAGTCAACCTTTATAAAGTTTCAGACCATTTTCATAATAAATAAAGGAATTTAACCGAAATAGTAACGGTTTTGCAAACCTAGCTTGTCGATTGAAAATATACTTACGACGCCTTTCCCGATTTTTTTGCTTGCGACAATAAGTAGGCGAGCGCGGTAAGCGCACATGTGTGCGTGCGGTATACGCTAAACTAGGAATATCAGAATATATTAATTTTGATCCATTGGCTGGTAAATTATTTATTTAGGTAGTTAATAGTTATGTATATTAAAAATTATATGTGTTAGCAAATATGATTTATTATTATGATCCGTATATTATCCAGATTTGACATAAAATAAAATATTCAAAATAAGTTTTATATATAACATTACAGCGGGATTTCGATAATTTAAATTTCAAAAGAAAATTTGAGGTAATCAATTTTGAGATACATACAAAGATACTTTTTGCATTTTAAAAAAAAGAAAACAAATATCGTATAAAAATGTCTTT
Organism: Eumeta japonica; assembly: GCA_005406025.1. Taxonomy (NCBI): domain Eukaryota; kingdom Metazoa; phylum Arthropoda; class Insecta; order Lepidoptera; family Psychidae; genus Eumeta; species Eumeta japonica. Next base: position 191,723 of record BGZK01000363.1, read on the forward strand.
CTTAGAAACTTTGTTTACGATTGCACGTGTACAAAGACTAGAACAAAAGCATCAAACATTCATTTTGGGTTTTATTGCTATGGATTCAGAGAATTTCAATTGAGAAGCCCTCATATTTTACTACTTTAGATTTTACGGAGTCTGCTTTTTTGAAATGTGAACTATTGATTATTTATACTGTTTTGAACCTTAATTATAAGACAGTATTTCTAAGTGGCATGGATCTCAATTTTCGGGAATCTACTATTTCGGGTAATAAAGAATTGTGATAAAAATTTAGGAGTGGCCGTTTCATGTTCATTTCCCAAAATGTATCATCACGTTCTATTAAAGCAGTTTTCAACGGGTGTTCAGTCCCAGTCCACACTGCAAATAAACATTTATCTTTTTTTGTAATATGCAACTGGCCCTGAACTTGGTAATACCAGTCATGGGATTTATTTAACACCACGTTGTTTTTTATTATTTTCCACATTCTAATCTTTTTTTCCTTAATAGCACTATCGGGATGTAAACCGAAAGCGGACTTAGGACACTTAATTTCATCACTAAATACTGCATCTGGTGAAGCACCCAAAAAGAAATGTTCATTGTCAATAAATAGTCCACATTTATGAATCACTATATTTTGCTGTTTCAAAGCTGTTGCTTCATTAATTTTCCCGTGTTGTATAGCTGGAAGGTGATCTAAAGAGTAGTTATACAGCAAGGTCTTCACAAGTAGGGCTGAGCTGACATTGCAGCGCCTTTTACAAACTTTTCCAAAATTTGAAGCAGTTAATAAACACCGTTTCAGTTCCAACCACACAGCACTCTCAGCTTGTCGTATGCTTTCTTTTTCGATTGTGTCTTTATCCGCTACCTGAATTTTCAAATTTTCTAAATACTTCATCTAAAAAATTTAAAGAAATAATTTATTGATATAAAAATATAAATACACCAATTTGCAACAAACAAGCACCTTTTCAGTATTATATTCACCATCCGTCATATCAGGTTTTTGACACGATTCACCGTAGTCGATATTTTCCTTGATAAAATTTAATCGTCGTTTAGCCTTCCACAATTTCATTTTATTGTTTGCTTTTCGCTTGCGATTCTCAAATTTTTTGACCGCAGCTGAGGGGCTTTTTTGGATATGGTTTAATATAAAGTATAAATAGGTGCGCCTGTATTAAATGCCACCACTGCTGCGTAACACCTCAGTGCGTAAGAATTTTTCAACGCATAATTTATACGTTTACCTCCAACATATTTAGCAATAACTGAATTTAATTGATCTGCCCGATTATTATTTAATTTATATATAAGGCTTTTAGCGTGGTATGCCAATCCAAATGCATTTGACATCAATGACGCCATTAATTCTCTAACATTTGGCACATTGTCGATCTCGAGCTTCTTTTCAGGAGAACAATAATAGTCTACGCAATCAGAATGGTGGCCAAATACGTGTTTTGGAATGTTCATAATATCCTTGTGAAGATTTTTAACTTTCTCTGTTAACAAATAATTTTGCGCCCTTCGAAAACGAACAGCTGCTCTTACTGCGATTCGCAAGCGATTTATGCGCTCAGAGTTTAAGAGCTGGTTCAACAGTATTGATTTGTCTTTACACAACATTATATTCTTACCGTTAAAATTGCGCATCAAATGATTGGAGTACTCAATCTTTTGGACAATGATGTTCGAGTATGGTCTACTTTCTAAGATGTTTTTATATATACTTGAATCTCCATCTGCTATTAGTTTAGAATAAATTAGATTATACTCTTCTGATTTTTTGAATCCTTTTACAATTGCTGCTTTCTCCATGCTGCTTGAAGAACCTTTATGATTAATATTACATTGCAGTTCATGAGGAATATTCTCTTTATTTTGTGCTCGCATACATATGACACAGTATTTGTTTTTAACACTGATGTGTAAAACTTTTCCCGAATTCACCCCTATTATTGCCCCTACACCTGCTAACGACGAATAATTGTTCTTGTAAGAGCGTTTGGACCAACAAGCATCTGCTGTAATGGTTATCAATGCTTTACCGTCTTTAGTTATTTCTGTGGCTTTGTCAGTTTCTTCAACAGCTGCAACTTTCATAATAGATTCTGCTGTCGCTTTCCGCCAATTGTATAAATTTTCATGACATTTAGAATATAGGCTGTTGTTCAATATAAGCAAATTCATGGATGAAGCAAACTCATTGAAATTTGAAAGACCACAGCCTGTAGAAATTGTACCAGAAACTGCAGATTGATTTATATCGTTGACACTCATCATCACGACATGTTTTAAGCTGAAAGGTACTTCCACATATAGAGCAATCCATGAAAAATGTAGATTTGATGCCATATCTTTTTTCTTTCAAGATTTTAAAAACTAATTGGCATCTGAATTTTTGACTGTGTTTTGATATGATATTAATTGGTCAATAAGGTATTGAAAATCAACCACTCTTCTTCCCTCAACTCGCAAAGGTTCTTCTGACGCATCCTGGGAAAAATATAAACATTCAAACTCAAATTCAAAATATTTTTATTTCGTAAAGTCACAAAATAACACTTGAAGTAAGCCATAACCTTTTGCCAATTTACACTTTACCGCTCGTTCGAAAAGCAGTTTTCCTTCAAGAACGAGCGAGAAACTTAAGGGTAGTTCGTTTCTAATTTCACCATATAAAACAAATACAAGACCATTAATATTATTAACAAAACAACTTGGTAAGAAATCGAGCCGCTTATGCCCATGAATATTTGTCTTCTAAAATATTCGAAAATTGTGTAATACCCTTTTTTATTGAGTGATTGTTTAATAATAATTTTTAATTTATACAGGGATAAATCTTGGATATCCACATGAACCCTATAGCATATTCAATAGGCACACAGAGCCCTCAACGAATTTGTGCCTTTGCATAGTCGACCAACATGTAAACTTAGTTTATTTTTATTTCTGTTGTTGAGTCTATGTCGATCATTATTTCTTTTAAACATTTCTAATTTTAATTTTTACATAAACACGCTTTCATCTAGACACTTATTAAAGATAAACCCCAAGTGCGGTGCAATACAATGCACATACACTTACCAAGCACAAAATAAATTATATTATTTATAGCATAGTTACGTACTTGATCTGTTAGAGTAAGATTATTTTCAGCGCAAATATCCATTTCAATATTTAAATTGTTAATAGTATCTTGAACAAGTGATGAAAACATCTATATAAAAAAAATATATATTAATTTTATGTTTATGGCTGTACCATATATACATACATGTTGAAAAATTATTATTAACTCGATTTGTATGAATTTTTCTTTCAATGTCGTCACTTGATATTTTCTGAATATTATCGACTCGTTCACCCTGAAATATTATTATAAACATTATATAATGCTATAGCTTTTTCCAAAATAATTATTTAAGCGTTGTTAAAAGGAATTTATAGTTACGAGTACAGAAATGTTTGATCCAAGATATGTATGACTTCCCGTAGGAGAATTATCACACAAGTCCCTATAACAAGGTTTTAGTTAAAAATAGTCATCAAATATTAAATTACTCATATAGTATAAATACAGAGATTAAAAAATTATCTTACTTTAGACCTTTCCTCGCGAGTTTCAAATTTTCACCCAACACTCGTCGTTTACGTTTTACCAAACCGTAGGTTTTAGTTATTGACTTATTACCCATTTTTAGTTAGAGATATCTGTAATAATATCAAAAATAATAATAAATAGTTGATTTTGATTATATCCAGAATTTTTGACATGTTGGCAATTTGACACAAATTATCGACCGATTCCAACGGCACATTACATACAAAAATAATAGTTTCAAAATTTTACAAAATAGCATCAAATTGAAAACATGTAAAAGATTCAAATTCAGTAAAAATATCACTTCAAAATACTTACGGATCTAAATGCTTCAGTCGCACTATAAAGTTGCCACGTCAAGCTATGCGTAAGGAACTAGCGAGCGATACGTCCTCCTTTTACAAGACCTGCGCGGAGACTGCTGGTTGAACGGTTGAAGCGTATCATATTTTATTTTTAGCGTAGCTTATTTTATATTTATTTAATCAAATATTTGAACTATTAAAATTAAAAAAAAAATGAAACTAAATTCTTCAAGGATTGAACTCCAATAGTGATAATTTTAATACATAATAAATCTAATAAAATAAGAGACAAAAATTAAATTTTAAAGCTCCTATTTCGACAAATATACGATTGTTTCCGATTTTTTAATAGCGATTTTGTACGGATTTTGTACAATGTGGTCAATAGAGTCCCAAGATGAGTGTATGTTTATCACGTGAATATTTTTTAAGTAACAATTTATATAGGTTTTCGTAACTAAATCAGGAATTTTATACCATTGGAAATCAAGATTTCCAGAGGACAGTGTCAGAAAATACAAAAAATTTCTGTGTGAGGTGTTTAAAATTAAACTTTTAGTCAATATGCTCTCGAGAACAAGAATTAAACTTTCTTGGGTATACATTATCTAAATTCAGTTCCTTCAAGTTTGGTCACAACCGTAATTCAAAAATCACTCAAACGCCTTAAAATCGGGAAAGGCCTCTATGTTAGACACTTCTTTCAACTCTATTATGCTTTTGAAAGGATTTTATCAATAATTATTCTTAACGCTTTCACCCCATACAAAACCACAAAAGAGAATGAAAAATACACAGGTCAGTAATTCCACAACTCTTCAACTACAGTGTAAAATTGTAGCTTCATTCTTAAAGTTATGTCCAGATTGGTTAATTCTGCGCATTAAACCTACCAAAGCTATCAAAGTTAATTTAAAAAAAGAAACACAATAAAGCCAATGTAAGCTCGGTGGTCAGGGTCCTGGAGCAGGACTTTGCAAACCATACAAAAAATTGGTTGCTTACACAAGTTAACTATCAACAGCATCCATAATTTTAGACACAGGCTCAAACGAATAGCCGACCAAAGTAAATCGCTTCGTAATATGAACACTTTTATACTTTTAAATAGCGTTTGACATTTAATACATTATATTATCTTTATTTTGAAACAACTAGAATTTCATAATTGAAGTGAAACTTCTTTATCGGCGTATGGGAGAAATTTTATAGCAATGTAACGTTTTTCTGTTACGCGCCATCTTTATCTGTTACGCGCCGTCTTTATTTCTGGGTAACATTTTTCCGTTACGCGCCATATTTATTCAATGTTATTAATGTCATCGTGGCATAAACATAATTGTTACTAAGGCCACCTGTCACATATACTTTCTGTCAACACCCTAGATCTATTTACAGTTTGTATATATTACATTTTCCTATTATCTAAGTTGAAACCTTTTCAACCGACATACATGAACTATATCTCACATTCTTTCGTTGAGTGACTTGATTTTATATGTAGCGTTCGATAATTTTCCTACAATTCTATATGGCCCTTTATAACATCGCATTAATTGAAAAGTTTTACCTATCACCCTTCTAGGTACATATACCATTACCAAGTCTCCTACATGACACTCTGAACATTTCTATTTCTGAAACTCAGTAGTGACGTGAAAATAATATTTCAATTAAGTGATTAGCGAAAAATTTTATAAAGTTATTGGCAAAAGAATGAAAGATATTTATTCTAATTCCAGTGGATTTCTAACAGAAGTAAGTAATTAAACCTTTTTCTAATACATTCAACACGTGGGTGCGATTACGGTATTTATTTTTTAAGGTTATTTCAGGTTAACCTTAGTTTTGATTGTAAATATCAGTGAGTTAAGCCATTAATTACAAAATATATAATAACGATAACAATAATAGTAATCATTCTATTATAATTAATGAAATGCTATAATCTTAGTAGCAGAAAGGTGAAATAATTGTATTATTTTTGTATCCATGTCTATGATAATAAAAGCCTTTTGCATAAACTTTATCTAATTTAGCTTTATTCAACCAATTTCTGTGAAGTTGTAAATAGTAAATCATTTTTCGAAAATGATGTCATAAAGAAGTTTCACTTCTTACATGTATACACTAATACACACATACTTTTTTTTATATTAGCTTTGCGATGGAAATGTTTGCTCATCAAAAGTGGACAGTAGTACGTTAGTACTACTGTCGTGTATCGTTGCATTTAATTAGTTTCATTACATAGTTTTAATTTCATTGCTATTCCTAACTAGAAAATACGTTTGGAATTATTATGGGTGTGTTGATTTGAGTAATTTCACAAATGTGATCTAAGACCACGAACAGTAGGGAAAAATAAAAAGTCATGCATAAAATTATATGCTTTTGGTAAATCTCGCATCAAAACAAATGTATGCAGTCGCTATAAATTAGACATTTTAAAACACTATTCAAAATTAGATAGAAATCGTAACATTTTTGAATGTTTTATTCATATACCTAGTATGTTTTTTTGGGTAAACAAAAATTGTCTGTTCAAGAACATGATGACACAAATTTTTCGTTAATTAAAGGAAATTACTTAAAAATGGTAGATTTATTATTCAAATATGATGTTATTTTCGAAATCCATTTACTAACTTCCACTCAAGCTTTTACGGTCTTACAGTAGAGTTCAAAATGATTTAATTTCTAGTACTGCCTCTTTGATATAGAGCAAAATTAGAAAACTAAATACGGGGTACGGATTTTAGGGCGATTATTATTCGTTAAACGTCGGATGTCAGCGGAAGGGTTCGTAGTTATATTACGATATTTTGTAGATTTCAAAGTAGTCGACTGATTTTTAAAATAGGTGGGTGTCAATTTGGATCTGACAACTATTTCACCGAGTTCAGCACTTTTGCGTATCCTCGAAGAATGTAACTGCTTATCCAAAATAATAGTTCAGACGTAGGACGGCGCAGCAGTTATGTCTTCTGAGTAAAACGGTATCTAAGTTAAAATTAAAGAACGTTATCTATTAACTCTTTTTGTTTGATATTCTGCTCATATTAAATTAGATACTTTCTAAATTGTAGAATTCGCTTCGGTAGAATTGAGCGATTTTTTAATATTATTAAAGGCATAACGAATTTTTTTGACGGTAGTAATAAACGATTAACTCATTACGCCAATTCTCCCAAAATCCATGCGTCGTCGAAATACGTTGGTTTTACAATTCGCGTATCGTAAATATGGGACGGTGATACATTGACTCAAATCCACATCATTCTTGCCGTTTAAAAGAATTTGACTTATCTTTTTTTTGGATGTTTTTCTCAATATTATCGCAGAAAAAAATGTTATTTACAAAACGTTGTACAAAAAAAAAACTTCTGAATTAACTTGCTCGGTGCAGTAGATTAATGAATTTAAAATAATCGTAGGAAATTTGAGTTTAAAATTTTTGTACATTTATAATAATACTGTGAGCACTTGTAGCCAACCTAAAAGAAAAGGAAATGTAATAAACGTAGAAAAAGATATATAATATTATGTACTAAGCAAGCAATATCTGAACCGTATACAGGATTTAGATTTAAGTTACGCATCTTGAGGGTTCTTTGCAATATTAATTACGTTATAGATATTTTGTCCACCAAGTCTCGATGATTTTCGTCTGTTTTCAATACCGACACTGACGAGATATTGGTTCCAGGAATTCCAAAACTGTGTTTTTTTTCGAACCTTTTTAAAAATATCGAGTATTTGATAGTCTGTAGTTTTTATAGCGGGAAACTAAAAAATGTTATCCCGGTGTTGATCTAAATTACGGTCCATGCAATTGTAAATTATTTTTCCTTTGATGTAACTCCAAATTGACGATTTTCAGATTTTCTCCTTTATTTGTGCTGCGAGATCTTTCTTCTTGCCAAATTTTATTATTCTAGATCAATGGAAAGTGCCCTCCTGTAAATTTTGATTTACTACCAAGTTACAAAATATAAGACATAAATGGCTGTATTTTGACCGTATTTTTTATTTCATTGATTTACAAGCTTGATTATTTTACAACTTCAAGGGAGCGCAGACGAAAAGTGTTTGATTTTTATTTCAACATGAAACCTCCACGCGTTCCCGAGAAAAAGGGTGTTGGCAGACAGACTAACAACGCAGTGATCCTTTATAGATTCCTTTATTCTTTAGTGGCACGGGACCCTAAAAACTAAAACAAAAGTGTGATTCCAAAAACGTTCAATTTGTATTGTTAATAAAAAAGTTTATTATTATATAACTTCTTATCACATAATTTCACGTTAGTGTCTCATAGCGTTTATTTTCATATAACCACGAATATATCTAAATATAACGAAGTATCCGAATATATTATTATTATCAGATAAAATAACAAAGACAAATGTTTTACACTTACGATTTAATTATTTTATACAGCCTTCTCATATCCGTGTGTGTTCCGTCGGACACCCGACTACAAAGCTATTTCTTTTCACTCTTACTCCGTTCGCTTCATTTTTGACATGATCTGTTTCAAGACCCTTCACAGTTTGTGTATCATAAGTTCTTTCGCAATTGATTGGTTAAATAACCTTTTTTACACGTCGCTCGCTTAACACGTCACACTGCCTAGTTCGATATGCATACACATAAAGGCATTTGACGCCAATAAAACAATGACGTTTTTTAATATACATTATGAAACTGAACGCCCGCGATGTGCTGGCACGTGCTACGTCGAGACCGCTGTGATTACGGGGACCTACCGGCATAAAATGAGCAACCTTAGTGACTCAGCCGCATATATTCCCCTCATGTAGCTGAGACTTTGCTGAGATTTTGATGAATATCCTAAGCTCGCAACGTTCGAAATTGAATATAAATCAGATATATAAACTATATATCGCCTATTCCCCAGAAGGGTAGGCAAAGAATATAGACGATAGAACGATCTTTGCATATATTTCTTGCTTCATTGAAATACGTCAATCTTTTTATGCCAGTTGGTCTATTTCAGGTACTTAAATTTGACCCTTATTTATTATGCCACCAATTTGGTCTGCATTAGGATTTTTAGGGTGACTTTTGCCGACCTTTTCATTATACGCATTCACTCTATAAATTTGTTTTGTAAGTCTACTTTTATTCATTCTTTCCAAATGGCCAAACTACTTCAAAATATTTTTTTCTATTCTATTCACTGCATCTTCTTTCAAACCACACACCGCTCTCTAATATCCCTGTTCCTACATCTATTTTTTAAAAACACATATTTATTACGCAGTGATCGCATCTCCACGGCATTGACTCTACTTTCATTTTTCTTCTGCCATACCCGACATACACTACCATACACTGAAAAACAAAACTTTGGTTATAATAACAAAATAAGCGATTTCCATTAAACTTTTGTAAGTCACGCAAGATGACTGCGCGGACTTGCGTATATGAAATATTAGGAGAATGGGGATAAAAAGAGTTAGTCTAGTATTAATAAATGGCAGCACGGATTTTTTTTTAGTTTTCAAAGGTAATACTAAAAAAAAACATTTTAGATGATCGAGGTCAATAATATTTAGAGATTCGACTGTAATGTCGATAATAACATACAATGTATTTTCTAGCAGTTTTCCAAATTACCATAAAATTCTTATATGTACCTGTGATTTAAATTATAACTAAAAATATATACATAGAACATGAATTTATTTTCTATTGATAAATAATACACTAATTTAATGAACTAATCGCCACTGTAAATGATTTTTGACAAGACTACAATATATTTTTAGATAACAAAAGCTTCGTTTCTTCCAAAATTCTTCTATGTCAAACACAGGTGCATCAAATTTTTTTTTTTTTTAAATGTTGCACCAATTTTCATTTTCGATGATTGTAAGTCTTCAAGAACACTAAAAAAATTAAAGATAAAATATTTATTTATTAATTATCGATACTCGTAATTATTTAAATAATTTAAAAAAAAATACCGAATATACTCCTTAACGTTAAATTCGTCTTTGAGATATGGCTGTTTGAAGGATAATTATACACACACCCATATCTCTAGAACGACGCGGAATATGGTAGAAAAATTCATATAAATTGCATACACACATCGAGTCGATACTATAATGTAGAGATAAGTTGTCATTGGGGGCCGAATCACAATACTTATCCTGCTACACCCTTTAATTCAACACGTACCTATGAACAACGAACAATGATCAAAATATTTTTTTGAGTTCTCCTAAGTAAAATGAAATGAAAGATATTAGACTTCTTAAAAGTCAACCTAATTATTACGATAATATAATGTGGTTACAATTATTGTTGGAGTCGGTGCCAGCCAAGGAAACACTACAATATACTTAGCAATACACATGTGTTTGTTGAATCATTAATAAAAGCGGTTTTGTTGATAAAACATGCATTTTTTTTTCAGTGTTTGTTTTCAGTGTAAAAACGTCATTTTTCTATCTGGGTATGTACCCAGATAGTAAAATAACGTTTTTATTCAGTCCTTATGAACTCAGATTTATGATTTGGACTTCAGATACTACGTCTGAATGACATTTTTAAGATTTCCTTAAGAAATTGAATGCGCCACCTAACGTAGACTTTAAGATCTCATCAAAAAGAGCTCTCACAGAGCTCTTTTTTCAGAACTCGCAAAAATGAATACATAAAGAGCTGTTTTAACTCAATTCATGGGAAGACTTCGTAATGAATTGTTTTTTTTTGAGTTCTCTAAAAAGAGTTTAAAATGAATTCATAATTGGGAAGTCTGAAATATGATTCCTTTTAGAATTCTTTTTCAAGATTTCAATTGGGTAGGGTAAAATATTGATTATCGATATTTTATATAGGTTTTAAAATCTCTGAAATGTAATTTTGTCAATTTTCTAATTATTTTAAATACTTAAATCGATTTTCATTTATATATTATAAGTCAGTTTACAACAATACTAAAATATCTTATGCATTTGAATTGCTTAACAGTAATTATTCAAGATTCTATTTTTAATAAAATATCCAAAACCGATACATGCAAGTGCTTTATATACTTGAAGAATTTTAACAATTTGTTCAGAATAAAATCATGGTTATCAAAATGGTTATCAAAGAGAGTTTATTAGTTATTTGTATCATTTCATAATATATTTCAAATAACCGTAGAAAGAAATATAAAATAAACCAAACAATGATAGTTTTATAAAAAAAACCTCAAAAGTTATTGAGGATTACGTTTTCCGGCTACAATTTTTACTCGATCATTTGCGTGTTCCTACCAGAACATTATTGCTTGCTTGCGCTCATCAAGCGAAGATCGAGAATTGGAAACCACGGTGTCTAGAAATAATTAAAAATCATTGTCATATAAATATTAGCTTGAAGAATTTATTTTTTCATAGTTTTCAAAGGCAAGTTAACAAATTTGATAAAAAAATACTTCATGAATATTTTTTTTAGGTTAGTGAAAAAATTGTATTTCTTTTCAAATAATAATCATTGAAGTTATTTAATGTAAAGATCAAATTTTTTCAGCGTAAAATCGTTTACTTACCTCTCAAATCCTCCACGAACGACATTTTTTCAACCTTTATAGTTTTTTTCTGATCACTCCAAGATAATTTGCAGCAAAGTTCATGTGTTAAAATCCTAGTACCCTTCGAATACATTTTCCATCTGTATTTTTGACTTTGCTTGATTAAATTCTCCTAAAAATTTTGTATTGTAAAATCATGTCGATAATGAATTCGTAATTTCTTTAGTTAGACGGTAATAAGCAATAGCACTTTGTTCAGCATTATTCATATTATTTTTCATAACATAATCAACTACAGAAGCTTTAAAGCTTAATAAATCAACAATATATACTGTCCAAAAAATTTATTCTGAACTATTTCTTTATTTCTTGAAAACCAGTTATTGTTATTACTACCTGTTATTATTCCATTTCATGGTTAAAGATGTTGTTCATTCGCAAGAAAATTATAAAAATTTAAAACAGCATGAACTTAGTAATTTTATGAAATTTAAACTGTCAAAATTCCGTGTAAGTATTAGAATTATTTTTTTTTGTAAATACGTATGTTTTCTAAATAAAAAAGTATATATTAAGTGTGTGTGTTACTTCTTTGTCGATTAATAATTTATTAAAATTCGCCAAATCTTCATAACTAGATATTGGGAAATTAGGTAATACGTTTGCCTGCTGAGTTGTAGTTGGCCGAGGATTATCAGCATGTATATTCAATAATGCGTCGGATTTATGAGACACGGAATTTAAAACCGAACAACATGCAGCTGTTGAAAAATAAAGAAACGTATTATATAAATTGAATAAAATACCATAAGCCAAGTCGAAGCTTTTTCCCAAAACCAGTTTCAACATAATGAAAGTAAATTAAGAAACTCAGATAGTTGAATAATAGAATCAATGGATACTTACAGCAGCAATTGTGAGATTCTAAAGACTGTACAGTTTAACAATAGTACGAGGTAGGTTTGTTGTAATAAAACTTTCTTTTGCGGTCGAAAAACCAGTTCCATTTTTACCATCGTCATGTAGATTTGGATTTGTTACATCATCTTATAACCCAATTACATGACTAGTCGTTGGTTTACCTTCTGGATTATTTAAATGTTTACTTTCACGTAAATTGTGTTGTGACAAACTTATAAGTTTTTGACAATCCTTGTCTACGCTTGTGGTATTTTTTCCACCAATACTTGATATTGCTATAAAATAAAATCCATAAAGTCATGAATTACAGCATAAAATTAGTTCAGTATAAAATATTTTTTCACTTGACATTTACCAACGGTTTCAACTTTACTTATAAATTCCTTACTCGTTACTCTCGATTTTTTATAGTCGGCATGGCGCGGATCATCGAAATAATTACCATAATCGAGCTCCTGAGTTTCAAGAAAATCGCCGTCACCTAGCGGTTCCGTAGTGTCAATGTTATGACCTCCATGATAGTTGAAAGATAGCAATTTTGCCTTCTGCGAATCATCTAATTTCTCATCTGTGATAAGGGAATAAAATGAAATGATACTTAGACTGTAATACGTTTTTGAGCAACTTAATAAAATAATAAATTGATACTGTACCTTTATCTTTATCAGTTTTCTCGTCTTCATCGCTATCGCGGTTACTGGAAGAACTGTCCTCGCAACGTACCGGTTCTTTTCATCTACGTTTGTTAATCTTTTCACGATCGCGATGATACTTTTGACAATTGTTACATCACGTGTAGACATGTCTACTGCATCAATTTCAACGGCTCTGGCAGTATCAAAGTTGTCTTTTGTTTATAATTTAAAAAAATATGCATTAATTATCAATTATTATTATAAATTTACCCATAAACAACACAGGAACTTACTGTACGGTCCTAATAGTTTATCGTACTTAAAAGCTTCTCAATCAGCTTTTGGAATAAATTGTTTTTTGCACGCCAAAATGGAATTAATTTTTTTATGAGGCCACGTAATTATTTTCTTACGATTGTTTATCCATGACTCTGGGACAGTTGCACACCAACTGTCAGAAAACGCAACAAAAAAATCCTTAAAGAATGAGATGTGCAAAGCGGAAAAAATATGTGTGGTTATAGATTACACTATGCAGTATTTATCCATCAACATCAACACCAATCAAATTTACAACGATTACGTTGAAAAGGATCAGTAAAAGACAGAAATTCAATTATCTGATAAACAGCGTTTGTTTATTCAAACTAGGTTAGAATGAACGATCAAAACAAATATAGATAAAGTAAGAAATTTTCCGCATTTATCAAATTGCGCATAAAAAATGAATCCATGTCGAGTACTTAATTCAACGTCTGTATTTTGACTTGTGAAAGAGTTAATAATCTGATTTCAGTTAGAAGTAATAAAAAAGAATACTTTATAAGCTCATAGAAAATCGTAAAAAAAGCGGTCAATAAAAGATATTCATTTGGATATCAAAAAATTGACTTCGCATTTATGAGTTCATTAAGAACTCTGAATTCTGAGCTCATAAAAATGTGTTACTTAAGACGTCATCTTAGAACTTTTATAAGAAGTTTTTTATAAGACTTCATACTTAAACCTTTATGATTTGAATGCTGACCGGGTAAACGTAGGGATGGGTAGGGACCCGATCATGGATAGCCAAACGCGCTTGTCGTAAGACACTTTTACTATTCATAATAGCTAATAAGGACTCATTCGCTTTGTTTCCCACATTCACTTTCCTTTCGTTATCTCTATCGTGTTTACCGTCATTTGTAAGCATACTACCAATTTGGAAATATATCGTGTTTATCGAATATTCTTTTATATGAAAATCTTATTGGTCTCTCAATTTAGAAACAGGACGATACTGTATTATTTTGTTTACCGCGTCAAAAATCAAAGGGTTTCTAACAGCGTTATTTACTTTTAACAGCGCATGTGTCGTAACCTCTATTGACGCCGCAAACTATATCTGGCTGTGGCGCTTTCGTCACTGCTTCCAATGGCTTAGACCCTCGCGTCCTGCCCCTTGGCTACACAACAGTAGTCAAGAATCCGACATAGTCAATCCTAATAGATATTTAATATTTCACTGATGGGTAATATTTCAATTATTGCGGTAATATATCAAATAAGATTTTACTTAGTACCGTACCGATTTCACAATACTTTGTTAAATTTTAAGCAGTTCATCAAATGTTGATCAGCTGTTAATTTTGTAAGTTTTCGACACAGCACTCATTGCTGTTTAATGTAATAATGTGTGGTGAAATTGGCTTTTGTGGGATATGTGGTTGAATTAATTTCTTTATTTTCTCTAAAAATGGTGAAAAATAAAACTCATTCTATGAAATAATGGAGAATATAAAAACGAAAAAAATTTGATAATTTCAAAAATAATTTATTGTGTAACGTAATAATACATCAAGTCAATTTCAAACATTCCCTATACTAACACTTTTAATAAATTATTTAATTTATTTTGTAAACAATTAATAATAAATATCAGTCTTTTGTAATACAAAATGTCAAAAACTCAATAAGAGACTTGACAAACCAAAATTGCTTTAAAACAAACTAAAAGAACAATTATTTTATATACCTATGCGAAAGTGTAAATAACAATAATATATTATTGTCAAATATCTAAATCGATCCATATGTAGGTCACAAGAAAAAGATCCGTAAAACAAACACATCGAGTATCAAATTTCTGAATTTGCTAAAGAAATTGTATAATATATTCATCACTTTCGCATTTATAAATTTTGTAATATTCGTTTTTTTCGCACTACAATATCGTTTTTGCAATATTTCGTAAATTTTAATCGTGAATAGGTAGGTACTAACGCCTGAAATGTAACAACTTTTATTATTATTTGTGTTACGAACTGCATTCTAACACTCAGTAAATGAAAACAAATCATAATTCAGTATTCAACCAAACTTCTGAAGACACATAAAAAGTCCATAATGTTGAATCACACTTGGCAAATATTCAAACGCATTACTATGTGATATCACGTATTCAGTGCACTTTTTACGCTTACGGGCGTATGTGACTGTTTACTAATCTTCGATCATTATACTATTATGCTAATGAAATGTCGATAAAATGCAGCAAATTGTTCCTAACGCCTGTACGTAGTGAAGAGTGGACCATTCGTCTGAGACACGTCGCATCTCATGGTTGTCGCTTCAGCCATTACTCGTCGTTTTTTAAAACAAAACGGGTACAAGTAATCCTCGTTCGCTTCTAGATATTTCGGTGTGTGACTAATTTTCTCTGCTGAAAAAAAAAGAAAACGTTATGGTTTAATAATTTCATAAATTCAATAAATTAATTGAGACCTATTTTAATATTTATACATGTATATGTGGAACAAAGTGATGTAGGAATCAATTATAATTTAAAAAAGCCATAATCTATAATCCTCGGAAAATAGTTTTAACGTATAGATTTTAATTTTGTGCAAGTGTTTCTTACTAGTATTTTGTATACTGTAAAGATTTTATTACAAGGTTTTCATTAAAATACTTCGTTACAACGCTATGCAAATACCTTGATATAAAATTTATTTTTATTTGCTTAATTTAATTAATGTTTCGTAGATTCATAATTTATAATAATGATTTCCTCGAAATACTGTATTATATTTTATCTTTGAACTTCTATTCATGGGATTTAGATTACCATTTGCATAGCTAACTAAATAAGTTTTATTTCAAATTTATTGATGAATAAAAAGTAATATATTAGTGATCTCATTTCCATACAAAAGAGATTAAGGAACTTTACTTTGAGAAAAATTATATTTTTAAATTGAAAGTTATTTTGTGATACAAATAGTTAAGTTTATAGTTAAGTAAAAATATTTAGTTTGGTAAAAAAAAAACGATAAATCTAATGCTTCGTACCTAATGCTTCGCATTAGGTACGAAGAATATTGTAAGAAAAATCCAAAAAATGGTTCATCATTTTACAATTTGAATATTTTTCGATACTATAGATGTTAAAATTTTAATTTACTGTGAACCTGTGAATATACAAAATGTGTTCATGTGTTAGTGAACGCAATAAAAAATATTTAAAAAAAACCGAGAGAAATACATTACACTTACAATAATTATATGATTTGAATACAGCCTATCTCTGTCCGCTGATAGCCTGTCGGGCATCCCACGCCGACACTGCTCCTTTTTATTCTCGAATTAATAACTTTATCTGCCGACACATTATCTTTTTCATTTTGAATGTGCGCGTCGGTTCGTACAGGAGCACTATCGATTATTCTAAAACTATTTTTTTGAACGGACTCGTCTTCATTATAGCGTTCCCTGAACACGTCAGCGTTCAGTCCGAGATGCATGCACAGACATGCACTCGCGGTCAACAGCAGAACGAATATTTTAATATGCATCGTAACACTAAGGACGCGGCCGTCCGTTGATAACTGTGCCGGGTGCCGCGTCTCCCGGCCTTATATATTGTCTCGGAGTAGGTGACTAATACACGCATTTTCCCCGATCGCCTATAGACGTAATCCGTTATGAACGAACCTCTGTGCGATTGCGTAAAATCGAGTAACACGCTAACGTGTGTCAAATGCTTTAATTTAATATGTTTTATTTTTTTTTATTTTATTGACGTAACTAGTTTGCAGGGGCATTGTCAAATGATTAGTGTAGACGTGAAGAATGAGACGAAATGGGGAAAATTATAAAAAAGTGTTTTACTTACTGAAATATAAAAGGAGGTCCAATACATGGCGAGATAAGAGTTTCCAACCATGTTAAAATTTTTAAATCACGCTAAACTTCATATTATTATGTATCACAGGAAATAACACGTGGGAGCGCCGTATAACGTTGACTCCGCGACTAGGCTGTCTAATGACACTTCAATAGGACTGACGTAGAAAATAAAATCTTTTGATTGTATGGTAAATTTTGAATTTAATAAAAAGTTTCTTCAAATACTCTATTAGGAAGCATTAACTATTCCTGTATCTTAAACACACAATCCTGAGTTCTTTTTAGTAAGTCGTAGACAATACTTCTAATTTGTAAGTTCTAAATTAACAGATTGTTGAAAAAAAATCCTTAAAGTAAGGATGTTTCTTACAACAATCCTACGTATGTAACAAAATTATCCGGAGGAATTAAAGGAAAACTAGACCTCACATTGCTCTCATTGCATACTTTCTATAATGAAAAATAAAATAAAAAAATAATTTACGCGACCAAATTGGAGATGTTCAGTAGTGTAGTATAATAATTAGAATATTCAATTAATTCTATTAATTGTGGTATGTTTTGAAGTTTTTTTTATGTTATCGCATAACGTTCACTGTTATCATTATTTTGATGTATCTGCTGGAAACCAGTTTCTAAATCGTCGAAAAAAAATTATTTAATTTGTAATGATTTTTGCGAAATATGAAGTATTTAGATAGATAAAACTTTCACATGGATTATAGTTACATCGAAATTGAGTCATGGAAAGATAGCAATCATAAAATACAAATTTAAACGGGACGCGGTTTGTTTCGGACGAAGCGGTGTATTTTACTGACTATAAGTAGCGTTAGAAATCAAGGAAGAGTGGGGTAAAAGAACGAATGTGTAAAAAAATGATAAAACAGCGACGTGGGAATAAAAAAGTGTTCTCCGTCCGCACGGGCAAAGCCATAGGTTTGTGGTTCAGTGAATATATTATACTTTTAATATCTTACATTTTATTTAATCTTTTTATAAATGTCAATATTTCGTTTTGCTATTTATGGGTATGTTTTTGAAATGACAGCTAAAAGTAAAGAAGGTTGGGAAAGGAAAAAAATATTTAATAATAATATATGGGACTATTTATAGTATGTTACGGAGGTACGGTTCAGAATTCCAATTCCGAAAAGTCGGAACTTCCGACTGGTATTACACCTCCGATTTCGACTTTGGCTCCGACACTTTAAATCGGAATTTATGATCGGAGGTCGAAGCACGGCGACCGTTCTCTACGCGCGTATAAGTTTGTGCTTGTCCCGTAGAGAATCCTCCCCCATACCGTGCTTTCTGTCGATTAATCTTTCACTTGTTGTTTCTCGTTTGGAATCGGATCATTTGTTTCGCTTCGTGCGTTCGCGCTTCAACGTCCCAGTTTTTGATGAATGTTAGTGTAATTCATTGAACTTGTGATAAATTCATTCGAATTTAATAATGAAAGCGAACACAAGTGCAATTTGGAATTACTTCAACGAAGTTTGTGCTAATACGATAAAGTAATGAGAAAACATATTCTCTTATTCTTTATGAGAAAACATATTCACGAAAGGAAGGTACTCTCCTACACGTGTCATTAAAAGGTCATTTAAAATTTGTACATGCTCATGAATACGAATAGATCAATAAATTAGGAACTGAAAAGAAAAATGCAGTACTGCCTTCGACTTCAACTGCTCTGCAAGAGGCCAGTAAATAAATTGTTGTAAAAGGCACTTCGATGAAGTTTCGAAAATGGTGTAGTTTTAATTTTAAACCGATGGAAATACATGATTACAGAAATAACTGTTTAATTTAATTCATTACTAGTACTGTTTAAGAAAAAATGTTTATCTTTCTTTTTAACGGCTAGGCAGGTGTATTATTTTTTAAATTGCAATTAGAGTCTGAAAATGTTTCTATTATTTTATTTCATTAGGGCTGTCCCAATCACATCTCGCTTCTGCCTCCGCCTCCGATCGCATCTTCGGTTCCGATAAAACAACCTCGGTGACATCCCTAATTTATACATAGAAAAATATTAAAAGGTTGATTTATTAGTTTTAGATATCGAAAATATCGTACATAAAAAAATTATATTTTTATTAGATAAAAACGTAATCAGTTTATTTATATTAAAATTTTAGCGATCTATATTTTTCTATTTGAGTGAGTAATCGGGGATTTGATGAGTTTCGTAGAAAGTGGCTTCTGTCTATATTGCGATGGTGTCACGCAATACATAGCTTGACTCCGTCGTGACCAATAAATAGATTTTTGTCCGGCGTCGTTCTCAACTTTACGATAAAGAAAAACGGTTAACCCTGCGGACCATCCCCGAAACTTTCCGCTATGATATTTATCGAGCTCGTTGAGTTACAAATATTGTCTATGAGATTTTGAGCTCAAAAATTTGGAAGATGGTTGCCCCTTTAGGCCATCTCTGAAACTTCTAACAACTTTCGAGCTCAAAGTGTTAAAAATTAAGGAGCAGTAAGTTATTGAGGTCATAATGCCCATCAGATCGTTTTTAATACTTTTTCAAGCTGTCCGAGTTCAAAAATATAGTTCTAATATGTTTTGAGCTCTTACGATTCAGAAATCTATATGTATTGAAAACCACTTTTTTTTTCATTTTTCAACTATTGTATCTTTGGAATACGTTATTTCATTTTGATCTGTTTTATGGCATCCGACGCAATTTTTAAAAAGAAAAAGGAAAAGAAGAGTACCAAACATCTTCGAAAAAAAAGGTTTTTGGAAAAATCCTTTTGAATTTTTCGTCAACCATATTTCGCAAACGAACCAACCGATTTTGATACAATTTGCGGCGATCGACGCTGTTTTTTTAAAGAAATTTAAGAATTTATCAATAGATTAGTTTAAAAAAATATTTAAAAATAGCAAATCTTAAAATTATTTCTCCAACAATATCATATATCTCTTGAACAAATGAACCGATTTTTATGAATCGATCAAAGATTAATGTTGTGTTTTAAGGATAACAACTGAGTGAATTTTGAATCTATCGGTAAAACAATTTACAAAATAGGATAAAACAGCATTTAGAAAAAAAATCTTCATAGATATCTCTTGAACAAATCAACCGATTTTTACGCAGTCGATGCAATTCTTTGGAGAAAAGAGCTGATTAGATTTTGGTATTAATCGGTATGTAGTCTAAAAGTTATTTGAAAAAAATTCTTTAAATTTAATTTTGAAATTCGTCAAAATCTACTGGGCGAAACTAATTCAAAGATTCATAAATTCTAAGTTGAGTGAATTCCTTTTAAATATCGTAAACTGCGTTTAGATCGGTTACTTATTTGAAAAGTTACGCACGCACGCACACAAACACACACACAGAGAGAGAGAGAGAGATCACTCGGAAAATGGTTTAAATAGTTTCTAGGACCCTAAAATGTCGAGATCTGGTGAAAACTTGATTTTCGAAAATTGGGGTGAAAACGGTAACTTTCCGATTTTATACAATTCTTTTAATTTTCATAGCACAAAGTTAAAAATTAGGACTTCCTTGCATACCACAGATACTATATCTTGTTAAGTGTAACACACTACAATTGTGATGAAACTATTTTTTTGAGCTTGTCTTGATATTTTAATCGGTACGCGTGCTGGCTTTTACGTCGAACAAGTTTCCTTAATCACCGCTCGAGGCACCGTCGTGACGTGGATGACATATTAAAAAAAAACTGGTTTTTACCTGATAATCAAATTCTTACGCAATTACACACATAAATCAATTTTTCTGTAAATTTATTTTTTAATCCCAACTAAAAAATAAGGCATTCAGGTAAAAAACACATTTTTATATTAACTGTAATAAGATTTTATTTTATAGTATCTTCTTAGCAATGTGAAAAGAAAATTCACAGATTAATTTGTTTTTAATTTTACCTTCTAAGATTACACTTTTAATTGTTTGTTTTACAACTTTATTAAAATATCTATTTTGATCGAGACATTGAAGTGTTTGTTCGTAATTCGTAATTTCTCTGTGACTCGTATAAACGACAATTAAATAAATCTCTATCTTTCTATCTATTTCAAAACAATCCAGTTTTACTCACGCACCGAGAACTTGAAACTTATGAAAATTAAGTAAAAATGCGGAAAAACATCCAGATTGCAAAATTAAATTCTAAAATTTTAAATTTTATTTTACACAATCCTACGAATAAAAAGGGTAGTTTTTAAAGATAATTTGAAAGTATCTATTTCCTATATGATTATAAATGTCACAAGTATCGTATTTATGAATATATTTTTGATTTGCTTTCTAAACTCCCACGATGACTCGTATTCTGCCTTTGGATGTGATGATGCACAATCACACCATCTTCATGTCGATATCTATGGTGATTTTGCATGAAGTCGGTTGGGATATTGCAGACGCACGGACCGACAGTGTTTGAACCCACCACAGATACATGTTACCCTTCTGTCATTGAAATTCCATAAACGTCATAAACCAGAAAACTAGGTTATTTCTGAGTATGATCCTGAGTCACCATTAAAAACAGTACAGAGTCAGTAACAATATTGTTAGATCCCTACTGTTGTTATTTATATCTGGAAGCCGCATGTACAACTTGCTCATGCGAGACTAGTTTTTTAATTGCATAATATAATAGCATTGCTTTTTTTAATATTCCGTATTGGAAAACGGAATGCATATTGATTTGGATTTGGAGTGATTTCGATGACTATTCCTTATTTTTAATAGTCTGTTCCTCAAATAGTTTAAACTAGAAATGTAAAATTATCAATTTTCGTAGTTGGTGCTGGTTCCAAAAAACTACTTTAGTATACAAAGTTTATGAACTTTTTAAAATTTTTTACTAAAATATTTCAAAATATGGAGTGAAATTCAACAAAATATTTTTTATGCTTTGGCGGATGTTATCACATATAAAGGATAGAAACAAAGGCTTGAAATTAAAAATATGATGAATGTATACAATAAAATTTGTTAAAAAACTTGATACAAATTTTCGACAAATTTTAGAAAATTTGTGTCAAGAAAAATTCGCAATTATCCAGTTTCATGTTATTATCATAATTTAATATTTCGACATTTCTAAAAACTCAAAAGGGCACTCTTGAGTTTTTAGAAATGTTGAAATATTAAGTTACGTCTAAAAGGAAAATAATACTAAAAATCAAAATAAGCCGATTGAACCCGATTTCTGTCTGCTATTTTCACATCGATAACAAAATATAAATGTGTAAAGTTTGTTATTTTTGCCTTTTCATAACTAACTAGATTTTGACACGCCCGCTGCTACGCGGAGCATAATTTTAAATTAAACAATGGTTATTTTTTCTGCGATATAACTAGTCCCCAATTTTATCCACGTAGATGTAAAGTGAATACGTTTTTCGTGTGTTATATCAATCGATCTCGCTATCAAAATTCATTCCGGTCCGATCCTGCTCTCGATTTCAATTTTTGTTCCACCACGCGTTCCAAGGTCCGATGCCAATTCTACCGTTACCGCTTGATTCTGATCCCGGTGATACTCGTTTCAAATCCCATACCAGATTAAACTGTAAATACTCTCAGAATTCGTTTAACAATTTTTGTCATGATGATATCCTATCATTTGCACAACCGATCACAAAAATTCTACAGACAGAACCTGCAGATTTATATGTTAGTGCATATTAATTCATTATTGAAAAAGTCAAATTTTGCATGCCTATAGAAAACACTCGTGCTTAAAACATAGGCCAGTTTAGATTTTGCACGAATGATCCTAAAACGAGATGGATCGGAAGGCATAGTGAAACCGGAATTAGAATTGAGAGCAGCGAACATGTTAATTTGAGACGATCGAGGCTGCATCGCTGTGACGTAAAATAAAAACTATGTGAGGGTAGAGCTTTGACGCCGCGCGCCGCACGCTCTCGGCTGATGTAATTTTGACGTTAGAATAATACAGACTTGATCGTTTTAAGTTAACTTGATTAACAAACGGATCGGGATTAGGGATTAGGATAGGCAACGAAAAGTTGGCTTATATTCGAGTGGGATGGATATCAGAAACGTACGAATGCATTCTTTGTTCATGTGGGCAAAGCCACGGACGATTACTGGTTTTCTATAATATACATATTGATTTAAAATCACAAGAATTTCCTCTATTGTGGCAATTTTGGAAAATTTTGCAGTTTGATTTTTTATCATCAATAATATCTAATAAATTAAAAAAAAAAAAACGAACAAGTGCCAGTTCAACACGCGTGGAAAGGGTTGCGTATGGTGAATATCATATTTTTTTAAAATCTGAACCATATTTGTTTTAAGTTGGTGGTAACTAAAAAAAAGTATGTATGGTACCGGATTGTAGAAAGAAATTGCTATGTGTATTGTCTATTGTTGAATGCTGTTTTGTCCTATATAGTCGGTAAGCAGAAATAGTTCAAGAACTGAAGCTTGTGACACCCACATTGACGCAGATCCCGATGACCTTTCACCGTTGATACCGAAACTCTGAACTGTACCACTCAAATATGACTGCAGAAGTCCAAGCGATCTACCCCTGACATTCGCTATCGGTTATAGTTATCCTCCATTAGAACATTTATTACCTACTTCAAAAACAAGAGAGGGTTATATATTCGACGTGTATATATTTTCTTATTCTGTTTTATTTGTTTACCGTTTAACCTAATCCACCGACTCCAAAACAATCAATTATTTTAAATTTAGATTTACGAAGATAGTTTTATTTTTCTTTTTTTATTGTGTATTGCATTCAATAGTATATCAGTGTTATGTAAATTAATACAACAGCGATAAATAAATAGCTTTCGCCTAGAAAAGGATTATATTAGCTTTTACAAATTATATTAGCTATTTTACAGTCAGTATTATTTGAATAATAACATTTTATTGTTTGATATTATTTTAGGTAAACAATATTGTAAAATTTACAGTTAATTCTAATTTAAAAACAACACACAAATGATGCGCACTGTCAATAATTTACTATTAGTCATAGACTCGGGGGAATTTCGAAATGGGTTCTACCTTGTGCTTCTTTCCGTGAGATCACTGCAAACCAGGTATTCATTTTGTTTACGCAATGCTACTCAATAAAATTATAACGAAACAATAATTAGTCCAGAATAATAACTATTAATAACGCCTGAACAGGTGAATGAATATATTTCAATAAAATTTTAACAAGGTCATAGCTCGATTAGAAGTAGCTAGGAAGATTAGTATATTTTTATACTAATCCATGCTACAGCCTTATAGTATGGATTAATGTAAAAAATATACTTTAAGAACTATTTTATTTATTTATTTCTTATTAGTTTTGATTCGTGTTCTGCCTGCATTAACAGTCCGGACGCCAACCTATTATAATAAAGTTCGGTACCCGTGTTCACTGAGGTTATATGATGGATAACCACGATATCAATAACTTGCTTTTGTCAGTGACTTAGTCCTTGTTGACATAGACCGAACGTTTGTTGTGACGCTTGGTTTAACTTTAGCTTTTGTTTATGTCGTGGAAGAACATATAAACTTACTTTATTAATTACGGAATTATAGCATTTCCTCTGAGCTTACAACGTTATATGGACGGAACCGGCCGGATGTTCGATTAGACGCAAGCACGCAGTCACTATCGGTATGAATGTAGTTTATGTTATAATATATTAATCGCATAATTTAATTATCTTTTGCCCTTGGCTTTCTTCGCATTAATATGAAACAACCAGACCTCATATTAAAATTATTATTATTTCATGTCCTTTATAATCATTAAAAGTTACATAGATACAACTATATAGATTTTGTATCCTGTAATTTGTCCGGTTTCGAAGTACAAAATTATTATTGTAAAGAGAAGAAAAATGTTTTGTAGTAAAACAAAAATAAGATCTTAAACGGCAAAATCTTATAATAAAATATTAAACTCAAAAATTTAGTGCATTTTATTATATATATCATATCTTTTAATCAATAATTGTTTATAATTTTTAAGTATGCGAACACATTTCGCACCTAACATGTGTTAGGTGCGAAATTTTACGCGCGCGAATACAACTCGCCCTTGGCAAATATAGGTCCTACAATACATTAAATTTTTTGTGTCGTAAGTCATTTGAATCATCCGCTACGTAATATAAACCATCAAATATTAGCCAAATTGAGGAATCAAAGTTTATCCCGTTTACGTCGTTACTGCCCGCCCGCAAACCGGTTAGTAAAAAAAGATAATTTTTTTGCATTTCCCCTTTTTTTAACAAGAACAACTTCAAACATGACAAAGCCGAGGTGTCACAGAACGTATGTAGGGCACACGTAGAAATGTCTGTTACGAAACAAATATTGTGTCTCAAATAGTGGAGCACCGTAAGATTTAAACCTGATGATCTAATTACTTAGAATTATTAATGTTCTTGAAAACTATTATTTTTGACATAAACTATACAGCTCTAAATAAATATTAGATCTATTTATTTTATAAGTATTTTTTAATTATATATATATATATATATATAATTAAATATAAATGAAATATGATGAAAAATTATATATATATGGAAGGTGAGTGAAAGAGTTTGTATATTAGGTAGGGTAGTCTGTTTACAAATAATGATAACCATGACAGAGATATCGAAAGGGGAGTGAATACGGGAAATAAAGTGCACGGAGTCTTACTTACTACTATGAATGGTAAAAGTGTCTCATTACAAGCGCGTTTGGTTATCCATAAGATTCCTGATCTCCACTCTGGTGAAAGTTGGGTATTGCAGAAGAAAAATGAAAGAATAATGAATGCGGTGGAAATGCGTTCTGTGCGTAATGTATGTGGAGTGTCTGTGAAATACAGGTGTAGGAACAGTGATGTCAGAGAACGTGTGGTTTAAAGGAAGTTGCAGTGACTAGAGTAGAAAATCCTATGCTGACCAAATTTGGTGGCACATTAAAAAAAGGGCCAAATTTCAAGTACCCAAAACCGACAAGCTTGCATGAAAAGATAGATGCATGTCAGTGAAGTAAGAAAGATATGCAAAGATCGTACCATGTGCAAATCTAGTATCTGCTTACCCTTCTGGGAAATAGGCGTGAAGTTATATTATTTTCTTGTTACTAGATATAAACTCTGACGATCAAAGAGGAAAATATTTTTTTTCCTGATATTACTAGGAAAAAGGATCTTTTTATTTAATCACATTTACTATTGTCAAGTTCTAATATAAAATACAGGATACCTTAAATGGGCCTGCGGCAGTGTATTCAATTCATTGATATATCGCCCGACTTTACTATTGCATATTTCCTGTGAAAAAATATTCCTGAAATTGGTATCGAAAAGTAATACAATGTTTGACTACTACACTGTATTAAACATTATAAACATATAAATATGTACTATGTTTTGTGGTTACGACGTAGTGAGTAATAACTGGACTCTTGCATTCATTTTATCCTTAACACTGATTCGAATTTCTGTCGAAATGTAATGAGACCTTATAAAACGTGAAAACTTTTTACCAAATTCATGAACCATTTTTAGATCAGTATTAATCAACTGAATATTTGTTTTTGATAAGAAGATCCTTATAAAAACCGGCCAAATGAGAGACTGACTCGCATACTAAGTTACGTACCACCGTGCAGTATATAAAATACGCATTTTTTAAAAAATAATTAATAAAAGACCTGGACAACAATTAAGATTCAATAAAAAAATACCGAAAAAAGTATGTTTCTTGTGCCAGGACTCCATTTAATTTTCTACTTTATTTTATTTTAATTATTTGTTGTCATATTGGTCATAGTAATACACACTCTGAATATTTCACATCACTACCCATTGCGGTTCAAAAATACAATCCTATGACAAACGGGTGGACAGCGGAACCTTGGTAATAGAGTTACGTTGGTACCCTTAGGGTACGGAACTTTTATAACCAGTCCCATTTCTAGTAATTGACAGAAACGCTTTCATGGCGACTTTACTGAATTTAAATATAAGTCAAACTGCTATTTACAATTGATATTTGACAACTGTCTAAAAATAAATTTAATTACACTTTTTTATGTGCTTGGTACGTGCATAGCCAGATTAGGATAAAAGTTTTAAAGTATAGTTCAAAAGCATTTGTGTATAATAATTAAACGTAAAGTTTTTGTCACAGAGCGAAATTTAACCGTTTTCAACCGCTTTTGTCGAAACTGTTAGGGGTATACATATACATGAAACTAAGAAATAAAATGTAGCTTCCGCCCGCCACTTCATCCGCGTAAACAGAATAAATTCCTCCATCTTGTAAATTGACCGATTACGATAGTTAATTGTGATCCTGATTGCTATTCCGTTCTCGATTCCGGTCTGGATTTAAAAAAGATCCCGATTTTGATCCCGCTTTCTCTTCCGGTCGCACTCTCAACAAACATCACATCACTGCCTCTTATTTCGATTCCGGTCACAATCTTGATTCGGATTTCGATTTTGATCCCGTTCTCGATTTTGAACCCTCCCACGGTCTCGGCTCACAACTCTGCTCCTCGTCCCGTTTGTAATTTCGATTCCTTTACCCGTCACAGTTCCAATTTGGACGAAGCCGGGGCGAATGCTAGTATCAAAATAAAATTTACATTATATTACTTGGGGATAGTGTGGCTTTCTATGAGTGAAAGAATTTTTAGAATCTCTAATAGAGCAAATATGCAAACGAAGCCAAAGCGAAATGTAAATAGTCTACTTTATTCAGGTAGCCTATTAATGAAGTAGTTCTTAGAAGCGGTTCATTAGTTCGCTTCAAATAGTACATATACACAAATAATATCAGATACGAATGTTAGATTCCTTTTTTCAGAAATCCTTCCGTTCCCAAGTAGTTGCACTTATTACAAAAGTACTATTGTATGTTTGTTTAATATACTATTATATATAAAAGTACTATTGTACTAGCGATAAATTTATATCACTAGTTTCATAGTAATTATATGAATGGTTTAAGCACGCAAACAAAAACCAATAAAATACTCATCCATTCTTATACATTACACCACTTTTCAATTATACCTCGCTTTATAAAAAGTTTCATACAAAATTTCAACCCTCTCTAACTTCGAAAAAAGCAAATTACGCATAAATACGCGCCCGCACGCGCGCTCACTTACACAGGCACACGCACGCACGCAATTACATAAAAAGAAATGAATATGTCTATTGAAGAAATTAAAAAATGATGAGTATTTTTTATGGTTATCGTATGCTTTAAGAAAACAATATAGAGCCTATCATTTTTGCAATCATAAGTTCTGACTAATTTTCTAAACACTAATATTCATCATGATTGGTTAAACCGTTTTTAAGCCATAAAAGAACATCAGACAGACAAATTGTACCCTATCATGTCTTATTGTATACCAATTCATTATGATCCGTTCTTAAATTATACAAAAAACATTATTCAAGCAGAAAAATCACATTTTCTGATTGTATTCTAACTGTTCTGACGATCGGTGAAACTATTGTTAAGTTATAAAAGAACATGCAGATAGACAAACAGTAGCCTAACATATGTACAATTACATGTTCTTACACTATACCGATTTTTATCACAATCGGTCAAACCGTTTTTGTGTTATAAAAAGGCATAAAAAATAGCCTATGTGCTATTCCGAAGTAGAATTTATCTCTATGCCAGATGTCACCCTGATTTGTTCAACTGTTCTGGCGCGATCGAGCAAAAAACCCATCAAAATTTTCGCATTTACATTACACTTTTTTTCGCATTTTTCACAATTTCGCATTTACCCTACACTACATACATTAATTTATTTGACGGCGAGGCCGCAAAGTACGTGTATATAAATCAGTTACATTAGATGAAACAGGAGCTCGCTCCTCGGTGGCTTCTTTCGACGCCTCTGCCTCTACCAGAACTTCCCTAGCCGGTGCGGGTATGCGTGAGTGCACCTCGCACGACTCGCGCGCTGCCTCTCGTTCGCTCTGTACCCCCGAGCTCGCGACGGCATCCCGAGTCTCGTTTACGTCTTTAGTTCGCGGGTCCCTAGATTCCTCGCTCTTTTCACCCTCAAGTGAATGGTGCGGTAGAGAATGTCGTTTACTCCTTCTACCTGGTAGCAGAATTTGATCGACGTGACGCCGTACCACGCGCGACGGCAGCTCCACGTTGTACGAGGCCGGTCCGACTGTTTCCCTTACGTGGCCCTCTACCCACTTTGGTTGAGCTATGCTATAATCTCTCGCGATCATCGTATCTCAGGGGCACGCGGCGCGTGGCGTGCCAGCAGCACGCGCCTGCTGCTTACTCTGTGCGACAAATACACGTAACGCGGTATTCGGGCGCAATTTGCTCAAACATTGCCATCGCCGGAGACACGCCCGTAATAGTCGCATGTTCACATTTTCTATAATGAAATAACATCCGGCTGAGGGCCTGTTCCGGATCCTCGCCCTCTGCTATGGCTTTTTTAATGCACTTTTTAATCGTCTTTACGGCATCCTCCGCCGCGCTGTTGCCTTGCGGTCGGTACGGACTCGACAAACAGTGCGCGATCGCGTTCCGCATCATATAGTTTTTAATTTCACTAGAACCGAAAGGAGGACCGCTGTCGGTCACAAGCTGCAGCGGTAGTCCAAAACGTGCAAACCACTTTCGAAATTAACTAATAACATATCTCGCGTTAGTAGCGGCCATCGTCGACACCTCGATCCATTTCGTGTTTGCATCGACGACGACGAGGTAGTGTTTGCCCCGATACTCTACGAAGTCTGCGTGCAGCCGCTGCCACGGACGTGCCGGGAACGGCCACGGCGTGAGCGGTGCGTACGGAGGCACATCTCGCTGCTGCCGACATGGCTCACACGCATGCCTCTATCTCTACGTCTAAACCGGGCCAATAGACATAATTTCTTACGATACTTTTCATTTTAACAACACCTAAGTGTCCTTCGTGTAACTCGTGTAATATAGATTTCTGCAACGCGTACGGTATAACGATTCTATAATTATAGACCACACAACCTTCTTCGACATATAGATTTTGTTTCCGATGAAAATAAGGTTTTCCGATTCGAATTCGGTCGATTGCGGCCATCCAAATGTTATATAACGGTAAATTTTTCTGAGTGCCGGATCACACTTCGTAGCGTCCGCGATATCCCTATGACTAATCGGTAATTCATTTTCGACATAATGCAAATGTGAGGCAGCCTCCGCTCTTGTAATATCGCTATGGACCCGTTTAGCGCACGCGTCGCTCGACAAGGGCAAACGCGAGAACGCGACAGCGACTGACTTATCGACCGTTCTCACCCACTCCACTCTGTAGTCGTAGGCGGCCAATCGTGCCGCGTACCGCTGCAGACGACTCGCCGCTATTTGAGGGATAACCAACTTATCTCCAAAAATGTGCGACAACGGCTTATGATTCGTGCGTATAATGAAATGCCGTCCGTATAGATATTAATGATTTTTTGTAACACCATAAAATATAGCTAACGCCTCTTTATCTAGCTGGCTATACGATTTCTCGGTGTCGTTAAGTGTGCGCGAGGCGTAGCACACCAGCCGCTCGCTGCCGCCCCGGTACCGGTGTGCGAGCACGGCGCCCAGGCCGTACGCGCTGCTATCCACCGAGATAGCACGAGCGGCAGCCGCGCGCCGTAGTACGCTAGCACGCATTGGCTAATTAAAATATTTTAAATTTTCTCGAATGCACCTTCACATTTAAAATTTCGATAACGACACTTATCCGGCGAATGTTGTCACCCGCACCTCCAGCAGGGCGCGCGGGGCCGCGCCTCCGTCCCGGAATCGCGGCGTCGCGTCGATTGTTGCGCCACCTCAACACTGCTCGAATGCTCACACCCGCATGCCGCTCGGCAGCCTCTAAAGCGAGAGCCAATTCTAGTGCTCGCTTATATTCCAAATTTGGTTCCGCAAATATCCGACTTCGCATATCTCCGCTAGCAAGGCCCGAAACGAACTGATCTCTCAAGTTTTCTTCTAAATTTGTGCCAAAATTGCAAGTGGCTGCCAAATGTTTCAAATTTTGAAGGTAGTGCGACATATCTTGGCCCGGCCGCTATCGTCGCTGTAGGAAAATATGTCGCTCGGTGATGTCAGACCGCCGCGGCTCCAGACGCTTTTTTACGATATCTACTAGATCCTCGAATGTCTCGGTCTCCGGTAGGGCTGGCGCACACAGGTCAACCATGACGTCATATGTCGCCGCCCCGACAACCGTTATCAATGTGGCTACGTGTAACTCCTCCTTGATACTATTTAAAGCGATGAACTGTTTCACTCGACTTATATACGCAGTCCATTTTTTTGATGAAATATCGAAGGGTTCAATTTTTCCATATGGGATTATCACTTAATTAAATATTAAATAGCTTTTAATTGTCAATCCTCGTCGCCAGTGAGATATCCGTGCAATCAAACGAGGGTTTGGTAGCGTACTGCTTTATTTTTTAAATATGTTGTAACTACCCTACACTACATACATGACATATATATATTAAAATACTTTAATATTTGTCAATTATTATAAAGAAAATTATTTTTTAAGTCACACGTTTTGATACAGATACTTAAAAGGACTAAGTGCAATTATAATGAAGTATCCCATAATTATACGTATGCACGCATTTGCTCATAACAAAATCACAAAAAAAATACCCTAATTAAAACCATTTTTCATTCTCTATGGTGTTGATATCATAAACTGTATAAAGAACTATAATTACCAAATTCAGACTTACTTACAATTACGTATTCTTTGTCACCCAAATTTTTTTAAATGCACATTAGACAGACAGAATCAATGAAAATCTATTAAGAATATATTTGTCTGGTCTAATAAAAATTGCCTCGCGCATTATATAAATTAGTATTTATGATCCAGGGTTCTATTCAACAAATATTTAACACTCATAAACCTTTTATTATATTTTACTTTAAGGCTACAAATATAATTTAAATACATATACAATTCACTCAAGAAAATCACACTTTGAGGTTGACTATAAACCCATAAGATTCAAAACTCACATTCGAAATTTTACGCGACTGTTTCCACCATTTTATATTTTCGTATAATTCGTAGTCACCTTAACGTTAATCTTCGTATGATGCTTGTAGAATCTCTTACCAGCTCAACTACTGTGAAACCGTATGTAGACCGCTTCTTGCAACGACTGAAAAATTAATACAATGACTCCAATACACTTGTGCTAGGTTATAGTTTTGACTTATCGCTCCGAAGTCGTGCGTTTTTGATACTCTTCTTCTTGGTTCTATAACGATAAAAACTGGCTTTATCTTTTTGGAAAACTCCCCGGTCCTCTTCCAACTGTCTCGCTCGTCATGCTGTCGTTCTATATAGAACCATCGCTTTCAAAAGGAGCTTCAAGTATGCCGCATTCCAAATGACCGACACATTTTGTCACTGTCAACTAATGACATTACAGATCGCCCGCTCTAACAATTTCGACAAAAAACGAGCAAAGAACAAATTAAATTGTAGTAATTAACTGATTTTACACTAGTACTATTATAGTATTTATGTCACTTATTCGTTTATTAAAAAAAAATCTGTTAGATGTTACACCCTTTCGGCCTTTTATTTTTCTATTTTGTGAGTCATAAAATCACGACATGATTATCTTTTTTTGCAAGAATGAAATGTTTATATTTATTTAAGAATATGTTTGATTTATAATTTTATTTACTTTTAAGATTATGTGTTTTATTTATCGCTTTATTAGATTTATATGTTGATGAACACAAAAAGTGCTAAGATACAACCAATTCAATATTTAAATCCATAAAAATAGCTAGAGAACGTGAAGTATTAAATGAAAAGAATGCCAAATAGTAAAAGCTTCAGACACAACTGCGTCTGAACTAATTGTTTTAAGAAATATGTTTGTGAAGGCGGTTATTAGTTTCTTTATATAAATTCATTTTAGTATGCTTGTCTATACAATCTAAATACGTAGAAATTCACGCCTATTTCCCAGAAGGGTAGGCAGAGACTATAGATTTTCACATGGTACGATCTTTGCATGTCTCTTTTACTTTAAGCTGCAAGCTCGTCGGTTTCCGATGCTTAAAATTTGGCTCTTTTATAATGTGCCATCAATTTCATCTGCATAGTAGGCTTTTCAAGTTACCCTTGTCGACTCTTCCATCGCACATATTCACTCTATAGATTTGTTTTACAAGTCGACTTTAATTAATTCCTTCTAGATGACCAAACCACCTCAACATACCCTTTTCTATTCTAGTCATTATATATTCTTTCAAACAAAACCGCTCTCTTGCATTATTATTCCTACACCTATCTTTCAAAGACATTTAAAGTATATTACGCAAAGATCGCATCTCCACCGCATTGATTCTACTTTCGTATTTCTTCTGCTATACTCAACTTTCACTACCGTACATAAGCCAGGAACGAGGACCCATTATGGATAATTAAACGTGTTTGTCGTGAGACATGTACCATTCATAATATCAAGGAAAACCCCATTCAATTTATTTCCCGCCGTGTTCATCATTGACATTCTAACAACGTCGATGATGAACACCACTTTGGCTTTTGTTTGTGGAGAGTTTTTGTATCTACAGTGATCCCATTGAGAGTACGCGTTTCTGACACTTGCTGTACAGAGGCAGAGTTCTTTTTATATGTAACCCTTTGAGTTACCATTGTACCGAATACAGAAACGCAGGTAAAGAAACGAATATATTATTTTGATTGAGGTCATCTGAAAGAAGTGTATGAATTTTGGGGAAAAATTTTCACGTTTAATAAGGGATTATTGCATTTCGATCTAAACCACCGCGAACATCCAGTTACTATTCACTACGTTGCAATAATTAAGACAGCACGATGTCAAAGGTCACTACGATATGCGAGATCTTGTGAACGTCAAGAACACGTTCTCTCGCAAGAAATACAGTAAAAGCCAATATACACCGATGAGTTGGACGATTTAACGTAAGCGATGACCTGCATGTGTTGACGTAAGTTACTTCATGCAGCGTACACTGTATACTGAAAGTCTAAAATAGGAAGTATACTGTTAATATAAACATCCTTCCTTTAACAATATCGGCGAAATAATTATTCAACCATTTCATAGTCCTGGCCTGTAAGGCAGTAACAAGAAATGCATCATTTATTGCGTAGGCAGACGTAATTAATAATGAAGGACAATAATTATTTTGCCCTTTGATCGTCCTGGCCTGTAAGGTAGTAACAAGAAAATGTATCATTTGTTACCTATGCATACGTAATTAACAATGAACTTTACGTCAATCGAATCTTTACGTCACATTCTACATTCATTTTTTATCCTTACCCTCAGATGCGGTTGTAAATGAGTGTGAATGAGGTTAGGTAAAACTATTGAAATCTCTTAATGAAACGAAAGATCTAAAAATTAATATTATTAGTTATATCATTTATTACCAATTATTATCTAAATATCTGAGGTATATATGAAAAAGAACATATAATACATGTGCCCTTGATTTTTCATTAACATTTGAACATTTTTTGTTTATTCCATTTTTAGTTATATTCCTATATAATAGTGATTATCTACATTATTATATCACCGAACGAACAAAACGCTGTCCTGAAAATGTTGGACCCTTTTCAGCATTGGAACCCTTTTATATAAGCCAGATAAAATTATAAAGTAATTGAATCAATGAAAATTTTGACTTAAGTAAGTCATTATTACGTACGAGTATTTAACTGCATTTTAAAGAAAGGTTCCGATAGACATTTAGCTATTTTTTATTAAAGTTTTACGACAACCGGTTTTTCGATTTTAGTTGTCATTATTTACTTATTTGTTTATTTTGAGGGGTTGCAATTTTGTATTGGCAACATTTTCAAATATTTGCTTTTGCAACAATAACGCTGACAATCCATTATTGTCAAATGTCGTCAACGAATCGATGGATACTGTTAAATAAAATCTATCCGGCTGTTGGCAACTCTCCAATACGAGTGAAAAACGTAACCCTCTTTTAGCTATCGCGCAGCCGGGTAATAACGTTTAATGATTATACTTAAATAAACTCCCAAATTATTAGTTTATAAGCCACGACTAACGAGTTATGTTACAGTGTAATTGTGCTTCTTGACTTCCAAGTTAAAAGGTATAGGTTTTAACTGAAATTATATAGGGTTATTTATTATAAATAGATTTGCTTAGTTTTGAGATACTATTGAATAATTTTGTTAACTTCGTAGTCAATACTAATAGAATGGCTAACTTTGATTCTTCTAGACATCTTAAAACTTTTTAAAATACTGTGAGATGATATATTTTTACTGGAATATTTGCTGTGGGATTTTAATTGTAGTCATAACGTCATCATTTTAAGTCCAAATTAGAATCCAGTCCCGTGTTATACCACAAAAGCCGGCTAAAAACATGTCGAACCATACTCAGTGTAGGATTCCATAGCCGTTACTACAAAAAAATGCACCTAAGTGCATTAAGACACTTAATACAGTCTTAAAATACAAAAATACGACGTGAAAAAGTGCCCTAGTAAAAGAACATATCTTCATGGCATTTGCGTCCTTCGGTCGAGAGGCGCAGTTTTTCCGCAGTAATTCAAAATTTATATATCTGATTATGTTAAAAATTCTTTTCGTTGAAAGTATTTATTAAGTGTTACATTTGTATTTTTTTTTTCATATTATTCGGACATACGGTTTAATACGGAGGGTTCATTTTATGCTCCTTTCGGAGTGATTATTTCCTTAAATATTCACATAAAAAAATTGTAATATGTGCCACACAGATGATAGCCAAAATTAACTTTTTTCAGTTTTTGTTATGTATGTATATGGAGTGAGTGCCCCCTCCAGAAATATCTATTTTTGTTATTTAACTACCAAAGTAAGTAGCGGCTTATACAAGACACCTATACTCCAAATTTCTTCAATATACATTTTGTAGTTTTTGAGTAAAATGTTTGTGACATACGGACGTATAGATGGACGGACGGACATGACGAAACTATAAGGGTTTCGTTTTTGCTATTTTGGCTCCGGATCCCTAAAAAAGAACTGGGCAGTCATGAGGATTGCTGGCAGAAGTGAAAACTTAAAACTGTGATATACCAGTGGTCTTTTTTGTATATTGAAATTAATTATTGTATCGTATATTAAAATTTCATTGTTTTGTTTTTTAAAACTGTTTTTCACATCTATCGGCACTCCAAACAACAATTATATTCATTTTCATATCGTTTATTTATTTCAAAACATATGATGGGCTGCATAAGCCCAGCATGCGCCATTAGTCCCTTGTGTTATGGTTTGTCATCCATATATAAAAGTCAACTGACAGATGCGGGGCGGGGCAGGAAATGCGGAAGACGTCATTGAGTCTCGGTCGCAAAATAGGGATGTCAAATGC
This sequence comes from Eumeta japonica, assembly GCA_005406025.1. Classification (NCBI taxonomy): domain Eukaryota; kingdom Metazoa; phylum Arthropoda; class Insecta; order Lepidoptera; family Psychidae; genus Eumeta; species Eumeta japonica. The sequence goes on from BGZK01000363.1 coordinate 228,397, forward strand.
ATAAAATATATCGATATATATCGTATCGATACTTATCAAATGTATCGATATATATTTTCAAAAAAAAATATCGATATTTTTTTGCTCAAGAGAAGGTAACCTATATATTAAGCACTGTCAAAAATTAAATAATAAAAATTGAAAATAAATATCTGGTATATTCATTATTTTATTTATTCAAACAAGGTTCGAATAATAATTTAGAGGGTCATTGTACCCGTCAATACGAACAACTTTTACTATGGGGACACATTCGAAATCTCAAAAAAAATCACCTGTTTCATACATTTCAGTCGAGTAGCGCAGCACTTTTGTACGAAACAGCTGATTTTTTTCGCGATTTCAAATGTGTCCTCATAGTAAAAGTTGTTCGTAATCATGAGTACAATCACTCCCTAAAATATTATTCGAACCTTTTGCAACATCCTGTATTGACTTAAAATTAACCATCACTGAAACCAGTATTCGTCTGATATAGATATCAGCATCACTCTTTCTATAATGTGCTCACCTGTAAATCTGCTCCTATTAAATTAATAACCGAAGCAACCCTTTCGGATGATACCGAAGATTGACATATTAAATATTTCAGAGCGATTTCCGAATGAATCGGCGTAAAATGTCGGCAATTTACCCAAAACTTTATTGGATCTGACTTTCTCTCAAGAAGTGGTTGGTCCAGATACTGCTTAAGCTCATTGGGGACAGATCCAGAGCTTGAGATCTCTTCCGTAGCTGTGCTCAGATTTAAAAGCTTCTCATGTCAGCACCAGATAGATGACTCATTTGCTTGTTCTGATGGTGCTGGGTGAAACTTTACATCTGGAGAACGTTGTCCTCTACGCCCATATTCTGAGAAAATATCGTTGCTTATTTTTGATATAGCGTTTGATACGGCAATTGGAGAATTAAAGTGGATACGCTTGAACCGAGAGTCCAAAATTGTACAATTATAAAGATTACTACGCATGTCCGTGTCATCATAGTTGGCTTTTCAGGTTGGCTCCACTGCACAGACCACAAATGGGTCATAGACAATAGATAATTTTTTATTTGAGTTCGAGGCGAAAAAATATTTAAATATCGTTTTCGATATCCGAAAATAAATATCGATATTTTGATATATCGATTTTTTTACAGAACCCTATGACGGAAAGTACTTCGCTCATGTGCGGATATATGAAAGACTGAAAACGCGGACCGGAGTGGAATCGATTACAATAATTATCAATGGGAGTGAAAAACAACAAACACAACGTGGCGGCTTTGGCCTAATGCGACTATTAAATCATCCGATGTTTAATGTCATGGCGTGCGTGTGCGATATTGAAGGACATGATGAAGACGTCTATCGTTTGCAGCGACAAGTTGAAACTGGTTAATCTTAGTTGAAGCCGCGCGCGTTTGCGCTCAGGCGCTGTTCGACGTGAACAAACACAAACAACTCACACGTTTGATAATGCCGCGAGCGCGCCGCATGCGCCAGCCGCCAGCTTGCCCGCTACTTCCAACGCACCTGCTTTTTATACGTGAACACTTGCGTATTATAATGTGTTTAATATTTTGTGACCGCGTCCATCCCCGCGCCCGCGAGTACAAGTACTAACTGTTTAATAACCAATGCCTTTCGCTGCTATGAATATGTAAACTATTACACAGCTCTACAAAAAAAAAAATATTTTTGTTGCTCTGGATATTTTAGCCAATTTTGATATTTTTAAGTACCCAGATTACGAATTTATTCATAAAAGTATTGAATGTGCTCTTGTTTTTATGATTATTGCATACCTTATATTTTGATCAATTATCGGCTTGTTAGTAATATTTAATTTTCCAGTCATGATTAGGGTTCTGCGCAGTTTTTTCGCGCATACAAACATCACGTGATCCTCTCTCTCAGGCCCTTTACTCTACAGAACAGCTGAGATCTTAGTTATTTGAATATATTGAAGTATTTACACGTGAATATGTATGTATAAGTTGTCATGTGTCAACACATTGTTTTATTTACTAAATGTTCATTTAAATATATTTGTTTTGTCTTTTAAAACATGAGTTCATCACGAAGAAAGTGTAAATATAGTAATGATTTATTTTGTTATATTTGTGGTATTTATATAACAAAGAAACAAACGAGGAATATCACAGATTTTGTTAAGGAGACTTATGCTGAATATTTCGGTTTTAAAATGGATAAACTAGATAAACCATGGGTTTCTCATAAAGTTTGTAAATCTTGTGTTGAGTCTTTACGGTTGTGGAAAAAAGGACAACGTGCTGGATTAGATTTTGGTGTTCCTATAATCTGGATGGAGCCTAAGAATCATTTTGATGATTGTTACTTTTGCGTCGTAGATGCAAAAGGTTTTAATCGAAATCAAACGTGGAGATATCCAGACTTAAGAGTCCACAAAATGTCCTGTTTTGCACAATGAAAATCTTCCTCGACCTATTTACGTTTCAAAAGTAATTCGCATGCCTTCGGAAACAATGATGTTGCCGAATTCACAAAAATCGGGACAGTCTACTAGTGGAAGTGAATGGGAGGGTGAAACATCAATGCCAATATTATTTTCTCAAAATGAACTCAGTGATTTAATACGTGATCTCAATTTGTCAAAAAAAGGATCAGAACTGTTAGCCTCAAGATTAAAAGAAAAAAATTTATTAGCACCAACGGTAATAATTACAACATATAGAACGCGAGAAAGTGAGTTATTACAATTTTTTAGTGAAAATGAAGAACTGGTGTACTGTAATGATATCGCAAAGCTGCTTCTAGACATGGGCCTAGAAGAATACAATCCTACTGAGTGGCGCCTTTTTATTGATAGTTGTAAAAGAAGTTTAAAATGCGTCTTACTGCACAATGGAAATAAATATGCATCAATTCCCATTGCCCACTCAACAAAACTTAAAGAAGAATACGAAATATAAAATTAGTTTTAGAAAAAATTAGATACGCGGAGCATCAATGGCCGATCTGTGTGGATTTGAAAATGGTAAATTTTTTACTCGGTCAACAAAGTGGATACACGAAATACCCTTGCTTTATTTGTATGTGGGACAGTAGAGCAAAACAACTTCATTGGAAACAAGATGTTTGGCCTGTAAGAAATTCTTTAACTGTCGGTAAAGCCAACGTAATAAGAGATCCGTTGGTGAGTAGAGACAAAATCATACTTCCACCATTACATATCAAGTTGGGAATGACAAAGCAATTTGTCAAAGCGTTGGATAAGGAAGGAAATTGTTTCAATTACATTTGTAGAAAATTTCCGAAGCTTAGTATGGAAAAGCTGAAAGGTGGAATATTTGATGGTCCCCAAATACGGCAATTAATGAAAGATACCGATTTTATCAAAGTTATGACTGTTCCGGAAAGTGATGCTTGGAAAAGTTTTGTGTTGGTAGTCGAAAATTTCCTAGGTAACCATAAAGCACCAAATTAGGAAGAAATTGTGCAAAATATGTTGACAAACCTTCAGACATTAGGAGCAAATATGAGTATCAAATTACACTATCTCCGCAATCATCTGGATAAATTTCCGGATAACTTGGGAAATTATAGTGAGGAACAGGGGGAACGGTTCCACCAGGATCTGAAAGTGATGGAAGAAAGGTATCAGGGTCGGTGGGATTGTCACATGATGGCAGATTACTGCTGGTCTTTAAAAAGAGATTGTCCCCTTAAAAATTACAAAAGAAAAGCTCATAAACGGCGTTTTATTGAAATATAAAATATGTTTTCGACATTGTTCTCTCTGTTTTTTTCGATGTACCTTTATTTTTCAAAACAAAACTGACATTATAAATATACCTGATATTTTGTTTCATGTTTTCCGATTTTTGTAATGTAAAATGAAAATAAAGATTAAAAAAAAAAACCAGAGCAAATCTTAGAAAATTATTGATAGTTTCATGAATTGTGAGCATAAATATATCCAAAATCGATGTTATATCTAGAGCAACAAAATCACTGTTGACCAGTGTTATTTATTGAAGTTTGCAGAGGTGACATTACTCCCTAGGAGTCCGTAAGTTGCGTGAAGTATCGTTTACGCGATAATTTGCCTAGTTTATTTAGAGGTGAGCGGAATACATGTGGTGGTCGCGCGCTACGCAGCGTCGTCTGGCTGAGTAGGGTTTTCGTTTTACTAATTTATTATTGCATATTTTCACTGATATATTTTTGTTATAGTTACTTTGGCAAAATTTTTGTACAAAAGGAGGGGATTATGAATATTTGCGGAAAGATGCATGATCGATTCCATCTTGTATAAAAAAAGTGTATTCTTATGTATGTAATTAAAAAATATTTTTAATTGCATGCAAATAATTGATTTCAAAAAATAAGAGGACTGGAGTGGGGTAGTCAATACAGTTGATTAATAAGGTCAATTTAAATAATTAAAAAATAATATTTTCTTATAGAGTATAATATCAATTTTATCTTTTTATTTAGAATTACGATTACACCGATTCGTAGTCAACATGTCAACCATTTGAGGTGCACCTGCTACCTCCTGGAAATTATATATTTTGACAACCCCCCCCCCCCGCATGTTTGTATAGTATATTGATGTATGTATGTCTCCAGGAGAAATTTTGTCAAGAGTACGCCTTATATGTCGCGATCGCTGGATTGATGGTCGCTAATAAAACACCTGTGTCGGCTTGGAATCCAGTTAGAGGACCTAAATATATGAAAATTCAATATCCGTAAGTATCGTTTACTTTTTATTAGCTTCCGTTCGCGGTTCCATAGAATCAATTCATTTATTTCTTATATTGATGATCTTGTTGTCAACCCTCATCCCGATCTCGCTCCTGATTTCCATTTCGGTACTGCCGATTCTACCCCTAACACACCCTTAATTCCGATCCCGATCCCATATTAGATTTCGACTGTAGTTCTCTACTCTTGATCCCAGCCCCGCTTTCAATTCTGATCCTCGTTCTGCTTTCAATTTTAATTTCTATGACCTAGGGCAAGTGCTAGTGTCAAAATAAAATATAGGCATGTATTACTTGGGGATAGTGTAGCTTTATATAAGTGAAATAATTTATAGAATCAGTATATTAGTTCGGTTCAGTAATACTAAACATGGACAAATTCTAAAATAGACTGCTTAAAACCTTTTCCATGAAAATAATGTATGTGTACCAAATTTCATCCTGAATTACCTTTTCACCGATACTTGTATTTGTAAGAAGCTGGATCAAATTCTATTATTAAAATTAAATATAGACTATATTGCCCCAAGCAATATGTAGTGGACTTATGAACTTTTAGGTGTGTATGTTGTCCCAAATGTAGTATAGTTCATTTGGAACAAATGTTTTAACTTCAACTAATCTCATTAAGTTTACAATTTATCATTAGATTTAAAATCTTTATCTTCATTGGTGTCTTTATTATCAATAATTTTTCAATACTAATCCTATGAATAGTATTTTGTATTTTAAGTATAAATGTCAATATTACAATTCGAAACTATATAACACAAATAGAAATTTCCTAAACACTGACATGTCTGATATACGACTTGCAATCCTGTATTTCTGACAGTGCCATTTGAGAATATGTGCAAAATTTATTGCATTGGAACTATCTAGAATTGACAACACTATTATCAATTTGGATATTTTTTAAGATAAATTTTAAAATATCATTATTCGTTTTCGCTTTAATATGAAGCAAAAACAATATAAGGTTAAAAAAGTTTAATCCATTATAAACAAAAGTTGTAACAGCAAATTCAATTACTATATGGAGCACCTAATTTTTGTTTGTTCGGATGTAGCACAATAAACTATATGTTGGCAGATAGAAAAGCCTAAGTGTATGAGTTTGATTTAAACTTAATGGATTTCATACTTAAAAGCAGTTTCTTGAAACATATTACCGACCTATATCTATTCAAATATGCTCACCAAAGATTTTCCTTATGTTACAACTTGAATTATCATGAGTAATACTTAAACAATGTAAACCTTTGATCTCCAGGTCAACCACGGAAATACCGCTAATAGAAGAAAATGAATTACACAAAGGGAAAGTCCTGATTTCCGACTATCAAACATATTGCAAAATCATTGCAGATAAAAAGGCTCTTCGATAGATTTTTAAAATAAATAAAAATAAATTTAGATCGCATAATTTATTTTTGTATTCATTTTTTAAAACTTAAAATCTTAGTAATATTACATACTATTATGTATTTCAAAACACAATAAAACTTAAAAGGATATATCAATATGTAATGAATATCTGAAATTCGTGGAAAAGTTATCAAAAATTAATTTATACTGTTCCAATAGATGGTAATAATATGAGTTGACAGTGAGTGTCAATGAAAGGAGTTTGCGTAATTGTTACCAAATTGAAAAATGAATGAATATTAGGTCAGTTATTAATTTATAGACAATATTTTTATAACTTTTATTTATTGATGAGAAATAAGATCTTAACACAAAAAAATGCAACTTTTTTAACTTCTATAATCTATACAAAATGTTTAATGAAACTTGGATTGAATTCTCATTCTTTATAGTAATACTAGTACATACATTACACAAAAGTACTTTATTGGAATAAAATTAACAGAATTAAGGTAATATAAGATGATACTTAAAATATAAGAAAGCTTTTCACGATTTGTCATCAAACACACCATTTAGTCACGTTTATTTTAATATTCCTCTTCTTACAATTTTCTCAAAAGGCAAATAAAGATTCATTGAATTAGTCAAGGTGGTAAAAGCAATGGATCACTTTTCATTCTTTTGAACAGGATCATTAGATCTGGGAAATAAAAATACGAGTTTAAGTTGAATTTTTTAATGTAAACATATTGTATGACAATTCATTCTAAAGTTAGGTTTTCAATACTATGAAAAACAAAATTCACCACTTCACTGTTGCAGTCACAGAACCAAAATGTCAATTTTATGCACTCACCACTCACTCAGTTCCATTTTGCAAGCTTTTATGATAAGAAATGTATGCTTATTAATTATGTAATATTTGGAAAAAGTAATGAAATCATATATGACTACAAATAGTATGGACCTACATACTTACCTGTACAATTGCTAATGAAATAAAAGAAAATAACACTCCCATCTCTTTATACTTACTCTTTTTGACTGTATGTTATGTAAATAATGTTTAATTACTAGTTTGTTTAATTAAAAGTTTAGTTACGTGTGTGACATCAAATGTACTCGATTAGCGTTTCTTAAATAATAAAGGTGCCTGAAATCTGAAAACTCTGATAACTATATTTTATAAATTCAAAAAAGGATTTTATTTCTCTTTTAATACTAGTTCCGTTTTGAAAGTTCATTTTTCTCTAATAGTCTCATTTTCTACTGAAAAAATATGTTATAAAACATCCTAAATAACTGAATTGTTTAGTATATATTGAAAATCACTATAATATTTTACATTGCCATTAATATTTTCAATGGTTAATTACGTGTATTTAAGAAACACTAGCGATCAGTGATTAGTTGTGTGAAGTAGTGGGGTGTGTGCAAGTAAGTGTCTACCGCGAGGAGGAGGAAGAGGACCTGGTCCGCCGACGGCGCGCGGCCGGCCGCGGCGAGCGCGAGCGGGTGCGCCGCCTGCGCACCGGCGACCGCCGCCGCGCGCCCACTGGGCTGCGACGACGATATCTGTTGACAAAAAATAATATTATAAAAATAAAATAATTTTTATTACTTATATTTTTTGCAAGTAGCTAGGTAGGAGGTTTTCTAAGTTTTAATCGCTCACAGGTCCTTTGCAATCTATTTTGATTTATTTTTACTTTTGACGTGAATACGTCTGTTTTTCTTTGTAATAGGGCTCATTTCGTAAAGAAAGTCGGTAAGTATATCAACTGTCTACTATATCAATTACATATTATGCTTCTAAGTTGCATAATTTCGGTTTGTTTTGGAGAAACAAATCGGGACTTAAAATGTGAAATTTAATTGTTTCAAGGATACAGCCAACCAGGTATTTTTTTTAAATGTAGTCTAATTCATCAAAAATTTTAATTCAACTATTGCTACTGTGAAATCAAGTTCTTCCATTAATATATCTATACTTTACATGTTCTGGTTAACAAATCAATCAAGTACAACAATATTTTTGTTTTAGACAGAAACAAATTGACAAGGCAATGCCACTCGTTTTTGACTGGTTTCTTCTCTTTATAAAGTTCATATGGATAGTATTCATATAGCAAAACTCAGAGAATTACATATTTTTTTGTTCTTAAATTAATCTGATTTCATCACCATGTGTTAATTCACATACTAACTTTCGTATAATTAGATATTATTAGTGATAGTCTTCTACTAAACACATTTATAATTAGATGCAAATCCTCTTTTAAATCTTTTTTCCAACTTTATGAATAACTATTGATATGGCTTTTAATTCACATCTAAAGTCTGAAGTGATATCAAAAGTTGTTAGTCAAAAATCTCAAAGCTGTTAAAATCCACTTCTATTTCATGACTAAACAAATGCAATGCATGACTGAATGAATACTAGACAATTTTTGGTTGGTTTAATGTCGTGGACTATTTTAGATATTTAATAATTTTTTTTAGATACAAACAATCTTTATACCTAAAACTCTGTGTTATGAAAACTATGAGAATCTTTCTCATTAACTCGGTTTGACTTGCCAATTTTTATCATGTGGAATTCAAAAATTATTTTCTAATTGGGTTTTGGGGTGGTGTTTTTACTATACCAAATAATCTACAATACAATGCTGCTACATACATAATATGATTATGACTTATAAATACATTTGTTAGAAGCTCTAATTTATATTACTGTGTTCAGCTGAATTGAGTGTAAAGAACTGCAACGGCTTTACAAAAATATTTTTCACAAGGGTACCATTTTCTTGCATCTATATTATCTTTTAATATGTATTTGTTAGTAGTAGTAAAGTTTATGAATAATTACTTTAATTGCAAATTTTATTGAAACTAAATTTACAGTCAGCCCAGTGCTGCTAGTAAAACTCACACATGAAGGATTCCAGTACCACCACACAATATTTAACATAATAAAATAAATAGTTTTGTGTATACTATTGAATATGAATATTTTTTTACTATAGTCAGAATAGGTTTGACGTCTCTGCAAGGCGCAGGAACAAATTAGCAACCTGACTGATTAAAACCGATTTTTTTTTTCAGCAAACATCAACAAGTGGCACACTCTTAGATAGTTCTTTGTGAATAATTTTGGAAATAATTGCTCCAAAAGTTGCAGAAATTTTCCCCCCCCTTTATTTTCTAAACCATATGTTCAAAAAATATGGAAAAAATAAACAAAGGTAACGCTAAATAAATACATTCAACAAAAAATATTTTGAACATGGTCACATGTACTGTTTTTTAGTTATTGCCGAAAAACTGTGCTTCTCAATAAAAGGACGAAGTGCTATGAAGATACATTATTTTGTTGATGCACTTTAGTTTTTACTAGTTTAATAGTTAGTAGTTGGCATACCTACTTGTTTATCTAGTTACAGGCGACTAAAGTGCTTATAACTATGCTGTGCGGGAAATATGGAGTGTTAACATATTTCTTTCATCTGTAGTTCTTTTCTTTGTAATAATGACTTCGGAACCCTATAATGAGCATACTCTTGGCCAGTTTTTTATTGTTTACATTCGGATTTTTCTCCATTTGTTAGTAACCAAATTGCAGCCTTTAGACTTATTCTATGAATAGTTTTACCTGGGTGGAGAATGTCGGCGGGGTGGCGCGTGACGAGGCGGCGGCGGGAGTGGGCGCGGAGAGAGCCGGCGCGGCCGCGACGGGATCAGCACCGGCGCTGCCGTGATCTCCTGGCCGTCGATCTGACCTGAACATACATTATTTATGATAGTCATTACCTTCAAGATAACATTTATTTTACAATAACAAAATGTTAAGGAAAAATATGATAATATAAAAAAATCTCACCAAAAGTGGTCTACTATAATTTCTATAGACCACTGGATGCATAGAATCAAGCATTTGGAAGGGGTGGTATAGTTATCAAGAAAAATTCATAATTACATATTAGATCAGGGAAAATGTTTTAAACGGGTAAAAAGTTGCAAAAGTTTCTCTTTGGTTTTCTTGTTTACATCTGGCTAGTTTTGACACCATTAAATAGATGACATTAAAAAAAAAAAGGTGTCCTGCCATTTTTCTATTTTTTTTCTGTCCACCAAAATAAATGAATCTAACATAGATATTCAATACATTTTGAAGTTTTATTACAAAAAGGGAAAAATGCGACATAAGCGGCGAAAAAAAATTATGATGTTTATGGACCTAATTTAGCGTCAGAAGAGCAGCACATAACTGGTTTAAGGGTTTACAGTCCATTAATTTTGATGTCAAAGATGAACCTCGCTCTGGTCGATTTATTATGGATAATCGATGCCATTTTGGAAAAATAGAGCAAGATCGGCATATTAGTTCTTACTACATAGCTGAAGAACTAGGGATTGACCACAGAACAGTTTTGACCCATTTGAAAAAAGCTCTATATACAAAAAAAGGTCAATACTTGAACTCGAACCATTTTTGAAAAAATGGGTATTGGTGATAAAAAATAGATTACTTATGACAAAAATGTGCGAAAAAGATCATGGTCAAAAAGCAAACAAGCTCCTCAGACTATAGTGAAACCCAGATTAACTCGCAATAAGTTGATGTTGAGTATATGGTGGAATTGAAAGGTCATTCATTATGAGCTTTTACTGCTGAGCAAAACTATCAATTTGGATCTCTACTATCGACAGCCGATGAGATTCAAGAACAAGAAGAGAAAAAAAAAGGCTGGAATTGATCAACAATAAGGGTGTGGTTTTTGACCATAATAATGCCAGACCATACACTATTTTAGCCACTCAGCAAATATTAAGAAACTTAGGTTGGGAAGTGTTAATGCATCCACCATATAGCCCTGACTTTGCAACCTCAGATTTTCACTAGTTTCGGTCTCTTTAGAATTCTTTACACAATGTTAAATTAACATCAAGAGAGGACTGTTTCAAAACTACTTGTCGCAGTTTTTCCACCAAAAGTTTCAAAATTTCTGCAGCAATGAGATCATGTATCTACCTACAAAATGGCAACAATGTGCTGAACACAATGGCATATATATTATAATTAAATGTAAATAAAATATGGTAAAGCTTTTTCCCAAACCTATATTTGAGGTATATAAGTCTATAAAATAAAAATATTTTTGATTTCATTTCATTATGTGTACTGGTATTAAAACAAAATTCAAATGTGTCTGTGATTGCAATTCCAATGAATGGAATGTTTTGGTTATAAAATTTACATCAAATCTAGAGTATGGAAAAGTTTTCATATTTCTAGGAGTATAAAAACTCTAGCACCTGTAGGAAATAATTAAATATAAATAAAAACTACTGAGGCTATGAACACTAAACCTATGAATATAATCCATTAATTAATATTATTCATTAAAGGTTCATTTGTTCACATGATTAGGTTTATAACTAAATGTACATGTGGTATCCATATCTCAATTTTATAGAAATTTAAAATATTCCTCAAAGTCATTCTCCATTTTCATCATGGCATTATTCACCAGTTTCAAAATAAAAAACTCAGAAAATGGGAGAAATAAAGGTTCATCTCATAAAGTGCAGATGATAAGAGAGAAGAACAAATGATAGAGATCAAGTTATTATAAATAAATTTAAATAATTAACTTAGAGATAAGGAAATTGAAATATTTATATGAAAAAAACATTTGTATGTGAGAAGTCATACTTCTTTGGTGTGTTAAATTAATATTTTAACTTGCTAATATTGTCAATTTTTATTTGTAAGTTTAAAGCTTTATGCTAAATTAAGAAATTATCTGATATATGCTATTTTCTGTGTCATTAAATACATAATTTTATTTATAACAAATAATACATAAATATAGCTCAAATCTTGAAAAACATTTTTTGCAATACAAGCAAATACAACATAAATAAACTTTTTTTTATGAAATGTAAGTTAACCATATAAGCTATTAGTCTTCAGAAATTTGTCTATATATACAAAAATAAATATACTTAAGCATATACATTTATGGTGATATGACAGTGATGACAACTGTTGACATACAGGTGATTTATATCTCAATGCATTTATTTCTATGGTTTCCACCTATAAGATAATAGCAGTGCAAACCAAAAATAAATTGTATTATTTCAGTAGTCAGAAGCTAAAAATATGTTTATTTTCTTCTGATTTGTTCTTCCAAAAGTGCTTAAAGAAGCATAACCTCAACATATTTATTCAAAGAATACAATGGCTCAAAATATTCAATGTAGTCAATTGTTTTTATAATTGAGGCCAGAATTAATATCTGCAGTGGAATAAGGTTCAGGTTTGGGTTTAATATAGGATTCACATTCAACATCTAGGAATTTGTTTGTAGGAATTTGTAATCCTGCGGTTGAAGACTTATATAAAACTAGCATTGAGTAAAAGAATCATTGGCCTATTCCAAAAACATCTGCGAAGAGAGTTTGAAAAAGGAAGATTCTATGATATTTCACTAAATCTTGCCAAGCGAAAAAAAAAGAAGAAAAGAATTCTTTTTATTTACCACTGGTTCAGAAATACAGAGACTTATGACTAAGAATATCCCATTAGCCAGATTAAAAAGCACTTAAGTATTTATAAATGGTAAATAGAGCTACAGATTGCTACAATAAAGTCTAATTGTTTAACCAAAACTGACACTAATGAGAAATAACAATAACATATATCTTATTATGCTATTTCTCGACCTTAATTTATTTTTATTTATAAACAAGATCCAAAGCGATTATACATATTTGATTAAATTTGTAAGACTATACATATTTGATTAAATTTGTGAAAAACGAACACATTTCAATTAAACACGAAAAACACAATATCAAACTCTTGAAATAATTCAGCACTACAAAGGCACTAACAAAATTTAAAAACGTTATACCTCCATCCATGTGTTTCATAGCGTTTTCAGCCTCATCGGATTGGAGAACTCGACGTAAGCGTAGCCGCGTCCCTGATGCGGATGTAACCGGTCGGGCGGGAACTCGACGGTGCGCACCGCGCCGTATGTGGAGAATATCTCGTAGACGTGGTCTCGCGTCACGTTCAGTGTCAGTCGCCCGATATGAATGCGGGTAGGCCGCGGCGGCGGGGACCGTTCTCGTTTCTTGCGCATCGGTGACCTATAACGAAGTGTTCTTATAGTTTTTTATATTTTCTTATTAACTATGTTCATATTTTTTGGAAAATTTTTAAATGATAGGCACTTTAAAATAAAAACGATATAAGTACATGAAGGTATTATTCGGCATGCTTATTATGTTTTCCATTAATTGCAGCAAATTTTACTGATGATATAGTTTCAATACTTGTCAAAAACCACAACAAAAAATTCTTACTGATTTTTTCTTTTAAAAACCATGAGATGCTTGTTGTTTACTTAGTATGCCTGATCATTTATAATACTATAGCACCATTTCCCCATTAGCTATAAGCTCTCTACCGTGAGGCGCCTCGCCCTAGTATATTTGTGGGACTTTTCTCACTAGACATTAAATATGATGGGTTTTATCGCCTCACTCTAAAATATAGGTATCAACCTCTCACAATCATTTTGTTTCACATTGACAGGCTTGGACCTTAAGCTCTCCATGCCCCCAGAGCAGTTTGGATGGTGTTAGTGACCATTGTGACTGTATTGATGACAAAACTTGGAACAACAATTTAATATGCTTTCCACAGCATGGAGTGAATGTGGAAATTTGAGAAGGATTTGTCCATGGTAAAGGTAAAAACCTACTACCATCTGATCATCATCGCTTAAGATAATTAGTCCCAGTCATCTTTGCTCATTATATTTAGTCTCGCTAGGCTTAGGACATATATAACTTATATTTATACCTATCTCTAGGAAGCTCTGGGTTTCTAGGATAAGCAGTACTCGACAGTAAATAGCGTCGAATAACGTCGCTGCAATATCGTCTATGGTAACAAGCTAGCATAATTTGCTAGTGGTGAACAGTTTATGCAAAGTGAATTCCAATTAGAAAAGTAAAAGGGCCAAATAAAATTCATAATAGGTACATATAATGTGGACTCAGGAATTGTAATAGTATGAATGTTATGTTAACTAAGAATGGTTGAGTTGTGCATTAAATGCTTCCTATATGCCAATAATCAAGTAATTCATCCAATTCTATGGCATGCAAATTACAAATGCTAATAAAAGTTAATGCTCTTTTTAGAAAGAGTTATGAAAATAAATGTTAGCAAAGTTAAATTAGGGTATTTGAAATAAGCAAATATAATTCTGAATGTAGAATAAGAATAGGTAGTGAGAGTTAAACAAGCAAATGTGTTTATTTTGTTTATGGATGGCAGTAAGCATGGCAGAGGTATTCAAAGAAAATTTGAATACAGCATTTTACATTTATTTCCATGAAGTGAAAGAGAAAACTAGCTGATATATATAATAAAAATATTTCACATCTAGCATATCTAACTGTTCTTAATGGAAGTTTTGATCATTATTCTTATTTACAACAGAGAAAGTACAGAAAAATATGAAAGAAAGACAGTGCAATAATGATATGAGAGTGTGGTTTGGAATATGTAATTCAATATGCTGATGAAATGATATGTAATAGAAGATGTAATGTAATAGAATTATATGTAATAGAAGAGTTGGCAAGACGCACCTTTTCAAAGGTGCCTCTTGCACACATTCGCTCTATTACATATTAATAGTAGTAAGAAAGAGCTGCGCTTTAAACATCTGAAACTGATGAATAGGTGATTCACTTCTGCTAAAATTTTTTTTTCTCGGTGCTCAAACAAAATATTATCTACCTATAGAAAAAAATTCTCGCCAAGTTTGAGCTTTTAATATCAATTTTAAGTACCAAATATTTAAATTTGAAGTTTTCCCATTTAAAATACATATAAAAAATATTTTTTATTTTCCAAATGTCTAATGCTTAGCCACTTTTTACAAATATTGTGAATCAGATTGATGGACCTTGTGGGGAATTTCATGTTCTTTGAAATTGCTCTATTATTTTTTTATGTAACTCGCACTGGTTCGCCAGTAGGAGTCATCAAAGTACAGTTTTTGGAATGAATATGTAGTTTCTTTTCCAATTTTTTTGAGAAAACCTCAAAAAATAGGGAGAGAAAAAGCACTGACTCTTAAAAAATAGTTCTTTGACCAGTATTTAATAAATTTACAGCCATTTCTATATCTCAAAACGTAAGAAATTACATAATAATGGTTATAATATAACAACTGGAAAATATGAAGACATTTTAACAGGGTCTTATGTAAGGTCAATGCAGGGAGGACCATTTGCAGAAGTCCAGCTAGATAGTCTTTTGTGTATTTTGATGGGATGTCAGAAAAATAAGAGATATGGAAAGATCAAATTGTGTGGAGATATGTAGTTTCTGCTTACCTTTCTGGGAAATAGACATCAACTTATAAATAATAAAAGAAGAAAAATATAACCAATAGATACTTTTTATTTCATGATTATGTACAGATAGATACAGGTGCATATGTGGCACACACGAAAAGGTTTCATAACTAATTTTGTTATTTACTTCTACATATGACATTTTTATCATTAAGAGTGAATAAAAAATTATAAAAGAATACACTAATTTATTGAATAGTACGATAAAAGGCATAAGATAAAATTTGTTTTCATTACTAAATTAACTTTACAATTACCATATTTTAAACTAAGGATTTTTTTAATAGAATAAATTGTGAATAAGTTCACCATATAAGTTTTAAACATAAATCTAGTTCTTCTCTAGCACTTTCAATGAGTATCTTATAGCTTTGGAACATTAGACTTCATATATTCAACATTTTAAATTAGTTATTCCAATGTATAAAAAACACATTTATTTATTTTAATTGTCTTTAAATTTCCTCTTATTTTTTTCTCTTGGTATATGAATACTATTTAAAGAAAAACTATATTCTCTTTCCATAAAAACTTTAGGGGCCCTTGATATCGTCCTTTTAAATATGCATATTAATTACCTTTATTTTTTTTTAATTCTAAAAAAATATAACTTATAATATTATAAATAGTAGCACAAGAATTTTTTTATTTATAATGGAAATCAAGTTGTTACATTTGCAATACAAAGATATCTTACCTCTCATGTTTTTCTTTAGTTTTGACTTTATCGTTTGCGACAGGTAATATTGGTTTCTTTTTATCATTGACAGGTGACCTTTCTCTTCCCTTCTCCCTGTCTGGGTCACGTCTTTCTTTTATTGGGCTTTTATGTGGCGATAACCTGTAATTAAAATGTTTTTTTAAACATTATGCAAATGACAAAGAATTATTTTTAATAAGAGTGGTACACTTTAACAATTTTGTATGCATTATTAAAATTTATCAAAAACCTCACTTCTTCTTAGGCCGTTGACGATCGGCATTACTGCTGCTGCTGCTAGAAGAGCTTGAAGAAGATGAAGAACGTGATGAGCTACCAGAACTACTTGAAGATGAATGTGATGAAGATCTTGATGAACTGCTCTCCGATGAACTGATTGAAAAAATATAACCCATTATCTTCCTAGATGCCATAAAAACATTCTTTCCATTTTACAAGGATTGTTAATAAAATGTAAATCAAAATTTGCAGAAATAACTATTGTCACTTAATTGAAAACATTTTGTATAAAGAATAAATTGCTATGGACAAATCAATGTAATATTAAAAATGGAGTCATCCATTTAATAATTATTTGTGAATACGTATCTAAAGTTCATAATTATTAGGTCGGAGAAAAAGTTATTCCAAATTTTATAAGTAAAAAGATTGAATAAAATCTCTTTGGTTGTGCTGTTTGTATCTGGCTAGTTTTGATACCATTAAAAATAAAACAATTAAAATTAGAAACAGTGTCCTGCTATTTTTCTATTGCTTTTCTGTCCACCAAAACGAGTTGAGAGAATTTAATGTAGAAATTTGATACATTTTCAAATTTTCTAACAAAAAAGGGAAAAATGAGATCAAGCAACGAAAAAAATTTATGATGTTTATGGACGTAATTCAGTGTCCATATGAGTAGCACAAAACTGGTTCAAGCGTTTTTAGGCCAATAACTTTGATATTAAATCTCGCTCTGGTCGACCTCTTATGGATAAAATTGATGCCACTTTAAAAGCAGTAGAGCAGTATCGGCATATTAGTTCTTACGACATAGCTAAAGCTAGGGATTGACCACAAAACAGTTTTGACCTTACTGAAAAAGCTGGATATACAAAAAAAAGCTTGGTACTTAGGTCGCACATGAGCCTACTGAAAAAAAATCTAATGAATCATGTATTCGTTTGTGATTCTCTTGTTAAACCAATCTGTTTTTTAAAAGATTGATCACTGGTGATGAAAAACGAATTACCTATGACAAGATTATGAAAAAAAAAATCACGGTTAAAATGCAAGAAGTTTCAGACTATAGCGAAACCCGGATTAATTTGTATTAGTTGATGTTATTGGGACTTTGAATAAGTTCTTGCTATTTCTTTTACAAAATAAAAGCTTTATTTAAAATATAAGGAACAAAAACATTTCATTCAAAGTATTGCCCCTTCACTAGCGACCACTTTCTCCCATCTTTCTGGCAGTATATAAATTCCGCGTCGGAAAAACGACATGTCTTTTGAGGCTATCCAAGAATCGATCCATTTTTTAGCTTTTTCATAAGAATGATAGTGCTGGTCAGCTAGGCTTTGTGCCATCAAACGGAATCAGTAAAAATCAAAAGGGGCTATGTCAGGTGAATATGGCGGGTGGGGTAGAACTTCCCGTTGAAGCATTTCCAGGTAGGTTTTCACTGGTTTTGCAACATGAGACCGAGCGTTTTCATGTAGTAAAATCACTTTTTCATATCTCTGCTTGTATAGCGGCCGGTTTTCTTTTAAGTATCGACTTAAACGCATCAATTAAAGTCGATAGCGATCCCCCGTGATAGTCTCATTCAGTTTGAGCAGCTCCTATTAAATTACACCCTGCCGATCCCACCAAATACAAAGAAGCTTCAAACCATGGATATTTGGTTTTGCAGACGATGTTGATGCAGCCGGGCTTACCCCATGATTTTCTATGCTTTGGATTATCGTAGTGTATCCACTTTTCATTGCCAGTCATAATGTGGTCAAAAAAACCTTTTCTTTTTTACTGTTGAAGCAGTAGTTTACACGTGAGAAAACACCGTTCGACGTCTCTCGGCGTCAATTCATACGGTAGCCAGTGTCCTTGCTTCTGAATCATTCCTAAAATTTTTAAACGTTTTGAAACAGTTGACTCATCTACTTGTAATGTTTTTCCAAGTTCTGTTAGCGTCTGACATCAGTTTTGATCGAGTAATTCTTCCAAGTGTTCATTTTTAAATTTCTTTGGTGCGCCAGAATGTTCTTTATCTTCAAGTTCAAAATCATTATTTTTGAAGTGTCAAAACCAGTCTCTGCATGTTGTATCCGACAAAACCTTGTCACCATAAGTCTCAGCAAAAATTCTATGTGCTTCAGCTGCAGATTTTTTTTAAATATAGTAATGCAATATATTAATATAAATAATATAAATTCCCCACAAATACACTTTATTTGACACAAAAGTAGACATTTTCAGAACTAAGAAAAAATTTCTTTGTTTACACTAATATGAACTAGCATACACTGAAATTTAAGGTTAGATACACTACTGCCTTGCATGTGTGTTACCATTTGAAATTCCACGAATGGGGTACTGCTACCGCCATCTTTGAATAAACAGGGAAATCTTATTCAAGGGCCCAATATGTGTATGACGAGATTGAAAGGGCATTTCATTACGAGATTTAATCGCCAGGCGAAACTATCAATTTAGATCTTCACTGCCAACAGCTAATTTAATTCAAGCAAGAAGTAGAGAAAATCGGCCAAAATTGATTAACAGAAAGAGTGTTGTTTTTCACCATGATAATGCTAGTCCATGCACACACATATTTAGCCACTCAGCAGATATTGACATAAGAAGTAAGCCTCGACTCCTCACCCTCATATTTTCACCTGTTTTGGTCTTCAGAACTCTTTAGGTAGTGTTGGATTAATATTATCATAAGACTGTCAAAACTACTTGTCACAGTTTTTCAATTAGAAGTCCCAAAATTTCTACAGCAATACGATTGTCACTACCTACAAAATGGCCACAAGTTGTTGAACAAAATGGCACATATATATCATAATTAAATGTACATAAAATATGATGAAAATTATCTAGAATTTCTATATAAGATATGAAAAAACTTTTTCTCCGACCTAATATTTTAACATAAATGGTTGATTCTACTCAAATACACTTATGTACATACATAAAGAATTAATATTCATAATAACATATTTATTCATAAAAAATAACAAAAGAAGTAACAAATGTGGGGCAAAAATTACATGTTAGGGAAGATGGAGTATTTCATTTTATATATGCACAATACGGAGCATAAACCCATAAAACTGATGGAGTGAAAAGAACATTAAAATGCATAACAACAATTAATTTTATATTTCTGATCTAATGACAAAGTAAAAGCGCTTTACCAGAATATTTTCTTCCCTTGATGCAATTTGACACCCCTCTTGTTTTGTAAGACTTGATGAAAACTTCACTCCATTTTGATTTTATTCTTGATACAAAAGAGTGTCTAACAGTAATTTAAGTCCCCGAGGCAAAACCAAAGGTTCAGATTTCAACCCAACCCTCATGTGATGTTCAGATATATAATTATGTGGTTCCATGTGAAATATTTTAATGACTTAATTAAAGGAATATTCTTACAACCACTTCTGCACTAAAATTTAAAAAAAATAAAAGTACTGAAAAGTCAAACGTTCTATTTTGTAGTTATCTGATGAAATATTGTTGACATTTATGTATGTGTTTATAATTCAGAAATGATATTATATACTTTAACAAGTTGTAGTGGGATTGTGTAAACATCAGTATGTAATCGCATTCTTAAAATAATTTCTAACAATTTGATAAATAACTTAGAGGTTCCAATACCTCATACATCACTAAATATAGTCAGATGGCTACATTTGGCGTTCCAAATATTAAACATGATTAGTTTGCTATCTAAATCATTATTTAAAAACATGCACCACTTTTTTTGACATATATGACGACGTTTTGAAGAGACATTGATTCACTAGATCAATGTTTCATCTTCAAATTTAAAATATCAACAAAAAAGATAAGAAGCGTCAAATCTTCCTATGAAATATCTTGCATTTTTGTCAGCACCTAGTGTTTTGTATTGCTTTTTGTTTATAATAAACTAATCTAGTACCTAATGCTATTGTTACACATTTTGTATACATTTAAGTCAAAAATTAAAAACGCACACAGAGGATATGTTTTCTAATAGTTTATTGTATCTCCCAAATATTATGCTTAGCTTTAATCTCAAAATCTGTAGTTTTCTTTTCAATACATATATTGACATAAATTTTTGTTTTCTAAGTTGAAGACTGAATTATTTACAGTTCTTTTAATTTAAAATATAACTGCAAAAACAATTTGATTATGTGTATTTAAGAGTATAGTGTCCAATGAAAGTTTTATTTTCAATTTACTAAGTTTGATCAATTTTTCGTTTCACAAAAACATATATCGAAATTATCGCATCTGTTTTCGAAAACGTGAATGCAACACATATATGGCATGTAAATGTTGCTCGCTTAATAGTGAACTATAACATCAACATACAATAAATGAAATATTTAACTTGAGAAATGAATAACAGGCGGGAAGCTAAATTATTAATGAAACTAAGACTATTTTGTATGGTAATTTATCACTTATATATTAAATAGAAACAAAACATATAAAAAAAGAACTAAATTATTGAAAAATCATACTATTCCATTAAAATACGATAAAATGGAAGCCATTACAAACATAACCTATTCATCGGGTTACAAAGCATTATTGTAATTTAAAAACGTATGGTAATGTAGTGGTTCTAACCTGCCGCTGCTATCACTACTACTAGATCCTGATTCATTTTTCTTCTTCTTTTCCTTTAACTTCTTTTTGTCTTTATCAGAGACCGCTGAAGGAGATTTATTTCGAGCCCTGAAACGGCAAAAAGGGCCAAATGAAAATGTTGTATATAAAAATGTGAATACTATATGAATTTGCACTTACATTTTTAGCGTATTCAAATAGCGAAATTCTAAAAGAAATTCAGTAAAGTATATAGCCTGCGTTCAGCGAAACAAACCATAGATAATAGATATCTATGCCACAGACTACATACAATAGATTAAAAATCACAACGAATGAACTATACAGAGAAAAATAGGTCACCCAACTTGGCCCCTGCGAATTTTTTTTATTTTTAAATTTACATTATTACATATCGTTAGTTCATGGTTTGTACTTGATTGTTCGCTATAAGTAGTTGTTTATTTAAAAAAATAAAATAAAATCATACTGTTTGGTTAGCCCCCTCAATCAAAATTATTCATATTTTCTCTCATTATTAGTCCATAAATACATATTGACATTTGTGCTTCGATAAATTACGTTTGTTCGAACATTTAATTGCCTTTTTATTGTTTAAATTACAATTTTTAATTACGTGAATATACATTTTTTATTATATATATACATTTGCATTGCGCATGTGCCACGTTGCATTTAAGGCGGTCTTTTTAAAATTATAACAAACCTAGATTTAAAGAAATAATTAGTATCACAATTAGTATGAAATTAAGATATTATTAACGATACTAATAATAATAAACTCATAAAAGATTTTAAAGTTGGTTACAAGCATAATGAATAATGATAAATAACAGTTATAAAGAACAAACAATTTTGAAATGTTCAATAAAAATATTTAATTGTTCTAAATAAAAGTATTTGTTCACTAATATATAGGCAGGGTATCAATAGAGCTCTCCTTTATGTACATATGAGGAGAGCGCCACGAAGCAAAAAAAAAATTTATTTATTATTATTTATTATTATTTATAAATTAAAAATTTATTATTTCACTTATTTAATAATTTTTTTTAATGTACAATGAAAACGAAAGTTTGATAAAAAATTGTTAACCCGGACTGAATTAATTCATGGTCTCAGATTCATTTGATTTTTTTAATATGTTGTTATTAATGAATCTCTTAATATATTATAAAGATTAAAACTTGTGTACCTACTATATTTTTGGAAAAAACAAGTGATGCCAAATGGCACCGCTAGCCTCTTACCATATCTTGTCGATGTTATACTAAGTAAGGATATTATGTATAATTTTTATGATATGTAAACTGATTTAAATAATTAACAGACTCAAAAAACAGTGTAAGAAATTAAAGTCATTATTAGAAATTATACAAACATTTATTGAAAATATATATTTGCAAAATTTAGGTATGAAACTAATAATTGCATGCTGCACAAAGCCCTAAATTACAGTTTTTGCATTGGAGCCTTGTTTGACTTTTGCAAAACTCCAATGCACACAACGAATCCAATGAGTCGACGTCCAGCTTTATATGGAATTAAGAGATGATCCCGACCATCATATCGAATATCATCACTGACTCTGTTCAACCATTTCTAGCGGCGTCTTTTCTCTGAACGAAGAATAGTTGCCCTCGGGAAAGAGTGGTAACTCTATAGTTAAATCTTTGTGTATCCATGTACGTGTTTTTGGTTTCTTAGAAGGCTGTTTTTCAGAACTGTCCGTATCGCTCTTATTTGATGAACTGTCAGTAGAATGGTCGCTGGTCCGATTTGTTATTCAATTGGTAGTACTCTTTGAATCACAACCGCAACGTCTCCTGCCAAAGTAAACCTCATCTCCGTGTTGAGATACCCGCGCCCGCGACTTCTAGAGCTCTGGTTTTGAGATATCCGATTTGTTATCACAACGGTCGTACTATCTGAATCAGGATCGTGAGATCTCCCGCCACGACGATCCTCACTTCTGCGTTGTGATAACCCGCGCCCTCGGTTCATAAAGGTCTGATTACCTGATGGTCCTAATTGAGGTTCGCTGGAAGATTTCACAGTCTTAGAAGTGATGGCTTTTAGGTGTCGTACACGATCCTTTGATTTTCCAGCCAACATTACTTCACATCTTGCACCGAGCTGCCTCCCAGTGAGATTATTAATAAAACCTCTTTGGTCCTCGTCAGCTGAATCCTCGTCAGAAAGAACAGTAGGATCAGATGGCTCGATAAAAATTTGCTGAGGTTTCCACGTCGTCGTCTTCTTCCAAAATTGACAGAGCTTCGTGTAGCACACAATTTTTGCATAATAAAACAGGTACTTATGTAAAAAAAATTTAAATGTGTGTATGTATAATTATATAATATTAGATTTTTTTATATAATTTAAACAATGGCACATTTCAAACCTACTTTAAATTCGAAAGTTACTGTGAAAGTGATTAAAACAATTGAAATAAATAAAATTATACATACTTCATAAAAAGACACGACAGTGGGTTACCGATGCCATATGGCATCGGACAGTTTGAACCCGTATCATTTTATATCAGAATAAGAAAACTAACATAACTACTCTATCGTGTAACAATAAGTTTTGGAAATTAGTATAAAATATACAGAATCGTCAAATTCCAGATAATTAATAAATATAGGCCACTTACTTGAAACGTATATCCATTTTTTCACATATTTTTCACTGCACTGACTTTCGAGAGGTATATCTTTAACCTAATGAATAGATGACAAAAAATACTGCTTAACAGTAAATCACACACTCGCCCTGCGTTTGGTTATCGCACGATTGGTCAGCAGAACCTCGCGAAACGCTTCGTATCCGACAGAATTTGAAAATAGAAATTGCGATGCCAAACGGCACCGCTAGCTCTAAATGGGTTAATTAGCAATTGACCAACTTATTATAAAATTGACTTTAAGCTAAATTTTCAACCGCTTTAAATTCTTTGAAGTATCTTAAATACACCATAATTTATTTAAATTTTTAAATTAATATTTAATACATAAAAAAAATATTTAGTATAATGTACTCGATTTTGCTACATCGCGCGCTCTATTTTAAAATGCCGCGTGGAGGCCCATTTGCAGCGTTAAATTAAAATTATAAATTGTAACGGCGACTTTGGCTATCGCCGCGCAAGCCTGCACTTCGGATTATCCTTCACAAGCTTCGGAGGACGGATTTTTTGCAGTGTGGTGGGCAAAAGATGGACAGCGTTCGTTATTTCAGCCGAGCTTCATATGTGGCAGTCGGAATAAAACTGCGACGGATGCACCGATCTCGCTGCAATTTATAGGTGGCGCATCCACCTGCACATATGAGTCGCATGCATTTAAATTGAGGAGGTGTGGTCATGCACTTTGCATTTTTTACGCATTAGCTTTCGTTCGCGGGTCTACCACACCCTTTTTTTTTTGCAGGTGAAGGTGCGGGACGGAGGACTTATCTGTTGCCTCATACCCGGGCGTCTTCTCGTCGGGGATACGACTCCGACGGATCAGGTGGTAATGGTCTTCTTTCGGGGCATCCATTTCATGGATATCCTGCTCTCTCAATGAGTATGGTTTTAGTTTTTGGGAGAAGGTATTTTGAGTAGTTCTCTGGTGAGGGGTCGGCCGCTCGGCGACCTCTCTTGTGATGGTACGATGTTCTGGAGGAATTCATAAGGGCCCTAGTTAACGATGTTGAACATCCGGCGAGCAATGTGCTGGATGAATTCCTCTACGGTTTCGATACAGAGGTCGCGAGCGATTACGTCATTTAAGTCATACCGTCCCGCTTTCACGATCATCCGTAGGACGATGTTCTGCTGGGCCTAGATTTTATTCCGAAGCAGAAGAAGATCCAAGCGGATGCGAAGCGAAGCAGAGTGCGTACTATGCTGGAGCCGCGTACGTGAGTCGGGAACGGATGTAGCCTTCTTGATATCGAGAAAGATTCCAACGGTGTGGCGCCCCCGGTTGTGCTCGGCGGCCATGTGATGTAGAACTCGCGGCAGCTGGAGCGTTGTAGAGTGTCCGCTGCGAAAGCCGAACTGCTCCTGTCTAGATGTCAGGTGACGGTACAGGCGTCGCAGTACGATGCGCTCAAACGGTTTTACAATTAAATACGACACAATAAAATAAACAAAACAAAAAACACTAAATACAATGAACGATATGAACACAGGCAAACAATATATAATTTCTTACATTTTATCCCTACCCGGATAATAAAACACGACAATCAAAACAATTTAATAAAAACACACAAATATACGATAAACACAAAACAATTCTTAACCTAAGTCCGTTCATATAAAACAAATAATATATATTGTCCAATTTAACACTAAGTGCACGGCTGTCCATAACATAAACAATGGAGCTAGAGTTTCGGGAGTTAATGGTTTTTTTATAGGAAATTTCCTCCTGTTTAAAGATCTTTATTTTTTTTTAATTTCTTAAATATTGATAGTTTACGAGATATCGGCGAAAAACGAAAGAACTTTAATTGTTTACAATTTTTGCAATTTTTGATGTTCTAATAAATGCTTTCGATACATTTTTCTAGACATTATTCCGGATCGAATAAACTGTCACACGTATTTTTAGGATCGGTATCTCTATTTTTCGACATTTTGAATTTGTTCCATAGACTAATATGAGAGAGGTACAGTAAATTCATATACAAACTACTTTAAGTTTAATAGACAACGTTTATTTTTTAAACCGCCTTATTAACAAATACGAGGAACATATTTTTTTTTATTTTGTATTAATTTTTATTTAAATTTTGTATAGTCCGAAAAAAGATTGGGAAAATAAGTGTGTTAAATTAATGAAATCTGGTCAGTATGGCTATATTCATATACTATAATTGATTAATCATGCATTTTTTCGCAAGTATTCATTATACATTTTTTATAACAACTTTTACAAAGTAAGTATGTATAACAAAAATATATAATTGAAAATATACTTATAAATAATATAGACATAACTCTAATAAATGCTAGGCCCAACTGCAAGCGCGGGAAGGATCGGTTAAACGGCCGCGTGGCGCACTGCGGTGCAGTACCTACGCGTCAGCTATCCTAAGGTTGTAAGCACGACATTTCTAAGTAGATTTTCTACGCAATTTTTCTCAAAACGGCTACGTCAATGGCAAAGATTTCTTTGGCATAATAGTTTTATAAGGAGAGAAGATTATGAATATTTGCGAAAGAAAAATGCATGATAAAATCCATTCTGTATATAATAAAACTATAACTGGCTCATGTCTGTGTTTAGGAAATATTTATGAAAAACTACTACAGGAGCTCTTTATAACTGCGATAGAAGTCAAAAACATACTTTTAAACATTTTTGTTTGTGTATCTGTCTGTACGTTTATTTATTCGGCATGAAGTAGAAATTATTGCTTAAAATTTAATGCCGTTATCCCAGGTAACCTACTGGAGGTTCAACTTAAAGAAAAGGATATGTTTCACCTTCTACCGCCTAAAAGCCAAATTATATATAAAACTCTGTTAAACTGGGAACTGTAATTGATCGGAAATTATTTTTATAATTTCCTTCTGTATGATTTAAAGATCACTTATTCTTTTATTATTATACCTTTAAAGATTGAGGCGAGAGCAGAACCGAGATCGATATCATGGCGGATCCAGTTTCATCAAGAGATATAAAAGATGTAAGAATTCATTCTATGTCCACGCGGGCGGAGCTATGTACGGATAAACCTCATTTTTCCTAGCTTTCGTATTTTTTGAGTAATTCGCAGATCTATGGTCTGGACACAGAAAAAACAAAATAAAATAAGCTTTGTAGCAGATAATCACTAAACTATTTACAAACGTAGTGTAAGTAATGTCAGGCTTCACTTCATATCACTATTGAGGCATAACTCTCTCACAATCTTTATTTTATTTCAGATAAATCTGACTTAGACATCCCACGCGGGCTGGGAGCTGTTAACGACCGTCGTCAACGTAACGATGACAACGTCTAAGAGTTAACATGCCTTCCGAGGCACAGAGTAAAAGGTCTAATTTGAATTAAATTAAAAACATATCGGTCAATTCGCACTTGCTCGGGATCAAACCCGGTATCTAATGGTCCGAAGCTGATGCTTTCAACCACTGAGTCATCAGAATTATATCGAATTTTCTATCTTATAAAAAATAAAATGTGATTCATTATAATTGAAAACACTCTATGTATATCATACAATAACTTCTATGAATGTAAAGTTTTCTTTTTGCTAGTTCTTATTATTTCGATTTAATAATAATATAAAATAATTTAAATGAAGAATATAAATCAT
Source organism: Eumeta japonica (assembly GCA_005406025.1). Taxonomy (NCBI): domain Eukaryota; kingdom Metazoa; phylum Arthropoda; class Insecta; order Lepidoptera; family Psychidae; genus Eumeta; species Eumeta japonica. The sequence goes on from BGZK01000363.1 coordinate 255,839, forward strand.
GCCATCAAAAATAAATACGAATACTGTAATTGATATTATGTTGCCTTTTCAACATTACTAACATTAAATTTTGAATTTCATATCAATTTCATTGCAGGAAATTATGACATAGGTAACATAACACATATACATGTGCACATACAGCATACGTTAATGATGTCTTTGTACACGTTCGCAGTTGATGTCGTACAACAAAATTAAAAAAAAAACATATATGCAATGATTATAGAGATATATCCTTCAACAAAAAAACGTCAACAAAGTCCGAACTTAAAAATTTAATGAAGTAGGGTCAAATTTCGACCACTGGGCGACCACTAATATATTAACAATTATCTTAATTTAAGCCACAAATGCAAGCTGTATGGAAGTACATTTTTATACTGCTATTTATGTTCTCTCACTTTTTGGTCAATTGTGCAAAAAATCTGAAAATGTAAAGGTCTTGGATACCAATCGTAATTCCATTACTTCATGGCGATAGTACATTAAACTCCGCAAAACTTAGACATTTGTCATTAATAAGCATTTAATTTAATATAAAGCGCTTTTACTTAATGCCACTTTAAATCCTACTTTCAATAATTTATTTAACGTTAACTTATATAATTTATACATTACCTATACTAGAAATCTATAAAATCTATGTAATTTCATAAAAAATACATTCTACAAGGTAATAAATGTTTCGCGTAAATTGTCCTCCTGAGATGTAATACGTGGGTGCACAACAAGATGGGCATTAAGCATTTTATGTTGAATAGTTTACGACCCACCAGAAACGAGGGTATAAGGATAAATGGAGCGACAGTAAAAACGCACACTCACCCCGAGGGAGGGCAGGGGGCGCGAGCGTCAACACAGCGAGGGCTCAGTGGCCAAAACGCTTAGCGCGCGAAGGCGTCAAGCTGCGTGACACGATCCACACATTACGAGGTCCTGTACTCGATGCTTCCCATTTCTCGTAATATTTCCATCAGTATCAACTCGGCTTTTGCATTAAGTTCTTTGTTCATTCATTCGATTATCAATTTCTCATGATTGACAATTTAATATGAAAGACACCTTAATGTGATTTTAACCAACTTCAAAAAAAGGAGGAGGTTCTATGTTCGTTTTTATGTATGTTTAGCGATAATTTCGTTAATTGTGGATCGATTTCGAATTTTTCTTTTATGTTTGAAAGGGTATACTCGCGAGATGGTTCCATAGTCACTAAGTCAGGACCTGAAAGAAAAATCGAAGGAAACCCTCGAATATTATAGCACGTATAGCGCTTTTAAGCTCTTTTTTAGTTGGTCAAGTTTTTGCGTATGGTAGTAATTATATCATGCTGATGAGCTAATGATAAAAGAGACAGAACTCTTTAACGGTTAGGAGTAAAGCGATAATATTGTTATTTGTCACCAAAAAAATTACAACTGTTGCAGGAACACATCAGAATTCTTAGCAACAACAGTAGATACAAAGTGAATCAATTAATTTAATGTTGAAATGTATGAAAATGTAATCTGTATGAATTGTAGAACTTTTATATTATAAAGAATAACTATAATTTATGTAGTTTGTATAAAAATAATTTAGTAGTTGCACTTCAACTAAGAATAATATAGGTATATAGGAACTCTGTACCCAACTTAAGCACCAGTCTCTTACAAACCTAGGATAATCATTTAATTGTAAAATGTAGTCTTAGAAACATGCTGCCTGATTATGGTGAGAAATAATTTATTGTTATTATTACATAAAGACCCAGGAATTATTACTGCGGACAATAAATTAGGGATCTGGATTGTTTTCAACTTGCTCCGTACAAAATTAAAGGAGATGACTGATCGATTTTATTAACCATGGCCTAATCCACATTTAAAGTAGTTAATGAATTATAAAGTTATAATTAATCAATAATTAAAAATGTGAAATATAGTAAATTAATAAAAAAAACGCCTTCAAAAACCTATTTAAATACTTTTTCGTAATTAATTTTTTAAACAGATTTAAAAAATAACTGATCAGCTGTTTTTGGAGTCAATACCAGCTAAAGATAAATCGGACACAGCTGTCTCTTTAGAAGATCTCTTTTTGACTCAATACTTAACATTTCGTATTCTTGTTTATATATTATATGTTCTTTAGCCTTGCTTTAACTGAAACCGACTCCAAAAATAACTGATTAGTTGTTTTTGAAGTCTATTTAAAAAAATATTTAAATAGGTCTTTAAAGACGGATTTTATTTTTATTTTTTGAAAAATTATTATTAATATTATACTATTTTGTCACTTCACTTATCCATATCAAAGGTATGAATTACGTATGAATTTCACTTCGAAATTGAATTGTATTCTCAACAGGTATATTTTTACTTCAAGTAGGTATGCGTTGTTGAGAAATAAAATGGTAGTTTCATATGAAAAACAAGCTTTCAATATTCGCGGCTTCGCTCGCGTGTAATGAAAACCTTCGTCTATTATATCAATCAGACTTGTTATGTTAATCGTAGTTTCGTTCTCGTTTCTGCTCCTGGCATCGTTTTTAGTTCTGTTTCTAGTCATATTTTTATTTCTAAAACCGGTTTCATGGTAGATTTTGATACCAGTCCTGCCTTTTTACGTATTGATTATAAAACATCGACTCTTCTCTACTTTTTGGAACTAAAATATAAATCTACGGAAAGAAATTCCCAAAGTGAAAGTAAAAACCATGTTGAAATCCGTTGCATAGTTTAGAAGGAATGAGCGCACAAACAAACAGACAGACGAATAACGACTTTGTTGTTGTCGTGTCAGATTTTTATCACCCCACTGCGGAGGCATACAACCCTTCCGTAATCTTTTCATCTCACCCTGAGTGGCTTGGATATTACAGCCTCCACCGTGGCCCAGATGGGCGCTACGAACGACCGTTGTCGTCGATTTGATGACAACATCCGGGATCCGGGATATCATTGGTCATTTCGCCCCTTGTCAAGATCGAACCGGTATGTTCCGGTTTCGGAGTGACGATCTTAAATGAGTCAGGACAACGCATAATAGCGACTTTGTTTTATAACGTTTAGAGACATAGTTATTTGAATTTTTTTCCGGTTCGATTAAACCATAGATGAATACGGATTAAACTATGCGTGGGTACACTGATAAGCACAATTTCAACGGTAAAATATGGAGAATATAGTTCTTATCGAGTAACATCAATTTTCCCACCCATAGCGGTAATATCGAAGTCTAATTTCAGCTATTATTAAACGATAAGGAAAGCCGTGTAATCCCTTTCGAAAATAATTACCACAATGTTTTGCCTATCATTTTATTTTTATATAAGCCCCATAATGAACTCTGATAATTTTGACATAAATATTTTGTTCGACGTAGGATTAGTTATTAACCTGGACAAAATATTATTTTGAAAATCGCGTCCACTTTGGTTTGTGGTGCCAATTTTGGCACCAGTGGCGCCGTGTTCTTCTTAAATAACAAATTTCATTTTGAGCTTTTGCTGGCCTTATTTTAGGGCTTTAATTTATAAAATACTTCATAAGAAGATTAAGGTCAGATTGCACCAAAAACCTTTTATGGTTTCATACAATGCTACCTTGAAATAACACATTGTATAACAAATTACACTGTGCACAGGATTTTTTGTGTGAGACATAAAAGAAAAACAGATAAATAAATGTGGAGTACGGTAATTTTGTCTAATATATTAGTTTCTTAGTTACGTTTTATGATTTCATAAGTTTACGTTTTGCTATAACCCGCTGATAGTTTATTTTTAATTCTCACATCAAAACGAATAAGGTTTAATTTCTAAGTATAATAACCGAATAGAATCGTACTTAGCCTACTACTCTATCATAATCAGACATAATTTATAGATTATCACAACGTTATCAATTTTGTTACACTATCTTTTCCTATAACTTCGATTCAAGACCGTGGAAGCCGACACTAAACCTTTATATTCGAGACCGTGGAAGACAGCCGACACTAAACCTTTATATTCGAGACCGTGGAAGACAGCCGACACTAAACCTTTATTCGAGACCGTGGAAGACAGCCGACACTAAACCTTTATATTCGAGACCGTGGAAGACAGCCGACACTAAACCTTTATATTCGAGACCGTGGAAGACAGCCGACACTAAACCTTTATATTCGAGACCGTGGAAGACAGCCGACACTAAACCTTTATAAACGTATATTTAAAAGCGGCCACATCTCTAACTATATCACAAAGCTATGATGTCCACGGAACAGCCTAAATAATTGGTCTTAGTGTTACACACATACAGTACAACGCACCAAACTTTGTCACTCTGAATTGCCTGCGAATGATGTAATGTGCAGATTTAACACTTCCCGACCATTTCGTCTTCTCCCCCGCGTTCCTATTTTACGCCATTGTGACGCTTTCATGACTAACTTTACAGCGGCAGAGTTTCGTGCGTTGTACTATACACACTCATTCGCGCCTAGATACGCACGTACGCACGCGTATGTGCCTTCAATATAGGGAGGTTGAATTTGTGAAATGTTTACTAAAGTAGTTTTCGTGTCAGGTTTTAATCACCCCACTGCATAGGCATAGTCTACTACGGTCTTATTTTTTTCAGATTGAATGTCTTAAATCTTAAGTCCTCGGCGCTGGCTCACGGTACATTGGTTATTACGTTAAAAACACTTGGTCAATTCGCCAGTGATTAGAATCGAACCCGGTACTAATTGTAGTTCTAACGCCACGCGCTTAGCCATTATGCAACAAAGCATAATAGTGATCCCATCGGTGAAATGGAGTGGATAACTAATTAGGCGCAAGACTCCAGGATTTATTTTTTACACATTACATAGTTATGCTATAATTACCTATTGTGTATATATATATATATGTGTGTGTGTATATTTTTGACTTTGAGATTTGTATTTCGTATATAATATATTAGAGCAGAAGCTCGCAACGGCCAGACGTTCTTCATTTTATAAAAGCCGAAAGTTTCTCTTCGTATGATCGCAATACAGGTAAAAACTATCTCCGACTATGATGTTTGAATAATGTTGACTTTGACAGGCAAAAAGTAATAAAAGTGTATAAAATTGCACATCTGTATTGAGGTCATAGACCCACATTAACAAACCTCATTCCAATTATGTACCATCTCAAGAAGCAACGTGGGAGCAAGACACATATTATTTTCTATAGCGAAACAGTATAACTTTCCTGCTCTTTCCACTTTCAAGATGGAACCTGCACTTAATTGCGCTTTATCAATACGAACCATACTGGTCGGTGGTGCCGACCATACACAGGTAAACTTTCAGCTTTCATAAAATGACGAAGGTCTGGACGTCGCAGACTTTTGGGCTACATGTATTAAGTATACGAATTCTGTATACACAACTTATAGATATTTTACGCATTGCAAAAATATCTGCAATTCTCACCGTATATGTTAGGCAGCAAACGAGCAAGTTATCGCCCGTGTAATTGTTATGAAGCTAAAACTATTTTGATAAATTAAAATAAAAAAAGCCTGGTGGACTTAGAGACATAAGTAAATATCTCAATCTTGTCATGGTCAGTGTGATTTATATAGTAATAGCTTGTAGGACGCATATCATATGTACGTGTGACAAGGAGTTCTGTGGTAATGGGAAACTGGTAAGCTTACCACAGACCTACATACTTCAACATCAATAAAACATTATCCAAAATAGGCATTTAAATATTTAGTACTACTCCGCATAACCACCAACACCAGGTACTAATCCATAGTCTGCAGTCGACTTTTTTGTATCAGGAATATCCAAAGTTGTGATAAATGTTTTGAATGTCTAAAATTTTTATTAAAATGTGAGGGCAAAAAAATCAATTTTTTTTTGTTAATCAATTCTATGAACACGAAAAAAATTGAGAGCATAAATAAAAATAAAAATATGTATATATATATAATAACTGCGGGTAATATGAATAAAAACAAATCAGACGCCTTTGTTTTCAGAAAGGATGACAGTGTTAATGTAATTAGTAGTAGAATGGTTAAGCTCCTAAAAATGCCTATGACGATACGATGTTACATTATTCCTTGGATGAAAAAATTATTCAGTTACTGGTGAAATATTTTATGTATTGTATGAAAAGTATTGCAATGGGTTAAAATTGAAAATTCGATGAAGTAATACAAAAAAATTATGAAAATTTTGCTGCATATGACTGCTTTTATAATTTTTGCTAGCTAAACAAAATTTTTATTTGACTATTGCTAGGTATATTGTATTGTAGGTTTTCCTTGGCAGACACTGACTCCAAAAATAACAATAATTGTAACTACATTATATTATTGTAATACAGTGGAATCTCTATAACTCGAACCTCGTTAAGTCAAAATCCTCAGTAAGTCGAAAAAAATTGCCATTCCCTTCCGATGAACGTCTAAATACGCGATATCTCGTATTATTTAGACTTTGTAACTCGAACAAAACGTTATTTCCCTACGAAGAATTGATAATACATATTTATACTCTATAACTCGAATTTCAAAAAGGAGACTCCGTAAGTCGTAGTTGGTAAAATATAATGACGTCTTACTTGGAATTCCCCGAAATAATAGCAATAAATTCCAAAATGTTCCAGAATGTTCGGGTTAGGAGCTTCTAATCTATTGTTTTTGTCTTGTACACGTGCAATGAATGAATCATTCATGAAACTTTCTAACTAACACAGCTGAGAACGTTATGTTTGTTCCTTAGCAATACAGTCATATGTATCTCGAAGTTCTTGTTAAGTCGAAAACTCGTTATTCGAATTTTTTTGCATTTCCCTTGACATTCGAGTTATTGAGATTCCACTGTAATTTGATTGACTTTTAAGTAGTCTAATATTTTTCATTACATTTTGCGCAGAACTCTAAAAAATATTTTGATCATTGTTTGTTATTCATAGTTATGTATTGAATTAGATTTGAAGTGGTTAGGTACCTATCTACCTTCTTGCGTGGTAAACACATAGATCATACCTACATATTGACGAATAGAAAAAGTAAGTTGATTATTAAGTTGTAAAATAATACGCAATTATTTTTTTACTTTTTAGTGCATATTAATTTGTTTTGGAATAGTTTATTTTTAAGTCGATTTTTTTTGTTATAATTTTTGTTTCCATTTTCATTTTTAGTGAATCTGAAGTACACTAAGTAATTTGTCGGAATATGGATAAACGTACTAAATGTGTTGCTTATAGATCGCACCCTTACTGTAAGCCGTTAAAGAGTTCCACTGATCATCATATTCGACTACGAAAATTACTTGACCATAGCGGCGTTACGGTAGGTGACTCAAATATCCGGACCTATAATTCGGCCAAGTATCGTTAATTTGCTCCTAAGAATTGAAGAGTTCCGCTACTTTGTCGTGGATCCCACAATCAAAATTTAACCAAACTCTCATCAAACTACCCTTGAAGTACATTCTATGAAATAAAAAAGAATCATCGATATCGGTCGGCGTGATATTGAGTTATTCGTCAATTTGTCGCGGACATACTTAATGCAAATTTAAGACTTATATGGTTTTATCATGGATGACATTATCAAAACTGAACCAAATTAAAATGGGACCACTTGGGAAGCACCAGCTTTCAAATAAAAAAAAAATCATTAAGATCAGTTCACTCAGTCGAAAGTTCTTAAGTAATAAACATAAAATAAAATGCAGTGAAATTGAGAACCTCCTCCTTTTTTGATGTCGATTAAAAATAAAACAAATGCCTAAATTTATATTGAATTTGCAAGATAAACAACTATTTGATATGGAATGACGATTTTTAGAGCATCATAGTACATATACAAATGCATGTAAAAATTGAAAAATTACGGGTTTTAACAATATTTATTGATAGAATTTTTATTTTTTAAAATAAAGTAAAACAAGAACACTTTTCTTCGATTAAGTATTTCGGAACGATTATTTATATTGCATTGTATATGCTGCTATATCAATTTTATACTTTGTCGCTATAAAAATATGGAAAATACGAGAAAAATTACAAGTGGTGCCACGTATGACATATAAGAATCATGGCGATTTTTTGCCACAAGTTTGACTAATTACACTTAAATTGGTCAAATGGTGAGCAGTGGTCAGACATGTCTGCAACCTATTAATGTCTCGGTTAATATAATTACAATGATCAATTGAACGAACTCTTGTTTTACTCAAAGTTAGAAAATCTTATCGTCGATGTTTATAAGACCCGCTCTTATTGGATCGCGTAACATAAGGAATATCCATTCCCAAAATTGAAGTTCGTGGGCCTTATAGTTTCAGAGAATCCGTGATGAGTCCGTCAGTGCGTGAGTGGTGATTCGCTTACATATAGATAAATTTTCAATATTCAATACGTACCATTCGCGTATTCGCCTTGATCGATTGGAAGGATACGCTTAATAATTGAAAGCTTGTATTCCCAGAGGAGACCATCTTGGTTAGGTCTGGTATGTTGTTTTCAAAGTTTCGATAATGAATTTCAGTATTTAATACACTGTTGACAATTTTCTCTACAGCTATAAAACATTATTTAGAAAATAAACTCTTTATAATACAAAGTTAGTAGTATTTTAGTTAGTATTGATGAAAATCTATTTCTTTGATTTTATTAGAGAATTGGCCTTTTTGTTAGAAGATTTTAAAATATAAGACTCTCATACTTAAAGAAATACATTTAAACTATAAGAAAAACTTTCTCCAGAATCATTGTTTTGATTTCTTATTCAAGAAAAGATTGTGTCTTTCTTAATTTTCTAACATCTAATTGATTTTTTCATGCACGTTCAGGTGTTTAGAGTTATTGAGAGTCTCGTTTTAATATGTCATAAATTTGTTTCACATAAAGCTCCCTAATGCGCTCCTTGTTAAATTATTCGTCACACTCATTCGCTTTTTAAAGGAGAACATCAACGTTATTATAGACCAATTATTGATACTGATTTACATTGTTTATAATGTTTAAAAGTTTTCGACTTTTAGTTATAAATTAATTTAAAAATATTTTTGAAAATCCCAGTACTCCTGACATATCCAACATACTTATAAATACCTATAATAGTATCATAAAAATGCTATTAAAAGATATAATCATTTGTCGCGAATTATACAAGTATATAACGTAATTTGGATATTACAACATTGAAGAAAAAATTTATCTGTGGTTGAGTCGCTTGTAGTTGTAAGATTTTAATGGATATAAACATGTCTATAAAAGGCTCGAAGATAGTTATGTTCAATGTGCTACTGCAGAATGTGTCTTTCATAGTCTCATGACGTATGAAATTTTAGTATGGGCTTAGGTATCGATTTTAACACAGTGATTGTGCTGGGAAAAGCGGTCTATTCGTGTCGTTTATGATTTGAAAGGATGAGCATCTCGGAATTATTTAAAGATATCAATAATTTATCTGTAAAATAAGTACGTATACGAAAACCTATTTTTAGTTAAGACAATATAGAATCCTTTCAAAAAATGAGCGACATCCATCATATTAACACTACACATAAGAATAATTATGTTGCTATACTGAAGTTAGCAAACCATTCGAGCGGGAAGGTGTGAACTTTTATAACAGAGTCGCATCCGAAATTCAAAATTGCCAATAGTTACCTATTTATAAAAGAAGAGTTATTATGAAAATAAAACTATCAAAAACGAGCTCAATATGTTTTTTTGATAGTTTTATTGCTATTCCATGCATGACTGCGTTTAATGTCTGTTACATAATAAAAAAAACGTAAAACTAAAAACTGCACTTAGACAATTTGTTTTGTTCGTATGTGTGTGTATTTCAACGTCTCATAACTTTTGAATGGATTTACCGATAAAAACACAGTTTGCAGCATTTGAAAGTGGGCTACTCAACCTAAAGTTCTCAAAGATTTTTATCGATTACCTATGTTGCACAAAAATCGGTTGATTTGTTCAAAAGACGTCATTGGAGAAAAGTTTGTCAAACTATGTCTTGTAAAATATTTTTTTAAATACTCTATGCATAAATTGCATAACCTAATCAGCTCTTTTTTTTTAAACAACTACGTCGATCGTTGTGAACTACATCAAATCGATTGGTCGAGATACATCGTTAACGACAGATTCTCAAAAAATGTGTGGTAGAAATTATTTTAAACTTTTTACAAATTTAAAACGTGGTTAATTCATTTTTAATATTCCCATTATTATTTTCTACTAATTACTATTCTGTGTGTGTGAAATTTCTCATTCGATTTAGAATTACATTGTCTCGGATAAATCGGATAAAAATTTGAGACGCAAAGTAAATGCAATCTTCTTATTTTCTTCTACTTCCACATTTTCTTGCATTTTCATTCGGTTCCGAGCTATGCTTAAATTTCAAATCTGTAGCTTATCGGCAAGTTAGTTCAAAATCGATTGCAAAATTCTAACCGAACAGACAGATACCAAAGAGAGTTGATTACAAAAAAAGGGCAAAAAGTAGCATTTTACCTAAACGAAAATTTACAGCATAATCTCTATAACAACATATTTTTGTTGTTTTTTGATTCTTATAATAAACAAGATCACGCAGGAATTAAATTTGACAGTATTTGATGGACAGGATTTAACAATGGTATATCTATTGTGTATTAAAATCTGTAAAATAGTAAAAAAAATATTTTCTTTATTAGTTTTAATTGGTTGCCATCAATCACATCACACCTCGGTCTGAAGATGGTTGTGCAGAGATTGAATGGACAATGTCAAAGTCGAGCGGTCTAGACCACGGGATATCTAGAAAGGATAATTAAAACTGGCTTCAAAATATCTCGACAACTATACACGGCTCCCGTTATATTTTTATTACCATTATATTTTTAATTTCCATTATTAATTCATCACCACCTAACTAATGGTATTAATAATAATAGTGATACCAATTCTATGGATGTCTACCGTCAGATCACACATCGATCTAGGATTGAATAGAATAGGTTAAGAACTTCAAAGAAACTCGAATGTATGAAAGTGTACAGGGTTTTTAAAGCGTTCCTCTGATTTTGTCCACTATTGTGCTATTGATAACACAGGAAATCTTACAGGGGGCTCAGTATCAACTCCTGATCATCGCGAAATCATCTGTATGGTACGTCTGACATGGCACGTATTTCGAAATCAGAATTTACCGTGACAGGTCTTTTTTATTCACCCAATAAAAGATAGTCCAACTATAAATACGAACGAATCCGTGTAATATCAATTGTTTATTTTGCTGTAAACTCTTTTGTGAATATTTAATTTCACATGATGACTTTCATGAAAAACAATATTGGTAAAATCGAAAGGAACTGCGACGATTAGCTAATAAATTGTACGAAATAAAGATAGGGCACTTGACCGCGCCGGGCGGGCCGCGGGGCGTATATAACGCGGGGCGGGTGTCCGGCGACGCATTTGGGCGGAGAGAGTTACAAGCAACAAGTGGCAGTTTTGCGTGGAAGAATTACGACTGGTTTTCTTTTGTAAGTGATTAAATGATTCTTTTTTTTATATGAAATAATAGATTTAATAAGTTAAAAATTCAAGTTTCACGTGTTTTATTCGAAACAAGTAGACACATTTAGGGAATTTAAAAGAAAAAAATAGTTTTGAAAGATTCTAATATTTCATTCCATTTTGTAGTTTGTAGTGTTTCTAAAATGTCTTTTAGGCTGCCATTTAATAGAATAATACTCTATTATAATGTTACTAAGTATATTAGCTTAGTATCTGAAGAAAAAATTCAAAAGCGACTATTGCATATTTTGTTTTTCTAAAAATCGCATATATGGAAACAATTGGCAGTTTTCAAATCGTTAAATGAATTCACACCATTATTTAAATGTGTTTTGAAGAGATTACATGTATAACATCTATTCTTTTTATTGATTTTGTGCTAAGAGTATAGACTTTCAAATTGAAGAATAATAATTAATAGAACACTTGACATTAAATTGTTTAGTACATTTTTATTGATATTTCTTTATAATTATTGACATTATACTGTAGCAACATAGTAATAGTTGAAAAATCTATGAAAGTGGTAATTGAATACATCAACAATAATACACAGAGTAACAATACGTCTATATTTCAGAAGCGTATATAGGCAGACTACAGATATTTACTTTGTTGAAATAAAACAAGACATCAAACATCAAAAATACGGGGAAATTTTTATTGCTAATAGCATATTATCTTTGTTATTAATTTTAGTGATTTCTCTATTTATCCTTAGTATATGCTATTTTCCCTATAAACAAAGAGTAAATCATTACAAATAACTATTACTGCCATTTCAAGTAACTCAAGGAGCAAAAAAAATGCATTAAAATTTATTAAATCATGAGTGTCATAAAATTTATTAATAACTTGACAAATGTCTTAACATTTTAACAATGTGACTGTTTCTAATCATTTTTATTCAGTCTGAAAGTGTTTAAATTAAAGAATCATTACTATTAGTTACATGTGATCCCAGTGAGGTAATACGTCGCTTATTAGTTAGCGACTAAATTACCTGCAGCTATCGCAAATAAATATATATCTCTTAATTGATAATGAAACACGTAATTAAAAGAAAAAAAACTGCCAAACACCCAATACATATGGACAATTTAAAAAAAAGTTGTTTATAGGACCAATGTATTTGAGTCTCAACGTTGTAGAAAGAACTTGTAAAACGATTTTATATTCGTAAAAAAACTCTACACATTAACTTTGGCAGTGTTTGAGGAAACAAAAAAAAACAATGTATCACAGCTGAAGAAATCGTTAACCTGAAACTTGAAAAATGGCTAAAAAATACAAATACACCCGGATACACATTTTCCGGCCTCGCACAATTTGATTATGCCCATGGCAATGGTTGAATATCGCGTGATTTTACAGGCGGCGTACGTTTCATTCAACCCTTTCAGGGGCGTATTCCATTCATTTTTTATTTGGGATCGAGATCGTAGATATTTGTAGGCATTTTTTTTTGTTTAAAAATTCGTTTCTCGCTCATTTTTAGCGTTTAATATCGCTTTATCATTTAAGATAAATGTTGGATTAAGACAGCACTCGTATAGACCAGGAGCGATAATGTTTTTTTAGGATTTTCTCAAAATATCATTGGGCCCTTTTTCAACAAACTCCGCATAGCAGTGGCTTTATTTATTCATACATATACAAATTTATATGGCATATATTATTCCCACCTCTTCTTGCTTCGGTTAAGTAATTACACTCATTGTACAAATTGTCCATTGTTATGACTTCAATAGAACAAATTTTACTGTTATTTGTTAACATTAACCGAATTTCTTGATATGTCTTATTGTATATAAAAATTCACTTAGAAACTTATCTGGAGATGAATTTTGTTATATCTTTTGTACCCATAGAAGATTTAATAGGCGCGATTTACGCTCACGCGGTGTCCCGTTTCAAATTGTTACATGCCTATTAAAATAGACATATTTTTGTAGATGATTTTTAATACAATCAAACGATAATAAGTTTTCACAATGAAAAGTTCTTCCTTTTTATCAAAAATAATATAATTAAACGTAATACATTCGTAATAATTTACCTTATTTATACAACAAATACACAAAATAATAACTTATTTCGGAATTCTATTTTTGAAAATGCAGTAGTCTGCTTATTTTTATATATATTCAATTTTTGTAAATATTTCACTTGGTGTAATTTTGGCGTAATTTTTCATTTTCATCCTACATCTATGAAAATAATTACATAAATTTTCGTCATGTTATGTAATGATTTTCAAAAAAAAAAGACATAAAGTTAATTGATACAAGAGTGATAGGCAATTCTTCTACAATTTGGAATAAAATACTCTGCATGGGTAGCGACCGGCTTTTCAGGTTAACTAAAATTTCTCCCAATGTTGTGAGCTTTAAAGTTACTAGGTTTCTTTTAAAGTTCTGAGAGCTCGTAAACATTTTTCACTTTTTTTTCGATTTATCAGCATTCTTTTCCAAAACCATCCGAACTATATAACATTTACCTAATTGTTATTTTTTAAACATTGCTTCAAAGATACCTTTTGAACAGAGCAACCGATTTGGTCGGGGCTTTGCGGCATTTGATGTGTTTCTTTTCAGTTCAAAAAGGTTTTGGATTTTAAAAAACTGATAGGATAAAAAAATCAGAAAATTATAATGAAAATGTTTTTTGAAAAATCAACAATTATTGGCAAATTTTATTAATCACAATGAGACTTCAGAATCACGAGAGACTCAACTTCTTAAGCAGAAAAACAGATTTTGTTTTAAAATTTTTTAAATATTATAAAAAATTGTCATAAAAAAATACACTCTGTGGATATTTTTCGAGTACGATATTTCTCAAAGAAATGATACCATTACGATGATACCTTAAATAATAAGTTATTCAATTTTCTTTTTAGAAATTTAAATATTTCCAAAAGACGGAGCTTTTGAAAACATAAATATATTTAACTAGTTTGTCCGACAAACTTTTTTTTTTTATTTTGCCCTTTCCAACACGTAGCATGCCTATAGACTAGGCAACTTTGTCCGCATGGAAATAATACGAATTTAAAAATATTTTCCGTATTAAAATACCTATACCTGCCAAAGTATTTGGATGAACTCCACAGAAATTAATGCTCTAAAGCGTCATCTAATGACGAATTATAGTTAAATGGATAGCACAAATAAAATATCTATGAATGCTAATTTTCAAGGCGTACGGTACAACGATGTAGAAGTTCAGGCGCTATACATGTGGCAAGTTATATAAAGTTGACACTATGAAAAATTCTCTGTAAAAAAATCACTTGATGTGCCAACTTTCTTGGTGATCGGTCAAATGGTGTGATAGATTGTCGATCACTAATGGACTTATAATATGCCGAAATTCATTTTTATACATAAATATATTCCTATGGCGAAATTCGAAACGAAAACATTCGCAGAACCACGAGACTAACAAACATAGCTCAAAGAACTAGAAAGTTGAAATGGCAATGGGCAGGCCACATCGCTCGTAGAACCGCCGGGGAAGAAAGATCCTCGAGTGGCGATCGCGAACCGGACGTGGCAGCGTGGAACGTCTTGCCACTGGACGAGCCGACGACCTGATAGAATTGCGGGCCGCCGGTGGCTGTAGGTCCGCCGATATCGTGGGAAGCCACAGGGGAGAGCTGTATCCAGCAGTGAACGTCAAACGACTGAAAAGATTTAACGAGATGATTTTGAATAAAACCAACTTTATTTTCTTAACCACCTTCAAAACTGGGTAGTTTGTTCGATTCGATTATGCTTTGGTTAAAATCTGTGTGATGGTAACGTGCATATTAAAATCGATCATTGCACTGAAGATCACATACAATTAAAGAAATCGCGTAACAATTGTGAAACTATTTAGGTTTTACCCGCGTCGATCCTATGGAATGTTGGAATGTTGTTGTGGAATGTGCTTGTAATGTTTCATTCGATAAATATATGAGAATCAAAATGGGCCGATACGCACGATTCTTAGAACTTTCATTACGTAAAATACTATGTATATAATATCTTTTTTTGGATGTCTATGAACACAGTTTTGCTTAGTCTCTTTCTCTATGTTTTCTGAAACAATTATTACTTTGTCCATTTATTGTTTGGTCTGTCTTTGTCTTTGATCTTCGACCTGAGCTGACACCGACCCCAAAAACAACTCATTGTTTTAAGTATCTAAATAACAAAAGTTTGAAATATTTGCTGCATTTTATAATTTATTTTATTAAAAATATTAATTGTAGTTTTTTTAAGATATAGTGCATTTAAAAGAATGTAATTAAGTAACAATGAAATCTGAATAAATAAATATTCAATGAATTTAAGTACGTTTTAGAAGACGGATTTTATTTTTATTTTAAGATTACGTTTGGCACAATAGTTTGACTGTCCCACTAGATTTAGGTCCATCTCAAGAGAGAAAATACAGGACGATTACTGCATTACAAATACATATGCTGCGACTTATCTTAAAAACAGGATGCTCTTAAAAATATCATATACAAATATGTATGTTTGGTTTTTATGATTTTGTATGTATTTATTAAGCGTTACCTTTGTAATTTTTTTCATATTTTTTCGACATATGGTTCATAAAATAAAAGTGGGGAACACAATTTATGATGCTTGCGGAGCGATTATTTCCGAAATTATTCACTTAATCAAAAAAATTGCTTATAGTGTTGCCCAAAAGAACTATCGAAATATATGCCACACATTGATGTTTGCCGAAGTAGTTTTTTTCACCTTCTTTTATATACATGGAGTGTCCCCCAGAAATATTTATTTTTGTTATTTAACTACCAAACTAAGTAGCGGCTTATACAAGACACCTATATTCTAAATTTCATTAATATACATTTTTAGTAGTTTTTGAGTAAAATGCCCGTGACATACAGACGGACGGACGAACGGACGGACATGAGGTAATCTAAGGGTTCCGTTTTTGTTATGTCCGGAACCTAAAAAAAAAGGCTAGAAAATAAATTCAGTATCGAGAGCTGTACAACAGGCAGCGTGCAACCCGCAACGTGTCCGTGCAAGCGTAGCCGCGCGCGGTGGCCTTAAGTGGGAGTCGTGTGATGTTTCAGGATGTGTGATGGTGGTGCACACGTGATGCTGCGTGTGGTAACGGCGTGGTTGGCGCTGGGAGCGACGCTCGCGGCGCCCGGCCCTACATTAGACGATGTTGGTCCCGGTTCAAACTTCTACAATAATTATCCTGTGAGATTTATTTTCAGTATACCTTTAGAGTTTAATTTAAGTGTTATAGACAATTTTCTTATTACTACAAATTACTCTTAGTAAGAAATAAAAAAAGTAATGGCCAAAGTATTGAAGACGAAGATGCCTTTTAATAGCACCTAAGAAAATGCTTTACTGATATGATTTTTTTATTACTTGAGCATTAATGTTCTAATAATATATTCTTTAACTGGAAGTTTCGTAAAAGCAAAACCGAACCAGTTTTCATAATAATGTTTTAAAATTGTAATGTACACACGATATAAAATGATTGGTAATTTATTTTAGACGGATATTTTTAAAATATAAAATTACTGCAAAGAGGATTGAATAGAAATTTTATGCTATTTATTTATTATGAGAAAACAGATTATTTATTTAATAGAATGCCTGTCATTTCTGAATATGATTTTTATATATGTCTTTCTCTCACTCGTAATTTATTATAACATTTCTTCATTACATACGTACATGGATTATTATATAATATTATGAACTTTTTCTTATAGTATTGGTAGATAAAGTTAAGAATATCCCCTCTTTTTCCAGGGTAGAATTTCTCTACGTATTCGTTGCCCGATTTCAACATTTTAATGATCTTATAATAAGCCTAAAGAATTGAAATGAATGAAAATAAAGTCAATTTTTTTGTAACGGAACCGTATGTGGCCTACATGTATATCTACTGTTTGATTACACGTGTGTGCTTTAGCACACGTGATCGTCTAGTCAATCAAGGTAGTAAATTATGTAGCGAGAAACAGTTCGGCTTTGAATTGGGAACAAAAGTTCGACTCTCCCAGGATTCACAATCTGAACCTACGTTTGATCGGATTGTCACGAAATTCCACAGGCTGATGTTTCGTTTTGCGTGTTTTTTATGCTCTACGAAAATAGAGCTGCATGCTCTCTTCCCGCGCTTACAGCGTCTGGGTGTTTTCCCACTTGTTTGATATGCTGTACCAAAGACAGTCTGTCGTAGCTAGATCGTTAGATTTTAGAGTGATCACAGTCTAGTTATCTAATTCGTTTTGACTCTTGGAAGGAGGGGACACATTTTTGCGCGGCCTTGTAAATTGCATTATTCGGCACAATAGAGCTCTCTAATCCTTAAGATATAAATAAATAAAATTTATGTGCTAAATATGAATCATAGAGAAAGAAGATATATAATTTTCTTAGTTTCGTAAACATTCGGTAACATTGAAAATATTTGTATAAAATAAAATCATATACTCGATACTTCTCAAGTATCGCAACTATTCTTTGGAACTAGGACTATCATTGTAGAAACTCAGTATGAGACTATATATATCATAGTCAAGTCAAATATTATACCATCAAAGTATCGGTTGGTAATTAACTGAGATCTCAAATGAGACAAATAATATCAAATAAAATATCAATCTCGGTAACATCAATCAAACCTGCGATCGAATTTCCTAAGAGTGCTAGACCACTCCGATTCGTTCATATACGTATTAAAAGGTTCATTATATCAATTTCTTCAAATAAATAAACTTCAAGTAAATTACACATTAAAATGAAAATGCAATAGGCAAATAACACATTTTACACAATTTACAGTAAAATAAAATAATATACAATAAAACTTAATTTAAAAAAAAAGAAATAAAATAAATTTAAACGTAAGCAGTAAAATCTTATAATTTAGCATTTAAAATATAACTATCATTATTGTGTTGTGCACGATTTCTTATATTTAAATCGTACTTACTTTAGCAAATTATTTATTACGTGACTCTATTATAATGTTTGATTTTTGTGTATCAGAACCACATCTGTGGTTCAATTCGGGATAGAGCTAGGAGTTTGACTTAATCTCCTTACAGATGGAACCCCGCTTGGATGCCCATATAACGCTCGACGAACAGTTCTGATGCGTATTAGACCTGCTCATCTATCTCCGGTACTTATAAAAATGACATCACCGACATAAATCAAATGCAAAAGGGAAAGTTTAATAACTCGTTTAATAAACGTCAATTCAATATTAAGGACAGTTCCCGGGAGCCCGTGCTCATTCAGGCGAATGAACTACCAGCCTGAAAGATAACTGTTTATTTAGGAATCTGCACACACGAGAAACAATAATAAAATAATAAGTATGTAATAAAATAGTATTTCTTTCCTGGCAGCCACCGTCAGTGACTTCTTAGCTGGATTGCAGAATGCTCCTTAACTTAGCAACTCATTCGTCTTGATTCACCCGCATCGGCACCGAAGTCAGAGTCGAGTGCAGCCTCCGGGGTGAGGCTCGACCTAACCACCGTTTTCAAAACCCGACCTCGTCTGTCGTGGTTTGAAAATAGACTCACCTTTCGCGTGTATTAAAAACGACTGTCTTCCCCGCGCGCCCAGCTCAGCGTCCCTTCAATTGTTTTTGTAAGGACAAATGTAGCTTTCGCTCCTTTTTTTTTGCCTAAAGACTCTGATGCAAAAATGTGCACATTGCCATTTATTATTACGTTCCTATAACTTACAAAATAAAGATATAACCAATAGTCATCCAATTCACGTCATAAATTTAAATAATCAATTTCAATAAAATAATCAAATAAAATCAAATCACCTACCAATGAATACAAATTAATCAATCAAATAAATCAATCATTAGCCTAAACAGTCAAATTAAGCGATAACTCATATCTCACCTAATTAATTATAAATAAATCCATCATCAACCTAACCTAACCTAACCAATTAAATCATCGATACTTCAACTAATCATCTAAATCAAAGTACACAAATATCACATCTGATTCAATTCATAAGGTCAATCATAATCATATCCAATAATATAACTCATGATATTGACCATAAATTGTCCCTATATCAAGATGTGAACAAAATATGATAACACAATACGTGTAATGAAATGTATATAGATTTATAATAAAATCTCAAATTCAGTATATTCCAGCAGCTAAACCAGGGTCAATTTCTTATAGCATAAGACATGCTGTTATACGTTCCCTTTCCTTTTTGTTTTTACGAACAATCAAGCGTGCCTTTAAACAACGACACATGTCCATGACAATTTACGTGAACCGAAACTCGTCTTTCTTTCAATGATATTTTTTTTTTCTCTTTTATTATATATTTATAGAAAATGCGTTACTCGATCTAAAGACGTCCGAAACAAAAGACTGCTTTTTTTATTATTATTTCCAACAGCACAAGCTCATGTAAAGAAATGGCTTACAGTGCGTTTCTGTGAACTCGAAATATATTTTAGTATTATTTTTTTTTTTACTTAGGAATACGTTTCATTAGGCGTTATTAAAGTCTTTATATAATCAGCTACATTATGTATGTAGTCCGCTTTATCGAATTGTTATCATTGTGAGTGAAAATATTTTCTTGTCTTTGAAATACTTCAAACAAATTTGGGATCTTAAAGTCTGATAATAATTCACAATTAATGATGTATAATAATGAAAATGATAATGATAATAACTCACCGTGGTACATACATGTTCAAAATCCGTTGTGATTTTAGAATCATAAAAAAAAGTATGCATATATTCAACGAAGACTATTACTCACTTTGTATTACAAATAGATTGTTCAAACTCAAATAGAAGATCAGACTCGAACAAATAAGATTTATCTCTGCATTAGTATATAGTACATTACAGATCTTCCGTAGGTTAGGTACCCCAATTTACAGGGTAACAACGAAAGTACAAGATACGAGAGATAGTTAAAAAAATAATGATCGATTCATTAAATAAATGTTCACAGAAATAAACAATGATGTAACAAAACAACGAAAATTGTAGGGGGATCGCGTCGAAAAATATTAGTAACTGAGCAATCGAGATTTCTTCGACGTCTTTCGACTTCTACGGGGAGTAACATAATACATTTCTTATTTAAGTTTATTTAAGAGAATCAATGTTCTCAACAACAAATTAATTAGCAACAGCAACAAAATAATGACCTGAATATAAGAATACCCATATAGATAAACTTGAAAAGTAAGACTATCAAATACGGCCGTTACGGCAAGACACCGTTAATATTGTTTAGAGCAATATTTACGTCACACGCTACCGATAATTTGTTTAATATATGGTTACCTTCTTTATTCTAATTTTTCTTATAGCGTTTCCTTTCGTAGCTACATAAATGTATAACGAATACCCATGGCAGGTTTGTATGTGAACTTTAGTAGTTAACAGTATCAAAGTTTACACTAACGTGTTTCATTCGACATAGGTGTTACCAGAATCGGGAAGGCAAACAGAACTTTGGAGCGAAGGGCCAGGAGCGGAGTCGGCGGCGAGAACGACGACTAAGGTTGGACATGTTTGCACATTTTTTAGGGCGGTAGATTATCATCTAGTACCTTTAAAATATTTAATGTGTATGCGCTTCTTTGACATTGCTATGTATTTTTATATTGTTATCAAAACAAAAAAAAAAACTGAGAGACGATTGGCCTTGCGACCTCAAAACTTTCTGCTGTTTTCGAACTCCCCGAACAGAAAATATTAGAGTTTACGTTTTGGAGCTCTTTGAAATGACGAAAAAAATCATTTGAATAGTTTTAAGCTAACGATTGTGAACAAATTCTTCCAAAAAATTAGATACAGAAAATAAATTAAAAAAAAATAGAAATTTATATGGAAGAAATAAATTTTTTTAGAATTATTTAGCGATGATGTCTCCCGAACGAAATAAGCGATTTCGTTAAAGCGAAGAGATTCGAAAAAAGTATAACGAAAAATAATAGAATTGACAACAATAAACGGTCGAGAAATTAAAAAGTTATACTGGAAAAACACAAACCCGAGGTAGAAATTAGAAGAAAAGCGTAAAAATATATAATATACAGTTTTCTTAATATATAGTTATACGTAGTTTATAAAAATATATAATGTATAGTTGTGTCGATCTAAAAGCAAACGTTTCAAATCCCGGTCCAAGTTCATGCGAAGTTACGGCGTAGCACACTAGAGGTCACGAAAACGGGGAGTTATTACTTTCCGCGGCGTTTTGCGCGGATTTACGTTAACTGACGTTTGATGACGATACATAAATCCTTCTTGTTGTCGCCATATCCGAAGAATTAAGGTCATTCTCGGAAAATGTAATATTTTCGCTATTCGCGGAACAACGGACGGCTTCGCCCACAAATAAGTTCGCACGACGAGTGTCGTTTACTTGTCAAGAGAATTGATATGGCATAACGGGCACGGTAAAAACTAAAGAATTATTTTAAATACTTTAACATATTACTTATCGTAAAACGATAAAGCCTAAATAGAGATTTATTGTTTTTTATTAGTAATCCAAAGTTATGGATTGCATCAAACGCTCGAGATTATGGGTTAAATTTTCAACTCAGGAATAGGCACATATGTCAATTAGTTTTGACGGTCCCGTATTTTAAAAAGAACCATTATAGAATCATTTTATTGTCCATTTGTATGTGTGAGAAGACACCTTTTCTAAGGACATTAATACCAAACAGTTTATGGTCTCTTAGAGCTGTAAAAAATTAAACTTCTAAGTCGGCTCAAAAAAAAAGTAATTATTGCCGCATATTTTGACATTTGCTAAAAAATCAAAACTTAAAAGGTTACTTTTCGTTGACCTAAAATCGTGAAGTTTGGCAAGAAACAAGCTCTCACATTACAAGTAAAGGAAAACATCTAATAATCTTTAATTTATAGTTATATCACATAAAAAAAGAAAATTTTTGCGATTACAAACTTATATTTGCAATTAGAATACACCGTAATGTAAACCGATATATGGGACAACAATTTTTAACTGTTCGCTACGAAAATTTAAGACTTACAAAAATTCGAATATTTAAAAACTGCGTACGAAAAATTTTAGAATAAAATGGAACGACTAAAGTTTTGGAATTGCCGGAATGATATGTCGCCAGTGTCGCAATGGGAAGCAGATAAAAATCGAGTGACTTTTGGTCGATGAAATCATTCATATATAGTTTGTACGAGACCTTTAAAATGAAAGTCATATATCCGTGGCCCTTTAATTGTTATGCTTAGCTCATGCGAATTAAGTACTTGCTATTTGCTTAGACGAATCATTTCATCACTGAAAAGTTGATAGTTTAAAAATGGTACTATTACAATTACTAGCGGCCATTGCTGCGCATTTATAATAGAAAATGTACGTTATAGTAAGCTAACTAAAATGACCATAAAACAAAAAAATATATCTTTTCGTGCACGATGTGAAAGTAACAAAATATTTGTAAATTAAAGTGGCAGGCAGTTTAGTTAAATCATTATGCCTGTTTATTAGCATGAATCTAGCAGATATGTCGTTAGATATTTATTAAGTCCTGATGTTATTTACTGCGCACATCTCTGAATCGATCTTTTAGATTGACACAAAGTTTCTTTTAGTATTGTCTGTGTTAAAATTCAGAGTGGTCATTGTTAATTTTTTTTCAAATCGTTTGTGCCATAAATAAATCCCTCGTTTAAAAAAAGTGTCGAGTATTCACAAGTAGTCTTCTTTGAACACATTCAGTTTATTGAATTTCAAAATAAAAAAAATATACTAGGTATTGAAAAAAACTCCGGATCAAGCACCTTTAGAAATTCACTATTATTCCTCCCGCACCTTCGCCTACATGGCCATAGAACATATTCATTCATCTTTTATATCGACCTTATCGTTGTTGCTGTCGATCGCAATATTAATTGAGGCTTTTGCTCTCAATGTATATCACGGTACTGCTCCTGATTCCGATCGCGTTCACGATTTTAAATATAACCCTGCTCTCACCCTCGATTTCGACCTCGGCCCTGTTTTCGATTTCGATGACAATCTGAATTTTCGATTCCGTTCTTCATACTGCTTCCAATTTCGATTCGTTACTGGTTAAGGTTACGATTTCGACAAAGCCCGAGGAAACACAAGTATCAAGATAAAACGTTCTTGAAAGACCAAATGTCGGCGAGAGGGCCTTTGCTGTTCGCTCTCAGGCGTGGAAGTTATAAAAAGTAAATGTGAATTATTCGTAGCGATTATTTTAATGATAAATAGATTACATTGAATTGAAGAACGGACGAAGTGAAAGTCGGCAGGGACGATTCTACGTACTCGGCAATAGAATAAAGTTAATTCCGTCGTATGTGTTTGTGCTGCGTTGTCTGGAGCACATATGCAAGGCGTCAAAAATCAGTGGAAGAATTTTTAAAATCGACTCGGTAGTAAATTTAAAAGTACAAATACAAGCTGTTGCCAAGTTTTCGCAGCAATCGGATGAATAGTTTAGGCACGCTAAGAAGACGAATAAAGTTCACAAAAACCTTTATACCTTACATAACCCAACTCCTCCCTCACGATTGTTAAAGACGTGTCTCACGTTTTTTTATAAACAATATTTTCATGAAAATTTATAGTTAATAACTATTAGTTATACCTAACTCTTAAAGTAAAGTTTCCAAAATTCTTAATTAATGTGTCCCTACTTTATACGAACTATCATCTGGCTTTGATTAACGCCTTTTAAAACCCATTATTGACTATAGAGTGTGTCATCTAATTTGCTGCTTTTTATGTATGACACACGCATCTTATGCCGTTAAACCGCCTACAGCTACGATCTACTTGTTTTAAAAAAATTTCAAATAATCTTCAAAAAATTACTAGTAAGATGTCACTGCTCAACTGGCACTTGAGATATGAAGCGACATGCTTTAGCAAACCTGCTTCTAATTAACTGTTGCAGTTTGCGTATTTGTTTCTAAATAAAACTTATATCAATATTTAAATTATATTCATTACCATAAATAAAGATATTTTTCGTTATTTCGTTACCATTTTCCATGTTCTCCAAATTCTATCTATTTTAAAATGTATTTGCTCAATCGTTTTAATTATCTTTTGTAAAAATGAATAACGTAAATACGAAATTATATTATGAATGCGTAGAGACCATAGGTAGGCTTCATTTATTTATCACAGAATATATTCATTTATCACAGAATACCTACAGCAAATTGCAATCAAATTACTGCGGAATCGTTTTCGACAGATAGTATTATAATATGAAATACGAGTATATCAGATGTTCATCTGATATGAGTGAATTATCTTTGCATAGCAATCGACTCTTAATAAACAAGTTCATTTATGTTTTCTAAACTGTGTCATTGTAAGTAGAAATAAAATAAAAATTACTTGATAAAATACAACAACATTCTAAGTATTGGGTAATTAATAATTTAGCACAACACTTCGAAATAGCATTAAGCAACCTGATAGTTGAGTAGTTCAATTCCATGTTTTTTTTTTTCATTAAAATATTCAGACGTGGTATAATAGCTCTTGTCATGTAACATCTATTTAAGGTAAAGTTTAAATTCATAAGTGGCAAATTTTGAATTAGACTGGTTTTATGAGAAGCAAGATTGATTGTTCTTATGTCTAGTATTAATGATTCTACATTTCTCTTGACATATACCAGGTTTTTGTATAGGTATGTATTGTGATGCTAAAGTTAATATATTAATTTCCATAAAATTTTCCCTGAGAGATGCCACCGCTCTCAAATCGTAAATAGCACGAGTTGTGTTAATATCGACTGCGTAACACCATAATAAAATTCCATAGGTCATGAGATTATGTAAGGAGCTGAAATAAACTAGTCTCGTGATGCTTTCATCAGTAAGTCGATGGCCGAATTCTTTTTAATGCGTATGCTGCAGAACTAATCCTCTTCCTCAGTCTCGTAATATGAGAATTCCAACGCAATTTAGCATCTAACGTAAAGCCAAAAAATAATGTCATGTCCACAATATCCAGTATCTCGTTCTTGATCATTACATTATATTTGCGTCGATCAGTTTAGGACTAGTCAAGAGAAAATTAACAAGTTTTGTTTCCCTCTCACCGAGAAGAAGATTATTAATATTAAAGCACTCAACTACTTCAGAGATGATACTGTTTACTTTGTCAAAAGCTGATTATTGCCCATAAATCTTAAAAAGTCAAGAAGTATTATTAGCAAACAGTACGATCCCGTGCCCCTCTTTAATAGGATGTGGTAGATCATTATAAATTAGGAATAGAAATAGTCCAAGAACTGAACCCTATGACACTGCAGATCCTGATGACCTCTCACCATTAACATCCACCCTTTGAATTCTACCACTTACATTAGACTCTAGAAATCCAAGTAATTAACCCGTGCTACCATTAATGATGAAGTTTCCTGATCAACGTGACATGATGAACGCAGGCAAATAAATACCTTGGATAAATCACCGAAAATATCACTTGCATCCAGTGAATCCTCTCAGGCATCAAGAATCTACAGAATAACCTCAACACCGACTACAGTTGCTGCGCGAAACTTTGTTAATTCAAATTATTTAACGTTTATCAAATTATTGATATAAAATATTAACAATCAATTCAGAGATATTCCTTGAAAACGATAGGACTGCATTTACAGGTAACACAAAAACGTGCCGCCTTGGTGCTGGACAGGCTTCTGGTGGCGCTGCAGCACGCGCTGCGGGAAGACCGCGCCCACCGCGAGCCCGTGGTGGTGCGGGCGCCGGTGATGTCCCGCGAACCCCTCGCCGAGCCCCTCCAGCATGCGTCGTCTGTAGAAGATCTAAACGAAATGGTATTTAATATTACTTAATTACTTATGTTTAATTATTAGAGCTTGATACAGCGACTTATAACATTAGTACACATGTTTAATAACAATAATAATATAATTATTGGCTAGGAACTACGATAAACGTGACACAATTTGTGCCCCAATTGTTGCATAGTCGTATAGAACCGAGGTACCTTACAGACAGCTTTCAGGGTTACTTACTTCAAAATGAAAAAAAATAACCATTATAGGATCACTCGTGTGTGTGTTTGTGTGTGTGTGTGTGTGTGTGTGTGTGTTTGTCCGTCTCTGTCAAAGCCATTTTACTCTGAGTCTATTACATCCATAAAATTTTACATTTCGTACACATATGTATGTTTGTGATCCAAACACGGATGTCTATCGTAAAAAGAAAATTTATAATAAGATGGTAACTTTTAAGGGTTATTTTTGAAAAAAGTTTTGTGAATGTACCATGTGACATATCAAATTAAAGTTTTTTGTGAGGGTCTCGAATATATATCTTTTCTAATATTAAAGTTAATTATTTCAAAATTATTTAAGAAAAATAGATGAAAATTGACTATTTCACTTTATTTCCGAAACTACCGCGCCTAACATTTTGAATAACATGCAAAATAAATCATTTCAATCTCCAGTATAAACTGATATTCGCTAAGTACGTGAATGCACACTTAAAGTAAATTTTTTTTCGATTTTTTCTCTATCCTAAATGCAGTAATATATCCAAGCATCAAACTTGGTGTGATCATAGTGCAAATTTACGAAAAACAATAAATAAAAATCGGTCAAGTGTGAGTGGGGTACGTGCTAAGAATCCATAAATGAATCAATGAAAATAATTTCTTTTAATTATTTAACACAAATACATTGTTTTGTAATACGAAACCCTTGGTGGGCAAGTGCAATTCGTACTTGGCTGCTTTTTTTTTAACTATTTATTCTGTCCTATTCTCATAACTTGGTAATACATCATTAAAATTCCTTAAAAATATCTATGATCAACATATGCTATTTAACCACAGAAAAATTACCTGTGAGAAACAAAAAATTAAAATATGCTTGTTTAATTTAGATGCGAGACTATGTAAATATTATTTAATAATATTTACCTATCTATTTACTACTAATAAAATCTGTGATAACAGTTTTTATATAACTAGTTACAAATTTCCTTGAAACAATATATATATTTTCATCTATGCTATTTATATCATTACTATTTATACCATTTACAAAGCAGTAGAATAAAATCGAATTTGTCGCAAGTATATGTTAGATCTTAAACAGCTTTTCAATCACTGATCTACGAAAGATCTAACTATTAAAATTGAAGTCAGCATTGTCAGCAGTAAGTTATCTAAGTTTTACTTCATCTGTTACATAAATAGCACGAGTGCGTTCTGTTACTATACACACAGAGTAAGCCAATTTCGCTAATTAATATAGCCCTTGACACACGTTTCATTCAATGCCGAATTATGAACCTCGCGTAGGTGTGTAGGGGAAGGAAAGCTACAGACGTTTTCAAGTTTACTCAAGATAGGTATATGACTTTATTAAAGAAACAACTGACAATTTTTTTTAAATCGTCATTATATTTTACAATTTAATATTGAAATTCGATAATAAATTTCAATGAAAATATCGATGATGATAAAACTTGATGGGTTTCACGCAGAATAATCGTCCATCATAATTCTTCTAAGTAGACATGAATTTCTTTTAAACTTTCTATTAAGTTTTTTTTAAAATATGACACCAAAAATTTTATTATTATTACTTGTTCATAAACTCATTTCAAAAATTTTATATATACTTAATTAATTTAATATTTCGACTTGAAGTTGAAAATAAATAACAAAGTTAATATTGTTAGAAGTTTACTCAATGAAAATTGGAACTGTTTAAATTCTTTGGATATATCTTATCCCAATTTCTTCATAGATTTTTATATTTGACGTTTTATGCATTACAGACAGAACTGCAGAGGCGCGGTCAGACGGGCGGCGGTCGAGGGCGCGTATTACGGTGTTACTTTAACGCGGTCACTTGCTTCTAGTTTCGACAAAAATAACATATTTTCTGTCTCAACTTATCCGAACATTAAGCCTTAGCCTTAAAATATACGAAAAGCAACTTCGTTATAGAATAACAGTTGTTTATTCTACTACTTTTCCGGAAAAATATTTGTACAAAAGTACAAACGTACAAAACACGAGTAGATTTAAATCGATGCTATAGAGATTTGAAATTGATTGCCATCTTTATTTTATACTTTAATGTTTAATATCACCTATGTAATTTTAGTCTCCGAAAACCTCTGTTCACTAAACATAAATTGTTAAACCAAAAGTTGAGCGAGTTATTAAAATCAATAGAAAAATTTATTTGTCAGATATATAGTTATAGCAACATATTCATAGGTTACCATGAAAAGAAAACCTTCATGAATGTCTTCCGAATTCCATATCATTAAATATGAACCATGGACTCGTCTAAAGTCATCCTCGTTCTCTGTTTCGGTTGAAGGCATACCTATATGTGTAATATTTCAATGCTTTGAAATAAAGTTGTTGACATCTAATGCTATCCATAAATTACTGTACCAAAACTATAAGGATTCTTATTGAACTATTAAACAAAGATATGTTTGCTATAATGTATTTGATTTACTAACTGTAAAATACAATTATACCTGTGTGTTTTATGTAAATGAAATAAAATATTATATATTGTTTAATGTGAAAATAAGCATTATAAAACGTTTGTTATCGTTATTTATCACTGTGTCTCATTTCCTCGATTTTTTGTGCTAAGCTTTTTATTTAGAATTCCTGTTTACATTTCATTTTGTACGCACAAAAAATGTGTTTTGCTACCCGTTCAATTTCCAAAATTATCGGAGCAATAACCGTTGAAACGAACAATTATCGGTAAAGTCGTTTACACTGATAAGAAAATATCGGTATTTCTATATATATGATAGGTTTTTCATGCATTTAAGTAAATTTAAGAGCACTTTGATCGTAAAAAAAAATCAGTATTCGTCTTGAGCAAGACTTTTAGACCTTTATCTCTCTTGCCCATCAATTATATATATGTACAAATGTGTATATAACGTGAAAAGGTTTAGGTATATGCCCTTATAATAAAAGAAATTTAGCGAGCTGCCGCCAAAAGTGATTTCTTTTTAGATTCACTGCAATTATTTTAAATAAATAATATGAATGCCGTGTATATTAATATGTTATAATGACCTCTATTGACATTTATTAACATACATGAAATAATCTCCTTCTCTAATAGTGATTATTTTGATACCCGCTCACAGATGGCACTGTCAGAGAAAATAAGTAACGTAAAATTGTACACACGATGTAAGAACATACTTTGTGTTTCCTAGCTTTATACGAGTTTTTCGCTGTTTGTAATATTAATGACCCTGATAATTACTGAAAATTAGAGTATTATAGGGAAGAGGCTTTGGATATGAGAATAAATACGAGAACATATCTTGCTTTATTTTAGCATTTTCAAAATTTTTCGGTCTACACTAAACTTTTTTCATTTGTAGATGCACTTTTCAAGTGATTTCCAATCGTCTTACGTCTGGCACTTTCAATAATATTTAAACCGTTCTCGTTCAGAAACCTGTCATCTACATTCTCTTTTTTCGTTTTTCATTACATTGATCCAACTCACACACATAAATATAGTCAATTATCCGAGTATTGCTAAAGCGAACGATCGCTTAACCGAACAACTAGTCCTTGTTCGCACGTGTCGCTTTTTCCGCCCGCCCCCGCATCTGCGCCGAATTACTCACCATAGGGAATATGTACTGGGGTTACCGACGCTTATACAATACTAACAGTCGGCGCTCTATTATGATGGATTATATGAAATTGACTGTATATATATATCACACTCGCGATCTAAAATGGCCAAATATAAATGTGTAGTCCGTCTATTTATGAGAGATAAATGACGGTGAAAAGAAGGCGAACTTGATGATGAAAATAATGCAATTTCAAAATCGATTAACCACTCAAAAACACGTCAAATTCTACCACCACAACACTGTTATAGAAGAATACTGTAAGTCAAACTTAAACCTAAACTTCATCGGGCGCTAAACGCTCTGTTTGGAGCAGTTAGGATTAACAGTTAAGTTATTCAAAACTTGATCGTGGGTTAGATGAAACCACCCATATTGCATTAAACCAAATAGTTAATCGTCGGTTTTCTTAACTTTAACTTTAATTTTGGATGAAACAACTCGCCCTAATCAGTACAAAATTAGTAAGTCTTTTGCGGGTTTACTAAAACTAAAGACGAGCGGAACAGCATCATCTTAGTTGTGGATTCACAAGTCACACAACTGTGAAGTTGACCATGAATACGGACACAAATCCAGACAACGCTGTCTGCAAGTGGATCACACAAAAAACTATTCATAAATAATTAAAAGAAACCCGATCGAGTAAAAGTGAATTAAAAAGATGTAAACAACATGGTGTAATAAATGATCGAATTACATATGACGATATGTATGAAAATTTTCGTGACTTAGATGCTCGAAAGTGGGTCGGTTTGCTTCGATAGACTAAAATTATGGATTTTCTTTAACCTTAATTATATACACGGAATGGATATTTATAACACATTTTGTTTGCACAATCGTTTATGTAGCATTAGTATCTACTAATCATTATAATAAAAGAAATTAATGTTATAAACACGCTATTTATTAGTAAACAAAAGTAAGCATTTTGATTATCCGAGTAAGAAGGTTTTCTGAAAATCCATGCCTCCCAATTAGTTCGGATAATCGACTCTCTACTAGTTTCCTTTAATTATCACTGTTATCAACTTCACAAAAAACGCTGAAGCTGTAAGAAACGCATAGTTTATTTAATCCTCACCTATAGAAAAACGATATCACGAAAATCATACATTTAGTAAAATCACAGAATGTTCGTTGAAAAAGTCCAAGTGAAGTCTTATAAGCTTTCCTAAAAACATAAGTAATGAGGTGAGATTGCATTTTACTTTTAAATATTGAATTTGTGAATATAGCACTTTCGAGGGGCAAACGAGCTGCGAGCCGCTGGAAAGTATGTGATCACAGCTGCCCATGGGCCCTCACAATCCAGGAGGAAGGAAACCAGTATATATATACATATATATATATATACACACACACAAACACACACACAAATTTTATCCATCACAGAGTGCCTAATAATATATTTCTTATCACAAAAGAATTGATTTTTGGATCCCATATTAAAACCTTTCATTTGATGATTTCAGTTACAAATTTGTTTTTGCCGCTTTGATGATAACACAAGCCATAACTGACACCTTAGATTTAATATGACGTCATAGAGCCTATGGCACGCGGAACTAAGACGCAGCTAACGCCATTTCCTTTGGCCAAATGTCATAAGTAGCTTAGGAGCCATAATCCTTGCGCTCCGTACTCCGATAGAAAGAGCAGATATAGCGTGGGTTGAAAATGTTCCTATTCTTAGATTTATATTTCGGACCGCTGTTGATTAAACATTAAATCATTGAAAAACTCATTGATTTCACTACGCATATGGCCGTTTTAACAAAAAAAGTAATGTATGTTGATTCGTAATTTTATAGACATGAATAATGAAATTTTCGTCTATCCTTGATTTACGTTTTATTCTACATATATATCCCTTATATGTGGACTGACATGAGATGGTGCGTGTACGTCTGGAACAAGGGCATGAGGATTTTTTGAACTGACAGCCGTCAGATGCAAAGTTACCTATAAACGATTGTCAAATATTTATCTTTTATTACATTCATTAATAGATATTTGTGTATTTTAAAAGATATATTTTTTTTAATAGACGTAATAGTAGCTTTCTCTGTGACTTTTGCAGTAAAATAATTAGAAAACTTCTTATAGCATTTTTATAAGTAATTAGTTTTATTATTCCAGAATAATGTACCAGAACTCCAGAATAATAAAAAAATATGTATAATGCACATAGCGCCCATCCGCGAGATCCGCCATTAACGTCGGATCACAATATGAAGCGAAATCTCAAATGACATAATTCGTCGCGAAAGAGGCGACATCGAAAAAACTTGGGGAGTGCACTGAAAAGCGATACGGATCCTCTGGAGGGTGTCGTCTTTGAGCAAGATGACTTTTGTCACGATCAGATTTTGCATCCAGGCGGCGGAATTGAATAAAATGAGGACAGCATGCTTTCTCAATTATTGTTATTCTAGATTGTGGCTTCGCGTATTGTACCTAAGTATATACGTTTAGGAAATAGGCTTTTGAAACTAATGAATTTGGCTCTCGTTGTGATGAAAGACAAAACTTTTATTAGTCAACAAACATTTTTATGATCTATCACGAAAGCATCCAAGCGAAAAAATCCGAGCCAACTATATATGTAGGATTCACATCTTAAATTCAATTTAGAATTTGTGGGCGAACATAACATAGGTACATACGTGCATATATGCTGTTAAAAACTTTTTTTTTAGTTTCATCTCAATAATTTGTAATCAGTTGTCCATTTTAATAAGTATTTTTGTGATATTATTATTATGCAATTCCAATTATGGTAATATCCTGTTTTAAAAAACATTTCACAAACGTTATTTGCAATTCACGCTTGTTTAGTGAAGACGGGAAAGTAATTCAGCGCGCATGTGCCGTTCTTGATTATCGAATTTGTTCATATATTCACTTTAGATAACAATTTCCTATTCGCGGCTTTTTTGACATATGTCACTACAGTTTAATCTAAGTTTATGGAATTGTTTGGAATGCCAAAGTTTGGTCCCAATCGGTCAAGCCGTTCAAAAGTTATTAGAGGTTTACATACATCCATACACTCACACACATTCATATATACAGACATACAGACACTATCGTAAAATCGTTAAAGGAGCTTCCTAAGACCTCAAAACGTCAAGATTTGATGAAAACTCGATTTTCGAAAAACGGGGTAAAACCGATTTTCGAAAATTTTCATTTTTCTTAGCGGAAAGTTAAAAATATTAATTACGTCTACTATCGAACAATGACTTTCATTTTCGTACCCACGTGCATAGTCAGAAAACTTATGTGGCTTGAAATCGATATATTTTCTGAAGTTTTCATGTTCTAAATATATAAATATTATATAGATAAATATATTATATATAAATATATTATATAGATATTTAGAACATGAAAACTTTATCTGAAAAAGAAAATAATATGTATTACATCAATAAATAATTACAAAATAAAAATAAAAAAATTAGAAAAATGACGGCAAAATAGAAAATGTAAAATTTGGATACCTGTTCAGAAGTTAATATCTGTTACATCTAAACTTAATGAGATATGGTGAAAATATTCATTGAATCCCCTAGAAATTATTCTGAATAGAAGAAAACTCGAATTAAGAATACTCTTAGGGGGAAATATGGGAAATGAGAAATAGTAAATATCGAGATTTTTTAGTTTACATTGGTATATGCGCTAAAATTCTAGATTATGAAATAAGAAATGAAGTTATAGAACTGAATCACATCTACATAACTATGCAGTTTTTTTCTTGTACCAGTTAATTTAAAAGAATATTGAGACTCTGAAAAAGGCCAAAAAAGAGATTCGATTACATTCAGTACCTATGAGGGTTATCTATTTATAAGCGCTTTTATTTGTTCGAAGCTCAATTTTGATCGAGTTGTGGTGTCCGGGAGTGAAAACAGTGATAACTTTACGCGGGCAGGTTAAATAAATCAATACGATTGTTTCTAAAGCGTATGATTATTTATCATACTTGTGTGTCACTTTCCTTGTATCCTGTCATTTTTCGAGTTATGAAACATCGAGTTTTGACACTTTTCGGAATGTTATAAACTCATCGTAATAGAAAAGCATAAAATTATAACGTAGAACAAAATTTACGTTCATTCGTTGCACATAACTCACACAAATGTAAATCAGGATATACGACATATTTTTAAACAAAATAATTCTTTTAAAAAGGACCTTTTTATTATTTTTTTAGATGTAATGTCGAACGACACTTATTTTTAATCGAAGAGAAAGAAAGAGAAAGTATGACGATACTCGTTGACGGCAGAAAGAAAAAGAATAAGGACACGTGGTGAACATCTGTGCGGCGGCGAAGCCAATATCGTATGCCACGCGTACTACGAAACCAATTTCGTTTGGTCATTTTGTTTATGTAGGAATTCTTGAATGCTTTCTATTTCGATGTATAAAATGCTGGAAACAAATTCGATTTCATCAACAAAGACTGCCACGCAATGATATAACAGTAGCAACGTGGTTACTACCGACCCCTTCTTTTTTCATATTTCATTGTCTGAACGTTTATGCGTCATCCACTGTGCGAGTAAAGTAAGCTCAGAATCAAAAGACTTTTCAAATGCAACGCAGTCATGTCCAGCGATAGCTCGCTATTGAAGTTGACGTGAGAGTAAGTCTGTAGTTTCTATTCTTGCGTTGTTGAACAATATTTTCCACAGCCTTTAAATGGATGATGTTATGCAAACATTTCATTTTTAAATAATAGTTTAAATTAGTTTCACTACAATATTTTGTAATTAAAAACTCAGTACATATTAATAAAGTGGACTTTAGTTACATATATAGCGGTGTGCTTCAAACTCTTATGTGCATTAGTTAATTGCTAACTGTTAAGTTAAAAATTAAACATGCTAAAATATATTTAAGATTACCTTAGTTAACTGCTAATTGTGAAGTTAAAACAACGTATTTTGACCTGTTTAGCTTTCAATTTTAACAGAGTTTACAGTTCATTATTTTAAATAAAAGTTTGAAACTCATCGCTGATAGAGTAGTAAACTTTTTTTGAAAAATAAACTTAGAGAATAACAACAAATATTTGAATATACTGTCATAGACTTTATAGAGCGTTGATATTATACTAGGATTTGGGGATCTCTCTTTGATTCACCAAGATCACGTTATTTTCTTTAATAATTACTATTCCAACTTCAAGTAGAAACAAACCGCATGCTTTGCTTTACAAAACACGTTTTTAATTCTCAATTACTTCATCACAATATTCAATTTTTAATCATAATCACTTACAGGTCTTGTAACCTTCTACAATGATTTAAGTCATATCTGTAGAGCAGCTAAATAAAATACAACTGGCGGACAATAAACTTTGAACTACTAATAAATGTCCAAACTGGATTTAAGACTGCAAAAATGAAACACTAGGTACTTCCATGTGCTGGCATACAGTGAGCTTTTGCACATTTTTTTTATTCTCCTTCCTAATAGTACTTGAAAATAAGATAGGATTATATATTTTTTTAACCATCATTCGTTACTATTGTTACTAAAGCTAGGTCAGAAGTAGTAGTTAGTAATCTATAGTAAAGTTCGAAACAAACCACAATTGCATTTTTCCAAAAGAATACGGTTTTAAACAGAATTTTCTTTAAATGTAAGTTATAAATTTTCTTGCCGTTAAAATAAGCATAACAGTTTTCTTAAAAAATGCTTGATTTTGAACAGGCTTTATGCATCCTGATAACAATATAATACAATTCTAGCGTTTCAGCTCCTGTACGCTCCCGGACAGTAGGCGGAAGTCGTTTGTTTGAAGGGACTCACCTTCGCGCCTACGTGTCCTTGCAAACGTTTCAGGGCGCGTGACCTCGATCGTCTAGCGGACCGCGCAGGTTTCACTTTCATTCCCGCTATTGGGATATAAGTCACGATGGATATTTCCTGCTTTAATTTGCGTTTTTAATGTAATTTCAGTTTGTGCGCTTGCGTACCGGACCGCTCGCATAGAACCCGTCCTACGTTGTGTGAACGTCAAATGTGACGTCCGCTCGTCCCGCCCCGTAGTCCGTCTGTTATCTTTATCACTATGATTTGAGGAAGGAAATACGGCGTAAACGCTGCTATTGCACTATCATTGTCACTCGATGGCAATCATAAATTTTGAACTGCGGATCGCAACGATCTTCTTTAATCGTTGCAATTCACAGTTCAGAAAATATGAAACAGGAACAATATTGAAGTCTGACACTCGTTAAGATGGTTTATGCATCAATGCTATTATTATTATATTAGCTATTGGCCGTATCATCGTCCGCTTAGACACAGAATACCTTTTTTTTTATTGATTTCGACATATCTCACATCAATCTCGCCCTGTTCCTGATTTTGAACCAATCGCCATTTTCATCCCTAGTCCCGCTATCGGCTCTGATCAATTGATAAGACTTTCGCAGATGTTAACATCTTTTGTTTATATACATTTTTTAATTGCACGTCCTGAATTAGAAGGATATTATTAGTTGATAAATATATAAGTAGAAAAGTAACACGAATATACGTAAAAACGCAATGTGCATGGAACCTACTTCTGAAATTTCATGCTATTAGTTGACTAAATAGAAAAAGCATAAACTATAAGCTTTTTACTATGTATTATTATTTTCCTTCTCTAGGCTGCTATCAAGGTTATGACGAAAATCTCGTAATAATTTTCTGCGATTGAGATAAGTAATTGGTTCCGATTCCAAATGGCAAACAAATTATATTGCACCAGGCGATGTTTGCATAAATCGTATCACTGATAATATACATAACAAACTGGACTTCTTTGTGATAACGTAAACCACTAACTACTACTCCCAATAATGATTTCATCTCTCAAGGTTTGTTTATTTGTATACAAAATTATTGAAGCGTCCTGTCTATTTTTTGACCTAATTTTGAAAACACTAAAGAGAACTATTTTAAATGTAAAAAAAAAAAACATAATATCCATCGTGGTAATAATTATGCCCCTGTTTAGTAGAAAAAATGTACCACTCGACATACACCAAAATCATTAAATTGGCATATTATATGTCTTAGTTTGAATACGGAGTGAAATATTCTCTTTGGTTTCGGAAAAACAATCACAATTGAGTATTGCCCACTATTTTGTGAACAAATAACGTAAGTATACAAAACAGTACGAATGTTACAGTGTGCGCTCAATATCTCTACTAGGATAGCTTATTTTTAGTTCTTTACGTTAATTTTGGTAATAAGCTGCAATTTATCTACCTATAACACTTGATTATACAAATTAATTTCGGAAAAGAATCACATCAATAGACATAAAATTTGAAATATCTTTGGAAGCTACACCTTGCTAAGCAATCACTGATATTTCTAGTTAAATAAGATCAAAGAGCATGTTTGTGAACGACTCGTGTTACATTCTCTCGATACTGAAACCCAATTAGCATAATTGTTACTTTGTATTGTAAATTGTACAACCATTACTGATCTTCGACATAACTACGTTATAGGTATTCGGCCTGAACCACGAGTTAAATTTACTGAACGTGCAATTCACTCACAAGATTTACGATAACGCTTGCGTACATTTTTACGATACATCGACAAGCATAAAATAAAAGAAATTGCAAGTCTTTTGTTATATTTGTTTTCGACAGATAACGTATTGTGCTCACCTTTGGGTATAATAAATAGATACCGCATGTAATATATAGGTTGAGAATGAGTAACTTTTACTCACACATGTTCTTCATATCCAGAGATTAGACTTTTCCTTAAAATCTGTGACAAATAGTAAAAAAAGTTATAACATCATTGCTACCGTAATTAGAGTTATGTAAATTTCATTAGAAAGTATGAATATATCATTATACTTTATTTAAGAATTTTCTTTCTTTTTTGTACGATATGAAATGTAGTAGACTTCTATATACATATAAAAAAAAATCAAATAAAAATAATTCTCTCGGCGTGTGTATACGGATAAGTAATAGAACATTCGAATGCTCTATGATTTTTATTTTTTTGTCTTTTGTATGTCATCTTATTTCATCTCAACATAATCATCATCACACTATAATAATAGCGCATCCCAAATAGACCTCTACTAGAAGGGGTTACCTCAAGCACCTGTGGCAAAATCACTGCCCATCGCTAGTCCAAGTATTTCCGAGGTCTAGCCTTAGATGGTTATTCCGCGAACGACGCCAATCAAAACTTTTCCGCTGATCCTTATATAGCTACATTTCATGAAAAAGATTAATTAGTGGATTTTTTTTCTCTTCTGAAATCTACACGGAAAAATAGGCAAATCACAACACAATTTGGAAGTATCTTTATTAAAATTGTACGTAGAAGTGCGTAGAAGTACGTAGTATAATACGTAATGGATGTATTTATACATCTCTCATCTCTAGACATTTAGATAAAAATTGTGAACCTACGCAAAGATGGACGTCGGTGGTTAGGAAATAAAAATATTACTGTATTTGCCATCGCTTACTATAATACGTATTTACGTGTCACACGGAAAATATTCATCATAGAATATTTCATAATAGAATAAGTAAACGAGTTGAATTATCGCATGAATCGTCCTTTTATGGTTCTAAACAACATCTTAATATCCCCACTGATACGATGAAAATGTTAAAGACGTCAAAGGTCACAATAAACGATTTTTAGTCAGATTTTCGTTATCGGTCGCTTATATTGAAATCTGTAAAATTATCTTCTCTTCCGCCAACATTTAGTGCTGTTCGGCAATATATGATATAAATTGTGTCTATTACCAAGGGGTAAAAGGTTAGAAGCGGAAAATAGTATGGATTAACCTCCTAGATTGAGGTTGGATATTGAAGGATCTTTTGGAGTCGATTAAAACGCTTCTTCCACAGGCTCCTGATAATCTAATTTGTAATTGCGCTCACGGATATACTTTTGAGATGCGGTTACATTGTTGTTAGGTTATATTGTTAGGTTAGGTTGTTATGAAGAAGAATCCTATTGTAAGGTGATTTTTCCCGAAATATTTCAAAATAATTGTTAGTACACCGGTTTACAGAGACTGTTTTCTTTATTTATGTATATTAATAAAGAGGCCACTGTCTCTTTTGACACGATTTGACATCGTTTTACTTTATCAGGCAACTTTTCGAAGAGAAACGCCCACAGAGCACTGTGTTTTAGTTTCGGGTTCGTAACAGTAAACTCAGCTTTTGTCATCTATAACTATGTCGTATACAGCGTTTGAGTCGCCAACGGCAAGTCTCTATATCATTTTACGTCACCAAATAACACGACGGATTTTTTTAGCTTTGGTCAAATCATGAGGTATCCACCGAGTACAAAGTTTCCTGACCGCTAAATGTTTACCAAAAATTTTGTTAACGTATCTCATAGTAATGCCTAAGCTTCTCTGAATCGGCTAGCAGTACACGCTTTCATCAATCTCTAGCATGAACTGCACAGTCCCTGGCGTAGATCGTTAGTCAGTAAATCGCACTAATGTACGACCACGTTTGAACTCAATGGCAAGGGATGGAGCCTCATCATGAAAGGCCAACTGAAGTCTGTTATAACTTTCTTGTTAGCTTAAATGGCAACGAAAATCATCGTAAATTTTCTCGCGTTAAATGTTGACGTTAGATTAACGATTTTCTTTTTGCCGCCGATTTGTATAAAAACAAATGACAGATGAATGAAATATAAATAATGATTGATTATGTATACATTGATTGCCGCCTACGTACTGTACCTCAAATGTGATGTAGAAAGGAGTGTATGTATTATTAGCAACATTAACGTTCAAAATTTTGTATTGTATTTCTCGAAAACTGTTCGTTTTGCGAAAAAAGTAGTTGTAGGTTTAACGCAGGTAATTTCGCAAATTACAATTTTGAAAACCACCATTATTTGATAAATGTTATCGTTGACGATGTTTTCATGAAAAACCTTTGACCTCAAGTAACATTTTCATTGCACATGGATCGGTGGAGATATTTAGAATGTTGGTTGGAACCATAAAAGGAAGAGTCATACTACGAAAGATTAATATCTAGCTTTCTGGAAATTAACGAAGCTAGGCCTTTTTTGGTTTTATTCCCTGAGTTAGAACCTAAATAGGAATATAACATATGTTCGGTAATTATATAAATCTATTTAACATACACTTGCGTATATTTTATATATATAATGAAAACGATTTTTAATTGTACGGGCATCAGTTATCGGTATGACGCTTTGACCATTTGACGCGAAATCGATTATACATTGCTATTTATTTTTTGCATTCCATATGTATACCCTCCACCATTTTAGTTTTGACTTATTTTCATGAAGAATAACGCTAAGCGAAGCGGACAGGCGACTGCTAGTAGTATTCATAAAATTTACAAATGGTGTTACGTGTCGGACTCGATACAAGAAAATTTATAAAACATGGGCAATAACGGAACTCTATGTAATGTTTTATAGTCTTAGTAGTTCAACCCGGCATATATTGTCCTAGCCAGTCTGTATAATCAATTCATTAAATTCTATTCATATTTTCAACAATACATTGATTTCTTATTTTATTTAACAGATTAAAATATAAATAATATTTATAATAATTGCATTGGCAATTTATACATACATACACAGTATCCACAGATAAAAATTAATTCTAGGAATCTCAATACTAAGCAGATGAGATTTCCTCCGGCAGCGGTTAAAGGCCGTCGTATGCTCGTCGCTGACAATGGCAAATTTGAAAAGCAGGCACTGCTCTCTAATTAGTCCGAATTCGCTGTTTTGCGGAAATTGTGGTCTGTTTAAATACAGAGTTGGACTCGCTACCTTCATATTATTAATTCCTGATTGTTCTTTTGTGACGTGGGCTCGTTATCAACGGGCGACGTAATTTGGGTCATGTTATATTGCGTTCTTGATATTTTTAGAAACATTCTGTCAATAGGGGTACGGGAATCGGAATAAAAGGGACAAGTAAACATATACGAATAGGGAGCACATATTAAATTTTTCATACAACTAATCGTCATTAATACGTATTGTACAGCACCGGAAACCCCCCCCCCCCTCTCCCCGCTAAAGTTAAAACTATCCATCATTCTCTAAAATCCTTAATTTTATTAATGTTATATTTACTTATAATATGTACCATGCTTACAATATTTTTATTTATTCAGTTCTTTTATTTGTCTTATAAGTTTCGATGAAAACACTTCATTAATTAAAACTTAAAAGAGCATAAATTGTAGTTTATTAGTTATAATATGACTTTGACGGGTGGAAATTTACACATCAAATAAGTTTTAAGTATTTCTAGTGTAGAAACCATTAATATAGATATAGTAACCAGATTGTAGGGTTCCGCACCTCAAAAGGAACCCATATAACAGAATCACCTTGAGTTTCCCCAAGAGTTTCCTTAAGAGTTCCCGAACTGATGTGTCGCCAGTATCGCTATCGAAAACAGGTAAAGATTATCAAGACTATTTATATTCATAAATAAGATAGTATGAAAGCCTCTCGATGCGAGTCCTATTCGCACTGATTAGTATTTTATTTTAGTAATTTTGCCTGTTCGTTTGTATCTAGCAGCCCAATCAGGCTAAAACTATTGAATGAGCTTGAATTAAACTTTGCGTATTCATAACTAGTTCCAGGAATTAAAATCATATGTACTTATTATCCCTGAAATGGACACGGTCTCGGGATAAAAAATTTAAGTGAAGTTTCGCAGATGTAACTAACACATGGGAAATATTACATGGATGCCGTACTAGCGTTTAAACCCGCTTTCGTGACCGGTAGCTGAATTAAAATTGAAAGTAGTACGAGGACAAACTTGAAAGATGTTTTTTTCGAAGTAATGCATTGAAAAGTTGCATCGATGTAATTTCGATATATCAAAAAACACATCGAATTTTCCATACATCGATAATTTTTTATAAGTTGGATACGTATGTGGTTTAGAAATAAAGAAACAGGCACTTATTAAAAAAGCTTTATTACACTTACATTTCACAAGTTTACAAAAATCTTGTGGAGAGAAAAAACAACTATAAAATCTTAATATCTTTAAACATCCCAATACTTCTTATCAGTAATTTGTAAAGACAAAAGTTTGCCTAATCTTTTGCCCTTCAATGTGTTTCTTTGTTGAGTCATCATCTGTGCTGCTTACGAAAATAATCTTTCAGATGAAATCGATGTTCCCACCTGTTTAATATTGCTTACATACGGTTTAATACACAAACAATTATATATATATTTATATGTATTATTGGAATTATATAGTATATATGTTTCCTTGCCTATTTTTCCTTTTCTTGTTGGTGGGGCGATAGGTGTCGCTTTTGTGCAACTACCGACGAGACGAAAAAGTAAATTACAACGTATGCGTGTAAACGCTTGTGCGGAAAAATAATATAAAAATCTAATAGTGCGGTGCCGCGTGTGTGTCAGAACGCGACAAGGGGTAAGCACTTCTAATTATTCCCTTTTCTATGTTATTTATTTTAATAATATATATGTGCAAGGTTCGGAGGCAGACCGGCATAGTTTTAAGTTTCGAGGAAACTGCGATACGCGAATTTGAGATTTGTGTTGAGAAAGAACTTGAAATTAACATTTGGTCCTTCGAGCCGGATGCCTTTGGATTTTGTATAATACATATTTATTTTGTATATATAATATTTATTCGTATCAACATTTTAACATTTTCGTATGTACCCACTAGCGGAAATAACTGTCGGTATACAGATATTTTTGCATTTTATACAAGTTATTATATTTATATAAGCAATACTTCTTATATACGTAAAATTTCCTAAATCCAACACCTTAAAATATTTTATTTGTGTAAATTATTTTTTATTATAGTAAAACGATCTACACACATTTAAAAGCGCCATCTATCCATATTTATAGGCGCGATTTACATCTAAATTACACGTTACTTACGAATTTCGAAGTGTACATTATTGTTACAGATTAGGGGGTAAAGATATAATGTACATGAATGTATAAGGGTTCAAATTTTTCAAAAGAAAATACTTTTTATTTTATTATATAAGTATTAAGTGTAAGATACTTTCCTTATCTCTTGCTTTTTCTAAGTTATTCTATTCTTTGTTTATTATGGCACCGAGAAAGTTAGCCGTGTCATTACTACGTTATAATTTATTAGCGTCTAATTTGGATAAATTGAACGATCTTTCTAAGGTGGCATCTCCCAATGAAGAGGGCGTTCAGAATTTTAAAATAAGATACGCCGATTTAGAAAATATTTATAATGATTTCGTGGAAAAACACGTCGAGATTGAATCTTTGTCTACACCAGAGGAGTTTGATTCGAAAGCCATCAAAGAAATACGATTTCTATACCAACCTTTATTACGGTATCAAGCGAAAATACGCAGAACTGGTTCCTGATCAATCTAATGTTTCTAAGCATTTGGAATATATAGCACCTAAACAAAATAAAAACGTTCTTTGCCGAAATTGCAGCTTCCTCCCTGTTCTGGCAAAA
The DNA here is from genome assembly GCA_005406025.1 of Eumeta japonica. Classification (NCBI taxonomy): domain Eukaryota; kingdom Metazoa; phylum Arthropoda; class Insecta; order Lepidoptera; family Psychidae; genus Eumeta; species Eumeta japonica. Next base: position 299,708 of record BGZK01000363.1, read on the forward strand.
TAGAGGAATATTTTTCATTTATCGATATCGATTTAAATCTATAGTGGGTAATAACAATTCGTTGTCAAATACGGAAAAATTATATTATCTTATTGCTTGTTTATCTGGGGAACTGAAAACGTTGATTAAGCATTTGTCAATTACCGGAGAAAATTATTTGGTTGCATTAGATTTATTACAACGTCGTTAATAATAAGGTTATTAACAGATAAATTATTGTATAATTTGCTATCTATCACGTCGGTTAATAAAACGGTGAGCTCTTTAAAAACTTTTAAACATTTTATTAGAAAGTACTAAGGCCTTAGAAAACTAAAATTTCCTGTATGTCAATGGTCCTATTTGTTATTATATATTAATTTACAAAAATAGATAGTAATATGCGTAAGGATTTTGAAAACGCATGGAAGGCAAAGACTTACCTACGTTTGATGATTTCATTAAATTTTAGAAAATGAATTAAGAATATTGGAGTCTACAGCACACCCATCTTCAGCAGGAAAAGGTAGGGGTAATAAATGCGTACCATTCGGATCCAAGCAGCACAGTTATCAATCTATTACAATTAGTCCTGTTGACCAATGTAACTATTGTCACTTAAAAATCATCACATAACTAAATGTTTTCGGTTTTTGTCATTGAAACCGCGCGGGCGGAAACAACATATTTTTAACAATAGATTATGTTTTAGATGTTTAAATAGCCATAATATTTCTGAGTGTACTTCTAAAATCATTTGTGATAAATGTACTTCTTCGAAACATCATACTTTGTTATATTTTAACGCGGAACCAAACGTCGATGCTCATAGACCAGAAACGACAAACGTTACTCAAATAGAATCGAATCAAAATGTACTACAGCCTACTAACACGTTGCATTCTATATATTCTGGTCCATATAAACGCACTGTACTCCTGCAAACAGCCATGGTACAGGTGATGGATTCTTGCGGCCAGTTTCGTAATGTTCGAGCACTTCTAGATACCGGAAGTCAGAGCACCTTTATATCGGAGTCGTGTGCACGGAGGTTGGGTTTACATCGTACACAATATACTGATTCGATTACAAGTCTCAGCGGTACATCTATAACTAATTGTAGGGGAAAAGTAATGCTAACTATTCGGCCTTGCCATGTAGATCGGCCGATTCTAGGTACGACGGGTATCGTTTTGATGAAGATTACAGACAATCTTCCAAATTATTCTCTCCCTCGGGAGCTCAAAATGAGTTTCGCGGTTTAAATTTGGCTAATGAACGATTTTATGAAAGTCGTAGTGTTGAATTGTTAATAGGTGCGGATCTTTTATGTGAAATAATCTGTGGTGGTATCATCCGATTTTCTCCTGACCTACCCTGTGCTGTCAATACTATTTTCGGGCATGTTTTAATGGGATCAGTGGTTTGTCCGATTGGAAATTCAGAACACGTATATAATTCATGTTTTACTCAAAGCTTCATCAGTCACGTATCGATAGATGAAATATTAACAAAATTCTGGGAAATCGAAGAAGTCCCTAAAATTATTATAGACCCCAAAAATGTCGAATGTGAATCGATATTTCGAGATACACATTATCGAGACATAACCGGCAGGTATGTGGTGCGGTTACCACTACGATCGGATTGGCCACAGCTCGGTGAATCTAAGCAACTGGCCTTAAAGCGGTTTTACTCTCTAGAGAAGCGTCTACAATGTAATGAGAGTTTACGAGAAAATATATAGCGTTTATGAGAGAATACATAAATTTAAATCATATGTCGCTCTATGAAGGATCATTAGATAACCTATCCGAATCAGAACATTATATTATACCGCATCACGGCATATTTAAATCTGGCGCTGACAAAATTAGAGTTGTTTTGATGCGAGCTTCCCGACGAGCAGCGGAGTCTCGTTGAATGATTGTTTACATTCGGAGAGAAGTTACAAAAGGATATAATTTCAATTATATGTAATTTCCGATTGTATTCGGTTGTTTTCACTACGGATATTCGCATGATGTTTCGTCAAATTGTTGTGTATAAAGACGATCAAATGTATCAACTAATATTTTGGCGCGAAGCTCCCGAGTTACCCTTACGTTTATATAAACTGCATACTATTACATACGGTATGAGATCTAGTCCATTTTTAGCAATTCGAGTGTTGAATCAGTTATCGAATGATGAAGACGCGAAATATCCCGCGGCGGCGCGTTTGCTTCGCTCTTCCGTTTACATGGACGACATTTTAGGTGGGGCACACCGAGGCCGAAGCTAAACAGCTAATGCTCGACTTAACAAAATTATTATCTTCAGCGGGCTTTGAGCTTCGGAAATGGACTTCAAACAATGCGGAACTGTTGTCTGACATCCCTCGATCACTTGGAGAAGCCGCATGTGTTCGATAATGCAGATGGAATTAGTTATATAAAATCCTTGGTATACAATGGAACTCTTCTACCGATCGGTTTACTTATCACTTAAATTTACCAAAGGATCCGAATTGCACGAAAAGAACAATTTTATCTGCCTTAGCTCGCACCTATGATCCGTTAGGATGGATTGCACCAGTAATCCTTCAAGGTAAATTATTAATGCAACGTTTGTGGGCTCTGGGCATAGATTGGGACGTCGATCCTCCACAAGAAATTGTAAAAACATGGAATAGCATATTATCGAATTTAACTTTTATAGAAAATATTAAATTTGAACGGTATTATTTGTTAAACGAAATACAACATTGTTCATTACATGGCTTTGCGGATGCGTCGGAAGCGGGGTACGGCGCTGCTGTCTATTTGCGAGTAGTAGACTCTAGCGGTAGAGTGAAGCTCTCATTAATGATGGCTAAGTCACGAGTAGCACCTATCAAGACTAAATTAACAATACCTAAACTTGAACTTTGCGGCGCGGCACTTGTTACTAAAATTCTGGACAACGTGTTCTACTCGATTCGAGACAATGTTGAAATACATGATATGGTGTGTTGGACTGACAGTACTATAGTTTTATCTTGGTTACAAACACCACCTCATCTCTTACAGACCTTTGAAGGAAATCGTGTCTCTCGTATAATTAATTGCGGTTTCAAAATAAAATGGAGACATTTGCCTTCACAAATGAACCCAGCTGATGTAATCAGCCGTGGATGTAATGGAGCAGAATTATTAATGCACCCTCTCTGGTGGGGACCGGAGTGGCTTCAAAATGCTGAGAAATTCTGGCCTCAAAATTTAATCAAAACGGAACATGATTTGCCTGGGCTATTTAAAAGGTCGACAGTAGCACACATATGTGCTCATGAACTGAAATTTGAATTAATTGAAAGGTTCAGTTCTTTGTCAAAATTAGTATCAGTTGTAGGTTACTGTTTTAGATTTTACAATAATCTAAAATACAAATGTAATACAATTAACTTTAAATACCTATCTGTACTGGAACGAGACTTAGCATTAAACTGTTTAACAAAATTGGTTCAAAAAGAACGTATTCAAACTGATTTAAAATTATTAAAATTATTAAAAAACAATAAACAATGCTCAAAATCATTGCGTAGACTTGTGCCCTTTGTTGACAAAGATGGTATCCTGCGAGTTGGTGGCAGACTTGAGCACGCGACCTTTTCATTTAATAGAAAACATTTCCTTGTTTGTTGCCAAAATCTCACCATTTTACATATTTAATTATTGATTACTTTCACAAGGTGCATTGTCATATCGGTCCTACAGCCTCACAGGCTATCATACAACAACAATTTTGGATTTTGGCAGCACGTCAAGTAATTAGGCATAGATTATTTAAATGTATATTTTGCTTTAGAACTCGTGCAAAACCTGCGGAACTACTTATGTCCGATTTGCCGGCAGATCGTGTGACGTCTAGTGGAGTATTCAATACGGTTCAGACTGATTTCGCAGGTCCATTTTTTGTGCATCAAAATTTCGGAACGCTAAATTATTGAAAGCTTACCTGTGTGTTTTTGTTTGCTCTGCGTCGAAAGCTGTACACCTAGAAGTAGTCGGAGACTTAAGTACTGAAGGAGTTTTGGCGGCACTTACTCGATTTACGTCTAGGCGCGGCTTACCCAGTACAATTCGATCTGATTGCGGAACTAATTACGTGGGGACAAACAAACATCTAAATGATGTACAAAAATTTCTGTCGGATTCCAATATTCAAAATTCATTGTGTGATGAGACTTCTCAACGAGGAATAAAGTGGTACTTTAATCCTCCAGGAGCACCTCATTTTGGCGGGCTATTTGAAAGTGCTGTAAAATCAGCAAAGTCTTTGCTTTCGCGTATCATAGGGGAACAAAGGTTGACATACGAGGAGCTTTCAACGGTATTTGCTCGTATTGAGGCCGTGTTGAACTCGCGTCCACTATGATCTTTGTCTCACGATTCAAACGAGTTTGAGGTTTTGACACCGGCTCATCTATTAATAGGAAAATCTTTATTGGCGGTCCCGGAATACGATTGGGATGAAACTCCCATGTCCCGCTTGAGTAGATTTCAGGTTGTTCAGGCGATATCCCAACATTTCTGGCGCAAATGGAATAATCTATACCTTCACCAACTTCAAATGCGCAATAAATGGTTTTCGGTCGCAAACCCTCCTAAAGTGGGAGACTTGGTACTGATTAAGAAAGATAACCTACCTTCTCTTAAGTGGAGACGCGGACGTATTGAAGAGATGCTACCGGGAAAGGATGGTGTTGTTCGCGTGGTTATTTTAAGAACGCAGAGCGGAAAGATCACGCGACCTGTTGTTAAAATTTGTCGTTTGCCAATAGATACATAATTTTACCTTTTTTTTTAATCGTTCATTTATATTATTTATACAATTTTATTTAACTATTAAGTTTTGGTTTAATTTTACATTATATATATATGTTGCGATAGATAAAGGCTTTAGCCTTTCTCGGGCCGGGGTATGTTTAATATTGCTTACATACGGTTTAATACACAAACAATTATATATATATTTATATGTATTATTGTGAATTATATAGTATATATGTTTCCTTGCCTATTTTTCCCTTTCTTGTTGGTGGGCGATAGGTGTCGCTTTTGTGCAACTACCGACGAGACGAAAAGTAAATTACAACGTATGCGACGTGTAAACGCTTGTGCGGAAAAATAATATAAAAATCTAATAGTGCGGTGCCGCGTGTGTGTCCAGAACGCGACAAGGGGTAAGCCTTTTACTTCCTAATTATTCCCTTTTCCTATGTTATTTATTTTAATAATATATATGTGCAAGGTTCGGAGGCAGACCGGCATAGTTTTTAAGTTTCGAGGAAACTGCGATACGCGAATTTGAGATTTGTGTTGAGAAAGAACTTGAAATTAACACCACCATTGTTAGATATTTATAAGCGATTTTATGCAATATTGGAAACTGTATTTTATATTTTTTCCAAATTTCCAGTAGATTGTCGTTAAGTTTTCCAACAGGATTTGTCAGATAAATTGAAAGTTTATTAGACAAGCGATCTTCAGATTTAGTACCCTTCCAATTGCGATATACCAGTTAGTAATGGTTACTCCATAATGAAAAGGTCTCCTCACTTTAATCAGACTTGTCGGAGTCAGACTCTATATTTACATTTTGATGCCAATTAATCTTCATTAAATCTTTGATTTTAGATACAGCATTGCTACAAGCTATCGCATCATTAAAGTGCATTTTTTTGAATCGAGGGTCTAAAATAGTTGCAATAGCAAGAGCGGTTACATATTCTATGAGACCCATTCTTTTTGTCATTTCTTGCAGAGCCAGTTTCTGCACCTCTTTTGCCACAGCTCTCCTACGGCAACATAAGTACAACATAAGTAATTTTGGAAAATAAACAGCAAACTAAAGGTATAATTTTGCTAGTTGTGCAATATTTACCTCCCGAAATTTCTTTTGTGGCTACCTCCAAATGTCGTAATATCAAGATAACGGATAAGGCAATAGATATTTCTGAACCAATGAGCATTGGGGGCTTTGACGTACCGAAAAGGAATATTATTGATAACACTCCGCAGTTCCAAAAATCTTTGTACCATGTACTGTTCCAGCGCATAGGCACGCTTTGTATTAGTTTTATCTCAGCGGGAGTAGTTTTGCGCAATTCATCACTAGCAATGTAACTCTATTTAATTCAAGTTCCGATTGATTTAATTGAAGAAAAAATGTTTTGCCACTCAGTGCATCCCATTGTGCCCTCAGCCACCAAATTTAAGGTATGAGCAAAACTTGGAATGTTTTTTTTCTTACCAAGCGCCAATTCTGTTGCTTTTACCATGTTGGCTGCATTATGAGTGACAATAGCTGTGACAATATCTTTATTTGTACCCCATTCTTCACAAATTTTTAAGAGCATTTCAGAAATATACTGTGACGTATGTCTTTCAACAAGTTCGTATACCTCAAGAGTAACTGATATGAGTTCAATGTCTATGACGAAATGAACAGTTACGCCTGTGAAACTCTTCATATTTAATAAATCAGACCAAGTACCTGTTGCCAAGGTTAGATCTTCAATTGCGGACAATTTTTTTTTTAAGTTTCTGACACAACCTCATATTAATTGTCCAACCATCGTCTGAAACTTGTCTTCCTTGGTATTTTATATTGAGAAGCAACTACTTCGTAAGATTTTTCAAGCCTTCGTTCTCGACTGGAAGGCTGGTGATATTTACAAATTATGTATAACAAACAATTATTAAGTTTTCTTGTTTTCACGCCAGATTCTGAATAAGAGTATGTCTTGATAACTGGTCTTGATAGATTTTTGACGTTTTATAGGAATTACTTCCGAGCGAGAATCTAAAGTCGTATCTAACTGTTTTGAGGTACTTTGAGAACTGTTTGTCGAATGAATAATGGCTACGGATTCAGCTTGAAGTTCATCAACAATATCAATATGAGATGACTCAATGGAACATGTAGCAGCTAGCTCTGAAATCGGTCACGTTATATTTTTTATCTCCGATGTGTTCTTTTGAAATGGAATAATTTCAAAAGAGCCGGATTTAATTTAAATACAAACACGACATGGTAATCGCAGACAAAAGGAAAATACTAAAATAATACGCACTTAAAACCCGACGTATGTCAGCAATTTTGAGTGAACAGTACACAGGTTGCCAATGTTAAAGATTTTCTAATACAGATTAAAACTACAGTTTCGGTCCTAAACTAACCATTTTGAACACTCAAACCTACTGAAATATACTAGAAAAAAAAACTCCTAAGTCGTTGCTCATGGGCACTGTCCTAGAGAAGAACAGCGACCGCCCAGCGTTTGTGACTGACTGTCCCTGACAAGGACTTCGACGGTTACGTGGTTAAGTAGATTTCTTGTTCGATGTATCAAATAAAAAAACAACGATGTGTACTCGATGTTGAAAAATTAACAACAAATTGATTTCATTCGATACGTCAATACTATCCACCGACTGTTTTTAAAATATCGATATATATCGTCCATTTCTAGATCGGGATGGCACGGATCGAATGGGACTGAGGTTGAAATTAAGCGTCGGAACTGGAATAGAATCAGGAACGTGATTGCGATTGAAAGCAAGATCGATCCACATAAAAGATGAAGGAATTCATTCTACAGCCACGCAGGTGAAGTCGCGGGAGAAACTTACTTTGTAACAATAGAAATGAAATGTCGTTTTTTTCTGAGAGTTGATCTTATCCATTTAACTTGTATAAGAATTTATAATAACTAAGATTATGTAATAATTTTGCATTAAGATTTTGTTTTATATTCAATCGAAACTATTTAGTACCAAATTAAATTCTAATAAGTCTTTTAGTGCGACAGAGTACAATAGTTTAAATCGATGCGCTTCTAGTTGTGTCTTTATGACAGTTTAGACAAATAAAGTTCTTGTTCTGTGTTAGTTTGTTAACAGATGTCGCTAATTTTAGAAAGTCGTGACCGTGACCTATTTATACGCTTGTGAATTAAATTCCTATTCCATCAAAATGGATATTAAACGATAAATATAACGTATACTTCTAAACATAGAAACAGCAATAATCAATGAAATAGAGCGTACACGGTCACAGATAGATTACACGAGGTTGAATTGCTTCTTTTTTTAGTAGTTTCAGTAATTACAATACTGAAAAGGAAGCAATCGACCGGCAATAATACGCTCTGGACGACGGCCTTGCGAATGTTGAAGTTGTCAAAATATGTTGGATTTTGTCATAATACACTTGAAATTTACTTACATCAAAAAGTCAATAGCTTGTTTACTAGTGTTATGAGGTCGTTATGAACTACGATATTATTGTATTGTATTATTTTTAAATATTGTTACATTTTAATATTACATGTATTCTTGTATTTTATTTGAAATTATGTTGAACTATTCTACGCAAGTGTCGTAAGCGCATAAACACAGCTTACCTCAAGCCTTAACTTTGAATCATCTCATAAATTAGCGTTGCCGACCACTATTATTTTTTAAACGATTTCTATATAAATTACAACTCGTCATTTATTATATCGTAATAATTATTATGTTGACTAAAATATTTAACATAGATAAACGTAATTGGCTATTTCATAAATTAATTATTTTGAATAACGCTTTTTCACTAATGCTCGAAAATCCACCAATAGTTTCTCTTTATCTTCTGTTATATTCAAATGACAAATGTAAACACATTTAGATAAATCACAGAACATTTGTTCGTAAACTATGAAGGCATTTTATAAATTTCTATGAGTTTTATCATTTATCAGCGTTCAACGCGCACTGGGTATGTAAACAAATCAAGCACCTTAACTTGGAATAAAATATTATAGGAGGGTAATGATTCTGTAGGAAAGCTAAAAAAATCTCACAAAAAATCACATTTTATGTTTATAAATTTTGGATGTTCATATTGTCACTTTTCTTTCTGATTTCGATACATTAACATATAATGTATAGGTTTATTTATAAATATTTAAAATATGTAATAACTTAATAACTTTTATAAAAATAAATAAATTTATATATATATATAATGAAAATAGGTTGTCTTTGTTCGCCAATCACGTAAAAACTACTAAACGTATAGACATGGGACTGGGACCATTCGATGCGGGATGATTTGTAGACGGTTCTAGGCTACTCATTTTTCGAATTCCGTAAATCCTTCGCCATTTTATTTATAATAAAAATTACCCAGCGAAGCGGGCGGGACAGCTAGTAAAATATAAACCTGTTTAAATAATTAACTATACTTGGAGTCCATTTCAGCAAAACACACGACGGTATTGTCCCAATTTTCATTGTTTGATATAATTTTGAAACAATACTTCATTTTTTTAAATAAATATATTTTGTTTAATTTTTTTTTGTGATCGAGTAATCAAACTCTGTCTTATTCTACTAGCAAAAATTCTAGATCTTACTCGTAGATCAAGATAATTGGTCAAGGGTTTTCTTTACTTTTGTACAAAGAAAATGGAAAACCAGTTCAGATGCCGAACTTTCCGGTGGCGCTGATAATCATCACAGAATCACTACATTTTAAGTTGAAGTATGACCATTTTCGGCCTCGCGGTTTAACCGGGCCGTTGTTTATGTCGATCGGTTTCCAAGACCTTCAAGTTTTCGAAGCATTCCCCAATTCACCGTAAAGTATGAGAGAATGAATAAGCGAACGGTGATGCAAGCGGCATGACTACATAACTAAGAAGCTACTGAACCAATTTCTATAACAAATACTTGATTATTTATAGAAATTATGGCAAAATCTCTGTGAATATAACGCAAAATAAATAACTTAATTTGATTGTGGCTTGTTTGAAAAATCTGTCATCCTATAAATACAGTTTCGTCTAATAAATAATTTCGTCTAATTATAACAACAACGTTGTGTTTCCGGATATAGAAAAATATATGGACAATCTTGGGACCTATCCTAATAGCAGATGATTTCAACGATCCAAATTGGTGCAGATGTTTCTGAAAAATAGGTGAACATACATAAAAAAATACAAACACAAAGAATATATCACTTTTTTTTATTTCAAATCGGTCATAATGTCGTATAAATTGAAGAACAGGTAACAAATGCCGTTACAGTACAATAAAATTGAAATTATATTTGCAACAAATAAAGCGATGACAATCTATTTTACTCCTCACAACTACGTGGGTGTTTTTGTCACCAAAAACATAGATCACAGACAATACAAAAAAAAAATTAAACAAAAATTTACAAAAGTATCCGTTGCCACAGGCCATACCCCTACAATTCAATACCGGCCGTGATAGAAGCAAGCGATACCGACGGCCCGTGCAACGTGACTCCGAGGTCGTAACGAGCACGCCTACAGGCTGCCCTACGTTTACATAATCCGTTAAAAACCAAAATTAATATCATTATCCGCTTTAACTAAGCGGATTAATAGCGAAGTTTGTTTTTTTTTTTGTAAAATGACCTTTTACGTTTAAAACGGGTCTGAAAAACCTTCCTGAAATTAATTTGCGAGACAAAAGCGATTTTCATAAGGAAACTTTTGCTATGTACTACGCATTTAAAAAAAACTTTTAACCCTGTACGAGATGTAATCAAAACGTCTAGCTAAATACAATTTCTCCACTCGTCTTTCTTACTTATCAAGCAGGTAACTATCAACGAAAATAATATTACTACATGCCGACATGCTGTTGTTATTGTGCCAATCTGTATTAGGCTAATGGATGTTTGTGAAAACTCACTCGAATTAATTTTCAGAGATGAAAATCGGCTTCCTTTCAGCAAAAAAAAATCGTTATAGAAAAATCATTATTTCGATAACTATTAGAAATGTAGAAAATGGCTCTTTTTTCGAAAAATGCTTTTGCTTATGGAATTTTTTTTTAATTATGTCGTGTTGCATATAATTTATTTAATTCTCATATAAAAAGTTAATATTGCAAAACTATTTTATCTATATACATAAAATACTAGCTTTTGGCCGCAGCTCAGCCCGCGTGGACTACGATATTTAGACCGTTTTAGAAGCGTTCGTGGCGTTTATTCATATTTTTCCCACACGATCATTTTAAATTACCTCTCTATTATTTAGATATTAAACTGTATATATCTGGTTCTACACAACCAAATCAGATGATACATAGCTTAGATGTCAAGTGGGATCCCAAACTAATAAATTGTGAAATTTTTATAAAAATCAGTTTAGCCATTTTTGTGTGATGCGGTATCATGTACCTACTAATTTTCATAACAATCAGTTAAAAGATACGGAAGTCGATATATTGCAGCGCCACCTGGCGGTGAATTACGTCAATGGAGATAGCATAAAAACCTTCTTCGTGAAAAAATACATATACATACCAATTTTCATAATAATCGGTTAAATAGTTTCTGAGTCTATCGATTTCATCGATTTCATAATATACACATCCTTCTTTATATATATAGATGTTCATGTGTAAATCGTGGACATTATTGAGATACATAATTTTATTACTTGAGGGCGTAGTTTCCAGGTACAAAGTACAATTTGCCTTTTTCTAATTACAACTGCAAAATATTATGCTACTTCATACTTCAATTGAACTAAGTAATTTTTTGTTTGGAATTGACACTCCCAGATTCAAACTGAAATATAGTCAAAAAATTAAACGAAAATAATTTTATGTCCTCGCTGGCAAAGTTGAAAAAAAACCGCCATATTGTCTTTTCGTAATCAGTCTAATTTACTTATTTGACATACAGCAATACTAGATGACAATGCTCGAAAATTGGTAACGACTCAATGAACTTGTATATCTATACATATATAATGACAATAGGTTGTCTTCGTTCGCCAATCACGTAAAAACTACTAAAGGTATAGACATGGGACTGAGACCATTCGATGCGGGATGATTTGTAGATGGTTCTAGGCTACTCATTTTTTGAATTCCGTAAATCCTTCGCTATTTTATTTATAAATAAAAATTACCCAGCGAAGCGGGTGGGACAGCTAGTTAAAATATATGTTCAGTGATTAATACCATATGAAAACACAAACATTCGCATATACATGAATACATACAGGTGTTTTTACTGTATGAAAAGGATTTAGAAAACAGTATTTAATTACATCTCATACGTTTGTCTCTGAACGTGCTTTTCGATCATCACATCCACGTGATCGGAAGACGAAGAATGATGCATGTGCACTCTTTGGTCTCTTGCTTACCTTAGGTCATGACATCAACGTGATCAGAATTTAGGAACGGGAGAGGGCACACATTCCGGGCGCGAGCATCATTTAGGTTATGAGTTGCATTTGATAAGAAAATGAACAAGGATTTTAAGGGCACACTCGGTCGATACGAGCGGGCAGGCGTCTTTTTTATCACCAGATCTTAACCACGTGATCGGAAAATGAAAGGCGAGGCGCAAACACTTTTCCGCTGGGGGCGTCTTGTGTATCACAGCTTTGACGACCTCATCAAAAAATCCAAAAAACCTTGTGGTTGTTTGTTTTTTTTTTTACCCAAAAATTGTTTCACCAACAAACACCTATAACTTTGCATACGGAGTGATATTATATATCTATGGCCAAAACGTAGATTATATGAAAAAGCGAAAAATGTTCCGCTTGTCTGTTCGTTACTTTTTAACTCAAACATTCTCCCATTCGAAATTCGTTTCAGTAATTTTCGCAAGAACAATAAACAAGCATACAAACAAAGGGCAACCATGTTCTTCGAATACTGAAAAATGTTATGTACTTTACCTAAATTTACAGTCAGTAAAAAATTTACCGTCTCAGAAAAGTGTTTACAGCGTGTGCTGTGTAAGCTGTTAGGGTAACGTAAAATGCTACAGAACGAAATTGTTTCTCTTAAAAAGTTCTACAAAATAAGCTGTGAAACCACGTGTGTGGCTGTTACATAAACCTCATACATGAGTATACGTTTTTCGACATAAACTAAACACAATACTTCCGTTTCGCCTTTCGTTAACTGTACTTTGATACATTGTAAGTATTTGTCGCTCGCATATAGATGATTTAACTCATTCGATGTAGGTGACATTAAGTATATGTATTGTTTTTATGTGACGTATAATTTGAAATTATGGAGAAGTGGTTTAATCAAGTACATCCTGATAAAGTTGGCAAGTTGTCCGCCTCCATTGAAATAGGAACGGACATGCGAACATAATTTACTTTAATTATCATCTGTGGTCTCAAATACAAATACGCGTGAACAAAAAAAATAAAGGCATATATTAATTTTGTTTATATTCAACAAATCACTTATGGGGCTAGAACGCTATAGAAAATTAAAAGGATAATGGAATAACAATTAAGAGGGAAAACGGGAACGGCAACAGAAGGAATACAATATGTAACGACGTATCAAAAGATATATATATCGATACGTCGCAATAAGGATATGCAATCAGATATATATATATCGGATATGCAATATCGATATATATATTGCATATCCGATTGCATATCCTTATTGGTTGGTACCGGCCAATCTGCAAGTGGCCGTTTCTACTTCTATAACTTTCACTTAGTATGAAATGACGATAATTGAGAAACAATTGGTTGCTTTATGATTTTCAGAAAAAAAAAACAATTGATAATAACTTACAGTGTCCTTCTATATAGTGTTGGTTTTTCTTTTAATTATTGAAATATAGAACTGGCAATTTTATATAAATATTATCATGACATTTAAATCATAAACGAACATCCTGTATAAGCGAGTGTCTTTATCGTTTCCTTTGTTGTCCTTTGTTCAATTTTTCTCAATTTCGGAGAATGATAAATATCCGATTCCCGTTATTTCGAATGCCTTTTTATATATATTTTAGTATTTTTTTTTTTAGAAATAGTAACTTATCAAAACTAGAAATACGTATTTCAATTCAATACAATGTTTCAATAGAACGTAAAGAATAATCGGTTATTAATTTAAATTTAGGATAGATAAATATATTATACACCAATAACGAGTTTAAATGTGAATATCATTAATAAAGTAGGTAGAGCGTAAACATATTGTAATTATGATTTTAAAATGGAATTTAATATCATAGACTCCTTCAGAATATAAATTAAAGCATTTAACAATAACAAATATTGTAGCATGTTGTAACTGATCTGTTGAAAAGTCGGTGAAATATTTTTAAAACCAGAATACACAAAAAAGGTCACCTAAAAGGCGATCCTTGAGTTTTTGAAAAACAAGGCAATAATTTTTACTTTCATCTTTTCTCTCAGTATATCGGTATTTATCAGTGGTATTTATATATAAGTACAAAAACTTCACAACAGTTTCGTTAATAAACCCACATATACATAAGTTCGCTTACTTAATTTTCAATGTAACAATAAATTAATTATACACAACAAAAATTTACTTAATAAAACACCAGAGTTAAGCAAACTTGGATTACAAGACACAAAGTAAAAATTTTACGCTTTGCTAGTAAGAATTTTATTTCTAACTGTTTCTCTAGAAGATGGAATTAAAACGGCCAGTCGTAAATTATGCCCAGCCAAATAATTTTTTAGTTCAATTTTACTCTGTTACAGAGTCAACTCCCCCGTCGGAGGTTTTCTCTAATTTTGTAGTCTTAGGCGATTGCTCGGTCTCGTTGCATCCAGTTTGCATATTCTCGAACTTTTCAATCTTCTAACATCTTTAGGATGATCTACGAAATGTCGTATCTAATTACATGTGCGTGATGGAAAAACTTTGCTTTCCTTAATTTTGTGTGTGGAAAGCTACTCCTAATTTTTGTTTTATTAGTTTAATCACAAATTTGTGTAGCGGTTTGCATAAGACACCTTTCTGTACAATTTCATCAGCATTAGACACAAAATGGCGAAGTTATGAAGGTGTGACGTTAATGGATGGACGGACATGACGAAACTACACGGGTTCCGTTTCTTGCATTTAACTGTTGAACGTTAAAAACGATACCTGTAGTTGGGTCTATTTCGTATATTATAAATGGATTTATAACGATAAACTAATATCAAGTAGAATAAAGCGAAAACAAATTTAAATTAAACTATGTTATCTATGTCACGACCTTGCTTAACTGGAATAAAATTATCGGATTTGTCCTTGTCACCTCAAAACTTTAAGTCACTTTGACTAAATTAGCAATCGCTTACGTGTGCCAGAACGGCCTGAGGGACTAGAGAACTTATATTAGTTATAACATTTGAAATGTCAACGTATCGCACTATTCGCCGTTTAATTAAACCGAACTCCCTGAAGTAGGCTGTGTTAATTGTCTTGGAAATTAAGGACACTACCTTCTATAAGAAACATACCAATTTTTTTAGTCTATCGATATAATAACATCCTAAATATGCATATTGAATATTTTTTGGAAAAAAGTGAGTAGTACCTTTTAAATATATACTTCAGACCCCAGACTCAAACCAGCTGTTTTTAAAAATTTTGTCTGTTTGTACATTTTTCTGTTTGTTTCTTCAAACATCACTCAAATATTATTGGACAGATTTGAATAAAACTGTTTATGTTTTATTACACAATTAATCACTCAACATTAACTAAGGTCTAGACAAAGAGTAAATTCAATTTTTTCCGTTTCTTTAATTTGGAGTACTAAGATAATAAAATTGGACGAGTGGTACTACTTATCGTTAGACTTTTTTACATTGCGAGTGCCACAGTAAAAATGTGACCAACTGTCAATAACTTTTTTATTTTATTAAATCAATGAAATTCATGAAAAGGAAGAAACCTCGCTATAAGTATTGTGCCTTTGAAGATCTCATGATATGACGTCTAGGATTTTTTAAGCCAACAGTTAGTCATTTTTAAAATCGCCTTTACCCTAATAGATGTAAGACTGTTCTTATTTGTAATTAAATTGACACGTGAGATTCAACAAAGAAAAAAATGTACGTATGTCGTGTAATAATTGACTACTACATGTTTGTAGCAATTGCCAAAGGCTTCGTGTAATGAGTATTCAACGTTCATTTTTTACAGAAAACAATGTTTATAACTTACATATTTCTTAAAATTACATATTTGGGCAATTAACATTTTACATGTAAAAATAGATTAAAGCTGTTTTGTATGTTTTTTTAGAATCAAAATATAATATATACGAAACATAATACGATGAACCGACTTTTTTAAGAAACAACAAAAGTTGCATTATTAGGACATGTAACAGACAAGCCGGGTACACGTGGGTTATAACACGAATAAAATTAAAAATAAGAAAAATTAATTCCATTTTATGGACAAAATTAGCTAGTAGCGTAGTATCTTCATATATGTTTCAAGGTTTCTACTAATATTTTCGTATTGTTCTTCTTTAAATATAAATAATTGAAATGTACGCGTATTGTGCCTTTTGGCGATATTCCAAATATTAGTGTTGAAAACAACAAGAATTAAAAAATAAAACAAAAATCTCTTTATTCTAAGCGCCACTTTCTGACTAGTAAAATTGTTTACAAAAATATCCATATGGTATCCTAAAATAATAGAAAAAAAATCACACAACTCTAACTCTATGGATTGAGTGATATAATATTACAATATTACATAGAAAATCTTAGACAACGCTAACAATAATTTGAAGTTTTAACTCTGTACTGTGTAAAATTATATATTATTAGTTAAAACTTTAAATCGGTGTTAATACTCGACGACAATGTATGATAACTGTTTGTTTTGTATAAATTACAATTATAGAATATATATAATTACATTTCATCAGTTTCCACTGCGAGAGAGAAACGTATATTATTCATAAATAAAATTGTCAATCAAATAACTCGAAAATTATAAACTCAAAAAGGATACTAAAAAGATTAGCGACGGGTTCCGTCAAAAGTAAAAACTTAATTCGTAGGCGTAATTCTCACCGATCTTACCGATCACTTTCACGAATTGCGTTTTTAATTTTGGTGCTACCCGCTGTAAATATAAGATATAAAAGACAAAACGCTAAAAAAAATATGGTACATCGTAAAACAAAAATAAACTCAGATACAAAAATATTATTTCTTCAAGCTAACATTAAATCAATAGGAAGGGCATCGGTTACACTTATATTTTTCAATCAGTATTAAAAGATCGTGGTACTGCTGTGGATGATTGCTATATTAAGGGAGCAATATTTATTTAGAGTCCAGCTTCTTTTTGGTTTTGACGTGAAAATGCCTATTCGATTCTCAAGTACAGTGATAGCCGGTCGAACTTTCTTATCTTACAAAATGTCATCAATGTTGTATCCGTCGAAATAGAAAAGCATAGAATTGTAACGTCGAACAAATTTACGTTTAGTCGTGGCACATAACTCACACAAATGTAAATGTCGATATACGGCATATTTTTAAACCAAATAAATCTTTTACAAAGAACCTTATTATTATCTCCTTTAGATGTAATTTCGAATGACATTGTTATTTCTTAACTGAAGAGAAAGAAAGAGAAATAATGAAGACACTCGTTGACGAAAGAAAGAGAAAGAATAAGAACACATGTAGACATCTGTACGGCGGCGAAGCCAATATCGTATGCCTCGCGTACTACGAAGTCAATTTCGTTTGGCCATTTTGTTTATGTAGGAATTCTTCTATGCTTTTCTATTTCGATTGTTGCGTCGCTAATGACTACGAAACAACAATATGTTAACAACGATTGAACCCTTAGTGGGCAAAGCATGTTTGTATGAGTTTGTTGTACAGCATAATTATTTGTTTTGCTTGTGACGTCATCGGACTAGTGCAAACGCGGGTTCGCGATTGTTTGGAAATAGCGTTGTATGAAGTTATAAATTAGTGTAGGAATGTAAAATACACTCAATTCGAATGTCATTCTAAAGAGTTTGTGAAGGACTACAAAACTCAACGTAATTAAATAAAAATATTTGTGGGAACATTAATAATTATTGATATGATTTTGAAATAAAAAAAGATAAGATGTCGTCTCATATAAGACGTAAGCATGGTCTTAAATATAGAAAACGCAAATCGCAATATCAAGAGGAATCCAAAAAACCTAAAAAGTGCAGCGCGGAACAAATGCGAGAGTAACAACGGTGTCGAAAAAAAATTATTAACACTTATTATAATATTATCAGGACTTTTTCATGAAAAAACTATAGCGTAAATCCGAAGTGCACCTTTTTGTTTATAGTTTACTTTCTTTTGATGCAGTTACTTTGTTTTTATTGTTTAATTTATAAACTTACTTCTTCAACCTTAGAAATTGGTTAAAAGTGCGTCTCCTACGCATCAGTTTTTATTCACGTCAAATGGAAAAATTGCAAAATATCGGTCATAGTATTACATCATTTTTCATTTCGACAAGGATAAAAAATGAGGGGCTGACTGTACATTTTCTTGTATAAGTACAATAGCACGAAAAGGTCAGTCGAATGACCCTTTTCAATATAGAAGTTACTGCCCGAAAGAACTTTAACAACTAGCATTCAATCTCGACCGCAGGCCGAAGGAAATTTATTTTTTGGCCAAAAATAGCATATTCATATTTAAGTTGAATTGATAAGTTTAGCAAAAATAATTCCTTGACCGCATTAAACGTTAGGGACTTTGACTTTTGATCTATTAGTATATATTAATCAAGATTTTTTTCCTAATAACAAGTTCTGTTATTTATTCGTGCACTGCTTTTCCATTTTCTCCTTTGTGTTTTTGGAACAAATGCAGATATGAAATCCCAAGATAATAATAAATGTATAAATAATTTTAGATGATATATTTCTGTGCCAATATATAATGAGATAGCTATGTAATTTTTGCTCATTATTTACAGGGGATAATGTCAGAAATTAACGAACCGCTTTTGAAAATTGTTTCATTAATAGGGAGATACATTATCGCCAAGTGCCACATATTTTTCATTCTGAAAGCTTCGTTCTGATTTTCATTCTGAAAAATTCTTCTCCGTCTTCGCCTACATATTTGTACGTTTTTTGATATACATCTGATTTTGTGTCAAATATTTAGATTCATTGTCATTTTATAAATTTAAACTTTTCTCTTAAAAACAAGTTAAATGAAAAGAGCGTGTTATATCGTGTTTGAATATGTTTAAGAAAAAACTCATGAAATTGAACTGCTCGATTGTAAGGTTGTTTCATGTTATTTCTAAGAGTACTAATTTTGTACCTATGAACAAAAAAAGAGTAAATTTTGAGTTTCTTGTTCATTCTTCTCAATGTGAATCAGCATTTGGAACGGGTGATTATGTTAATGTCAAAAAGAATTCATTAATGACGTGTTTCAGGGATAATTTCATTACCTACGAAATAAAAATATTTTTGGTTTGATTTAGTTGGAAATTGTAAAAGAGATGGTAACTTTTCTCCTGGCTTCGCTTCTGTGTCTATAGGTTACACAATTTTAGTCTGATTTTTTATTATGAATTCTAAACAGAATGGATAAGCTCTGGATCGGTCCTGTATCTACATGGGCGAATGCTCCACGGGTCATTTATATTTATTTCATACTAATATATAAGTAAGTAAATTTTGCTATTTTCTTTTATTTGTAAGAAATAATCTCAAATGCTACTGAATATGTCCCGAATTTGCCCGCATATTCCTAAATTTTGTTACATTATGACTATAAGAAAAATATCTTGATGTAAAAGATGAAAAAATTCATTCTATGTCCATACAAGCAGAACTATGAAAGAAAGTTAGTTATTTAACAATTTAGAAATCACTAGAAATGATTGTAAAAACAGGTTATTATTTGTGAGCTAACTGAAGCTATTATTTTGACAAGCCTAGCGCATGCTATGGTAGAAAGCATCAAAATTATGAAAACACAAAATTATTACAAAACCAATCCTTATTATTAGGAATTATTGTCTAATACGAGTTTAGGTAAATGTTTGCAACATAACTAGCTAAAAAAGATCCCTGTTAAATACATAAGTTTTTAAATTGTTTAATTACAACATAAATACAAATATCTTATTTGTAAAATTTTTTTCGAATGTTTGATCAAATACACTCTGAATCCGGGTGTAGAAAGCTTGTAAATCTTCCCACCCGTACATACCCACTCTTATATAAATGTGACCGGTCGGTTTTGCGCACAGACTGATGTTCCAAAACAGAATTCCGTAATCCATATCGAAGGACTAGACAGGCTTATTTCAAGACCTCACTCCTAGTGGATACACTCCGGTTAAAGCCCTTTCTGATCCCTCAATTTGCTGTATTATATTTTTTAATGCCTTTTTGTGATCTTACAGCGGCACAAACAAAAAGACGATCCAATACTAAATTGAACGTTATTATATTTTTAAGTAAAGATCAATTTCAAATCGTATAAAATATTCTGAACGTTATGCATTCTAGAAGCGGTTTTGTTTAAGCACATCGGAAGATCTCATCTACCTAGATTTTCTAGTCGTTTTATAGTTTAGTACCTCTAATAAAAAATAGAATCCTTATAGGATCAATATCGTGGCTGTCTGCCCGTATGTCACAACTTAATTTTTGTAATCTACAGAAAGGGAAAATTGAAGTTTGTCACCTTGTCAGTTAGGTGACCCAAATACGGGTATATCCTGAAATTACGGGTAAATAAATTGCTGAATTCTGATTTTGGACATAAATTTTCAAAAAAAGAAGCAAATTTCTTTTAAGTGTAATTGTAGAATTGTCATGAAATGAGGTGCAACTCAAAAGATGCACCTCATACGATAAATCGCACATACAATGGAGAGTATTTTAAAGAATTATGAACATCTGTCGCTGATTTCCGGCATCGTTCCTCTCGCCGGAAGTAACATTATACACCATTTTAATGGCTATCTTCAACCACTGTACATTTCATACGCAGTTTTTCTACCGCGTAAGATAAAAGTTAGGAATGATCCACCATCAATGATATTACCAATGAACTTTGACCAGTGAATCATTTAAAAAAAGAGTATACCCTTTGTAAAAAGCCGGCAACGCACTAGTGACTGCCCTGGGGTTGCGACTGTCCATGAGTGGAGGTGATTATCTACTCTCTTGTTTTTCAAATGCTCGTTCGCCCCTTAAAAATTCCATAAAAAACTGAATCATGTGATGTATGAAATGAAAGAGAACCTTTTAATAATTTCATATATTAAATGTTTTTCTTTAATACTTCATAGTTTATCATATTATAAAAATTGAGCATTCTCCTTCATATTTGAAAGTGCAGAGTCTAGTATTTAGAAATAAGTATTGAATTTAGATTTCATTAATACTTTACAGGAAAATTTAAATGAAAATCATACGTCCAAAATTGCATATAGGATGAAATATTTCAGTTGGATTACTTGGTTTCTATAGCAGCCATCTTAAAGAGTCGGTTACATATACCAGCTCATAATCACTTTTTTATCCCGTAGAAGTTTTTCATTTTAATTATTCGATTTAAATTTGGATTAGATTAAAATAATGTAAATAATATGATGATTCAATACGGACATCTCTCCATACGAGTCCAACTCGCATTTGATAAGTTTTTAAAAAGCTAAAAAAATTTGCATATTTTTAACACGCTTTTATAAGCTTGGGTTGTATCTAACTATGTATGTATGTATGTAACAGAATCTTTGAGCTTAATTTTCACCAATTTCAAGAAGTCTGATTAATTTGAAACTTTGCATACTTATCAAGGAGCAATGACAATACAATAATTTGATAAGTTTATCCTCTTATCCTGATCAGGATCGCCAGGATCGAACAATTTCTTCACGTATTGTCTGCGTGAGAGCAAGTGGCATGAAATTTAGTAACAGTAATAAGCATTATTAATAATTCAACTATTGTTGTATTGTTAAAAATTACAAATTTTTACCAATCAACCGAACTAAAAAATGAAAAATAAATATAGTTTAAAAAAACTAAAAAACACGCTTTTAAAGCATATTAAACTAAAAAGTGAAAAATAATCCTTAATATGAACTCAAAAAAATAATGAACAATGACGAAAAATACTAGTATTATTGTTTTTTGCACAATAATATTGCTTTTTGCACAATAATACTAGTATTTTTCGTCATTGCTCATTAATTTTTTGAGTTCATATTAAGGATTATTTTTCACTTTTTAGTTTAATGTGCTTTAAAAGCGTATTTTTTTAAAACTACATTTATTGTAATTCATGAGACTAGTTCTTCTTTAGTTGTAGATTCGTCAACTGGATGAAGCGTATGTAACGGAAACCGAAACGGACAATTATAAAAGTTCCACGTTGGTAAGACTTTTTCCATTTTCTGAGGTGAAATTTAAAATCCAACAAAGTAAGCGTCTATGCAGAAGGTACTACTGGAGTTGAGTACAAAAGTCACCTCTTACATTTCTATAAATTCTTTTCTAATTCAAGACTCTCACTGCTAGGACATTCTCCTCTACGCATAATTACCACAACGTAAGTTTCTAGATTTGAATGAAATCTTGACAGATGAAAGACTATATTGAAACATTGTTAGGTCCTGTACCTAACTATAGACAGACCGTCTGGATATGCCAACATGGCATTAATTTGTCGAAGCTAATGCCCTAAATTGAGAGTTAGCACTAAAGCGTGACACTGTCCGGCTCAGTCTTAAATCGTTGTGCGAACAATTACTTTTCATTATTTTCGCGATGTCAACGGATATCTGTCAGATTTTCATAAGTTACAAAATAAAGTAACTAAAAATCATTAATAGATTGCGTTACACAGCAACATAAAGGATTGATAAGCTCTTTGTAAAGTATCGCTACAGTATTAACTTCATTAAAGTACCATAATGTTATTATTATACTTATTTAATATATTAAAGGTTTCTTCAAGGAGCGATGTTTATAACCCGATGCGTTTAGTTTTATCGGCCGTAATATGACGGTACCGGCGACGGCCGGTCGCCGGCGGCGGCGCTCCACTAGACTCATAATACTAAAACAAATCCTGTTGAGGTTATGTGACCATCATACCACATTTTACTATTACTGTAAAAAGTTTCTAAAGAAGTCAGGTGATGAACAATCTAAAAATATATTTTGATTTACAACGTTCTTATTATATTTTTGCTATATTCAAACTGAAAAACTTGACTTATTACGTAAGTTAGTGTTGCGTTTTTACTAATTACTAAAACAAGAGGCCCCTTATATAAGGCCCTCTTCGACTTCGCTTGTGGAGCGACTCTTTGTGAATCAAAATTGTTTAAAGTTCATCAAATTATTGAAATAAAAATACTGTAATAGTTGATTTAAAATAAGCTTTTCAAAAGTTTTACAGCGCATCGGTAGTATTGATGTCGGTCTAAAGTTTGTAAGGTCAGATATACTATCTATTTTAAATAATGGAATTACTTTACTTTGCTTCATTCGATCCGAAAACACACCACAATCAACGCAAGCATTAAAAGTCACTACTAGACATAGCAGATCACTACCAGACATAGCGCAATGCAGTCTCTTATTGAATCAATTATTTTTACGGAAAGGCCATCAAGATCGGCAGTTTTTTCATTTTTATGGACGTCATTACAATGGACGTGGGTAAATTGCAAACGAAACGCCACAAACATCGACGTTACATTTCAACAAAGATTCGGGGAGAGTGGGCGATGACTTCTGAGATTGTATAGTTGAAACTGAAATACTAGCAAAGAACTTTTCAAAAGCAAAGGCAACTTCTATGTCTTTGTTTTAAATTTTGTCATTAGTTTTTAATGGAAATTCTAAATGTCTGGATGTGCGTTTTCAAGATTCACTATTTATTATATTCCAAGTAGTTTTCATCATGTTTGTGCTCTTTTTTATTTTATTCCAGATAAACATTGATTTTGCAATTGCACATACACGCTTAAAGATCTTAAAATAGTTTCTTACGAAATGGACTAATATATTCGAATTATTATACACCCTTTCCTCATAAAGTGCCTACAATTTACGTTTATTAGTATGAATGCCCCCCAATCACTAAATGATAAAGTATTATTAAAATTAATATTTTTTTATTTAAAAACATTGTTGCATTCAGACCTGGTTATAGTCAACAGTGAACTATATAATTCATAGGGGTCTTTACAATATGACAAGTTAGACATATTTTTTAATACATTAAATTTTATATTGCTCAAGACGACTAGCATTCACAGGCGCAATTTTAATCTTACTTTCTATATTTTTTTTGTTATTGATTTTAAACGTAACCAGCTGTCCACAATGGTCAGATGACAATTAATTATAACTGACTTATACTCTGGATTAATATTTGTAAATATATTATCCAGGCAGAATGACGAAGTAACTTTGAACCTAGTCGGTTCCAAAAATAAATTGTCTAAATTATAACATTGGAATAGAGATTTTATTCTAGTACATAATCAAAGATTTTCCAATAGATGTATGTTAAAGTCTCCGTAAACAGCAATATATTTACAAGTTTTACTAATTTTATACAAAATATCATCCATTACTTTTTCAAATACATCATACGATAACTTTAGGAGTCTGTATACGTCTAATAGAATAAGCCGCTCTATTTCTGTGCAATCCACTTCACTAGCTCGCTTAACAGATAACTCATCATATCTGAACGTTCTTTGTATTCTATAGTATTTTTAATTAGTATTAGGGAGTCTCCATGCATATTTTTTTCTCTGCTGAATGAACTTGCTACCTGGTGCTTACTGAAATTAAACATAAACTGGTGACTTCTAAGCCAATGTTCTGTAATACATAATATGTCAATCTCATTATAATTTAAGAATAACTCAATATCCAGTTCTTTACTTGGTATTCCCCATATATTTTGAGCACCAGGTTTTTTATGATTAGATTTTTTTCTCAATCATTATGAGTTGACTCTCAGATACTAATATACAATAAGAGGTACTCTCTATTGTCTTATGAACTAATTTAAAATTTCAGCTTCAAATGCCTCAATAGAACCATATAGTTTTTTGCCTATATAACTGGACATGTTAATAATATAATAACTTAGCGACTCCGCTAATTGTCATATAATAAATTTTGAAGGAAAGTACTTCATTCTTGTCAAGAAAAAATATTTGCCAATAATTTTATTGGTGTCAATAAAATTAAATTTATTTGAGTAACGACATGTCAAAGTATGTAAATTAATATTTAATTTATGTCTATAATTATTTTCATTTTCTGACAAGCTTTGACTGAATGGAACAGCGAACAAAATTATTCTATTTATATTTTTCATACTACTTAGTTTTGAGAAGCAGTTAACATCTTTTTTGTTAGTCTTTTCCCATCTGCCAAACAAAATTATTACTATGCTATTAGACTGGAAATTTGTATTAACAATTTTGCCAGTATACTTGTCATGTGAATGTTTAATACATTTTGGCATATAAATGTTTAATATATTTTTTCCCATTAAGCGACGGCTGAGTTGCAAGCCCATCGACCTTCCGAACTCGTCACTGTACATTATAATATCTTGGCCATCCGTGGGTGTTGCGAAGAGACGCGCTCCGAACGCGACGAGTCGCGGCGTCCCGGCGTGAACTGCATCGGTCATCTGTTTTTTTTGTTGGGTGCAAGCCGGTGCCATCCAAACTTCCACTCGGCAAAATGTCATGGCTCAATTTAAAATCTGCGAATGAGCTTAAATTTAAAATCAATTTGCGCGACTCAATTTGTGCAAATTTATTTTAATCTATCTATGAATTAAAATAAATCTGCTAAATTATTTTGAAACGTTGCATTTGTTGCTGCAGACTTTGACACTCAGAATCCCTTTCAAAAAGGTTTTATTCATAACTTTTTATAGATTTAAGTAATTTTAGGTTCTGTTTTTTTCAAATCAAATTTTTATGTTAAATTGTTTTATAATTGTTGTTGAAAGTTTTATAAATTTATTTAGTTCAAATATTTCTTAATTTTTTTTTGATACTATTAAATGTTTTCTGCGTGTCAGTTGGTGTCGTATTATCCAACACTTGCTTTGATTGTTGCCAAACATATTCATAATTTTTTTAGGTGCTGAAATCGAACCGGTTTGGCAATTTTCGTTTGGATCTCGATTATCGCTTAAAACTAAGTTTGGGGAAATCGTAATATGAACTTTGGCATCTCGCTTTGTATGCGGAAATTAAATATTCATAAAAAATATATGAAGAAGAATTAATACAAACTAGATTTAGCCTATATCAGTACATTGGGAAAAATGCAAGAAATACTTCGCGTAAGATTTTTTTTTTCACAGACTGTCATATGTTGGTACTCTTATGAAATCAAAGAAACATCAACACTGAGTGGTATGTTACCAAACATTTGCGAGAAGTTTTTACTGCTGAATTGAACAGTAAACGACTAAGCACCGACCTCCATGGCTTACTGCTCACCGCGACAACTTGTCCACATAATCGGTGTTCAAAAAAAGAACTTCCTAGACAGCACACCAGCAAGGTCGAGCTTCTTACAGGCCCGATTAGAGACAGTGTGACTTATTTGTTGGACAGAAAAAAAAAACAACTCAAGGGAAATGAGTTTTCATCACTGGAAGATGCACTGGTTGCATTTGAAGAAATGATTGCAAAGGAATCGTTCGTGGACGGAAAATGTATGTTTTGAAAATTGTTTTGACATATGACAGTCTATGGCGAGATTTTTAAAATAAATCACAACTTGCGTACATTTTTTATGGTAAAACCTTCCGAGTTCTTCACGTATTAATGACGTCTTCTAAGAATTATGTTATGATCTATTTTGTTTTATCAAAAAGTAGCCATATAACAGCTGATTTACCCGCAACGATGGCAGTTAAATTCAATTAAATTTTCCCGCTCCCTGGCTCATTTCAGTCAACAGATCGGTAAACAGGAATTTAAAAATAACCAGTTTTAGTATACTCATGATTCTAAACACCTTTAAAATACTTAATTTTACTATAAACATTCAATTCATGAGTTCATCTCTGTAACCCATAATAACGAAATAAATACTTACATGTTTTAAAATTACATTTAATATTTTTTCCTTCACGAGTCGGTAAGGGATGCCCTAGAGCTCTTATGTAAACCAAATTGATGATATATCAAAGAAGGGCCAAATTTTAATCGTGAAATTTATGAGCTACATGAAATGATTGATGAATGTCAGCAAAGCAAAAGTGATAATAACAAAGCTCTACGTGATTTCTGGCTTCTCTTCTGAGGTAAAGGCGTAGGCTTATAAATAAAACCTTTTTTTTGTACAGACTCACCCACATACAACGCTACTTCAAATCGCAACGGCCTTCACCATTTTTTCTCGAAATCACGTTCCGTTTTGTAAAATTAACTACCGTATTACCGTTTGCTTCGACGGTGAAGGAAAATGTTGTGACGAGGCCAAAATATTGCAGAAAATCCATCAGAATTTTCAGAGAAATGTGAGGTTCTTAACACCATGGAAATGATTCTCGATATAAACGGAAGAGATCAGTATCCATTAATATGTGGGATGTTACATGAATACATTTTATAAATACAAATAAACACTCTTGATCTGTAAATTCTTGTCTGCTCTATGATGAGACTAACCACCTGGATCTGCATGCCCACAAATTTTAGTATATATCATAATATGCACAGATATGGATTATTATATAACAAAGTAAACAAAATTTCCTAAAAATACCCGAGTTAAGTAAAAATGCATTTAAAAATAAAAAGTTTAATATTTACCAAACCTCCTTACCACAAAATATGAGTATATTCTTTGCGGGAGGCGTTATAAAACTTGAGTGTTTTTCAGAGCACTTAACAAGCCATTATAATTATTGCTCTGAGGACATTAAACAGTTTAATGTCAAGTTTCATTGCTGCCCTCTTAGGTGAGAGGAAAAATCCTTAACAAACTTCAAAACTCTGCGAAAAATATGAAATGAAAGCAGGTTACGATGTAGCTTTCTTTATTTGGTTGGTGATTTGTTGTTTTTCTTCTTAGGTTTTTTTTTCTTTTACAGGTAAAGCAAAAAAAATTAACACATGTTTATGTGTTCGATATTTGTTAATCATTTCGAATCAATATTCAATTCGTTGAATGAGCATTCATAGGTGAACAAATAGATTCAATAGTCAGGTTTAGGTTGCATGTTGGATGTTATTGTATGCTGTAAGCAAGCGTTTAATATAATGTTTTTAATGATTTTCGAGTTTAGATATATTTATTGAATCCTATCACATTCCTATGTTCGAGGAACGTTCGAGGATTTGATGGCGTTTGCAGCTGCAAATGCCATCAAATATTCTTTAGATCGTCCAGGAGACGAGTTATTAAACTTTTATTACCGTTCAACAAATTCAAAATTTATTAAACTTTTTTAATAACTTTTGAATTAGTATTCTGATCTGTTTTTCAAACCATATCATATTCTTTCCGAAGGATTTCTAAAAGTATCGGCTAAAACAAAAATTGTTGGAGTTATCCTGCAAGGTCAACCGAATTTTTATTCATATAAACCCTGGTAACATTTTATTCGTTTTGATCACATCGCATTAAGCAGCTTTTCCATTACGATAATACGATTTGTTTTTTATACTTCATAAATGATTCGAGTAACATAGAAACCGAGGATATCTTTTCCGGCCATATTTGGAAAGTATTACCGGATAATGGAATATAAATATTGGGAGTTTTTAAGTAAGGGATGTTTGACATCTTAAAGAATAATCTTTTGGGACTTAAACCAACAAAAGATGATCAGATGAAAGCAATACGTACTTATAAAATCTCTTAAAAGGTAAAGCCTACTTGCATTGCATTTATTTATGCATAGATCAGCCATTTAGGCTCATATAAGGATAAGAGTAAGAGATTAACTATTCATCATTGGTACTTTGGTAACTAATACAATTTCTGATTCGAAAGTCACGGGACACCACCTAGAATAAGAGGTTAAAGTTGCAGTTGTAATATAATATTTTTTTACTTCATTATTTAAAGCATGTAATAATAACATTGTTGTTTAGAATTCCTATTCGGTTATATTATTTTTGTCTGTCTCTATTCTTCTAGCGGATACATTCACATCCTTCGAAAAGAGCCACTTATACCTGCTCGGTTTTTTGTGTGAACTAATCAAATCAATATCTTTATTTCGTAAGTAACAGAATTGCATTTGAAATACGTCAACATTGTATGCTTTTGGTTTTAACATTACCACCCATGCCAAATGCTGATTCACCTTGAGAAGAAAAGGCAAGGAACTCAAGGTTTGTTTTTTTTTTGTTGCTCAAATATACATGATAGATTAATCAATAAAACTAGTACAACATTTGAAACTTACATGAAACAACCTACTAGCCGAACAGTTCAATCCCACGGTGTGGACAAAGACGCGAGCTAAGTCACACGAATGTAGTCAACTATTGGCACGATATGAACGCTGTCTAGGGTCCGCGACTTTTCGGTGTTAATCCAATATTTGTATGTTCATGAAATAATATGATCTGTTGATGAAATAAAAGCATTGATTGTCGAGTTCTTTTTTATTACAATTAATGATTATTTATGTTTTCACAACACAACTATAAGTAAACAGTAACAGTATCTACTTGTTTCGTCTCATTTTTGATAATAAAAATAATT
Organism: Eumeta japonica; assembly: GCA_005406025.1. Taxonomy (NCBI): domain Eukaryota; kingdom Metazoa; phylum Arthropoda; class Insecta; order Lepidoptera; family Psychidae; genus Eumeta; species Eumeta japonica. The sequence continues at coordinate 329,288 of BGZK01000363.1, forward strand.
ATGTATTGGTGCTGTTTTAATTACAGCCCTTAGATATAATTAAAACAGCAACAATCTTTATTGCCCTTTGATCTATAATCGTTATCATTTCATAGAACAATAATAATTGTCTGCCTACGTCTATGGCAATCATTTTTGTTTAATTAATTTGGATTTTACACCAAATCAAGTGGTCAGCATTTCCGTCATCAGATACGAGAACTTGAAAAAAAAACAGGGTATACAGATCTTTCAAGGTAAGATAAGTAGATTGTAAGTAGCTGACACCCACAGGCTGAATACGCCATCGACTTGTAAACAAAATGTAGCATACGAACCAGGGAAATAAATATCTTTCTATTATATTCTGAAAGAATACTTGAATAAATGCTAAAATCTAAATATATGACGTGTGTGTCACTGGAGCTTCATTCGATTAGATGTATGGAGTTCAGTCAGAGCGTATTTATATATAGTGCATATTTACCTTTAAAAATATTTTTAGGTAAGAAGAGCTAGATTTTGACGCAGATTAGGACCCAAGTGTCCTGCATTATAGACAAGTGTTTTAATTAATAAGCTATTCCTACTTTTTTGAACTATCTTAATACATATTTAATATGCAATATGTGCACCGTCTAATTTTTATAAGTGTACAGAGAAGCAATATTGTTTAAAAATGTACATATACTTTGTATAATGATCGTGATGCGACATGACGTAAAGTAAACTTAACTCAATTTTCAAGCTCAGTCCAGTTATTAAGCTGTCAAAGCGTTGATTGCCTTCCGGAAATTTATTGAAATTATATAGTTAGTCACAGCTTGTGCACACAAAATTCTGCGTATTTCTAATTAATCAATCCCAGAGGATTAAATATAGCTATAAATTATGTATTAATATTCCTTTTACATTGCCTTGAATTAGTATAGAAATTTATATGTTGCTTAAAACGACCGCTAAAGAGCGTTGTACAAAATACCATAAAAAATTAAATTATAGAAAATATATTAATTATATTTTCTATAATTTAATTTTTAAATAGTAATACTTGTAAACTCACATTCCACCTTTTTCTATATCATATTTTTAAAATTAGAATAAAAAAATAAATAAAAGGTCTTATAACGTATATTAAAACGTTTATTGTATTTCTATAGGTAAACACATAGACCATAGTCCTAACTTTGGAACTGTAGATAGAACCACACAAATATTTATGATAGGAAAAATATTGATAATATCCATTGGTATAATCTTTCCCGCGGTATATGGCAATATTTAAGTATAGTCGAAAAAATTGACAGCACATGAAAATTATACTGGATGGAATCGATCATGCAACTTTTCACAAATACTCATAATCCCTTTCTATTTTAGAACAACTTTGCCAAAGTAACTATAACAAAAATATATCAAAATATACTTATAGATAATATAAAACAATATAGACCCAACCCTACTAAGTGCTCGGCCAGACCGTGAGCGCGGTCGTCGCGTTGCAGCCCCGCGTGACGAACTTGAATACCGAATTGCGTTTGGGCTCCGCGATGTACTTTTTAAAGAATTTATCTAATCACTTACTTACAAATGATGCTTGATGTTGTCAGTGATGTAAATCACGCATGTTGTAGATGTCGCATTGTTATGTATACTTAAATATTAATCACAAACAATCATAATTTCAAAAATATCAATATCGTAAACGTAAGAATCATACTGTAACTGTAACCTAAAATACTATCATTACAAAAAGGTCTCTATCGTAAAAATTAAAAATGAAAACAACGAATAAACAAAGTACCTAACTTGTACTGAAGAAGTGGGACGACCGAACGCTACGATATGTCGGGAGTACAACAAGCTGCGCTTCGGTTTCTCGACGACGGCGAGAGGACAACGTGAACTACGACCTCAGCGTCGCTAAGGATGTAAGATAGTAAATTTTTGATACATATTCTAAGCTATTTTGCTCAGAAACGACTACGTCAGTGGCTAAGGTTTCTTTTGGCAGAGTTGCTCAAAAAAAAAAAAAGAAAATTATGAATTTTTTCGGAAAGATGCATGATCGATTCCATACGGCATAGAAAGAAAATGTATTTACTTCATGGTTATCCTAAGTATTCAATGTCCCTCTCTCATGTCAATAGTCACAACTTATAAATTGTTACTGAAATAACTACATATATTTTTTGCAGATCACTTTAAACGATATTCCCATACATTATTATGTTTATGAATTGCTTTGTTATTAACAAAAAATATGCCTAGACAATAAAAATCAATATCAAGTCTAGTGTGGATCAATTAAAATGTTTACTTCATAAGTACGATAAAAAGGAAGTCGGTTTATGGAATTATCGCCGAACGACGTGTGCAACCATAGACGAAAAAGTAATATTTGTTCAAATTTTTCTCAGTACTTTTGAGAGATTAAAGAACCACGCAGGTGGGCGTACCGGGATCATAACGGAGTTTCGAAGGCCCCGCCGTCGCGAATATGTACCGTCTCTAAACTGTTCAGACAGTTAGTAAAAAGTTCGCCGTACGCACGCATAAATCTTGAATATAATCACAATACATTACACGTATCGCACGCCAGTTACGGAACAAACTTACCTAATAAATATTTACTATCCTCTCTTTAGTATATTCATGGTTTTAAAAAAGTCTTTTATCTTTAGGCTATGTACACGTAAAATGGTACTGTTTGCATAGTAAAAATAGTATAATACCTCCTCAGTCATTTTTTCATTTACATTAAAAATTGTACCTTCTCTTGGACGGATTTTATTTTAATATAAAAAAAAAGTGTGTCAGCTCCGACGCACGAATGGAGTTTATTGCTTTAAGATGATAATACATATAGATTAGTATAATGGTAAATGAAAGCATCTATTATATTATTCAAAGCATAATACACAATTCATTTATTTATGTTAATAGTAAAACAATTAATTCGTCATTTAAGAAAATATTGAAAATAATTATGTTATACAATAAAATTTTTAGTAAGATTGATTTTCTCTATCATTGACGTTATCTTGCGTAACGTTTATCACAGGAACAATAGCGGTATCATTAAACACAGAAACAATTGGTTTATGGTAACTAAAATATGATACATGAATGTCGGAAGATATATGTGTGATAAATCGTGAAAACATCGCATCAATAGTTGTACCATATCTAGTTGTCCCTAGTGTTCTGTCAGAAATTAAATCTAAGTTCAGTCCATCTTTCAGAAATTGTACTAAACGGAAACCATCTTCTTTATTAAAATCAATATTAAAATCTCCACCAACTATAAGTGGAAGTTCATGGTAACGTTTCTTCAATAGTTTTGAACCCCCTTCTGTATACACTAACAATGATTCGTGGAGAAAATTTGTTATATTTGTCACATTCTGATTGATTGAAATGTAAACAGTAACCATGACGATTTATTTATTTCAGTAACCATGGCTATAGCGTAACTGTAGTATCTAATACTTGATTTTACTCCCATAAAACTCCATACCCCGGGCCTAAATATGAAATCGATTCTTAAGGAGTAAACTCCAAAAATCGTTAAATATAAAAAATAAAGATAGATATTCAAAATATATATCACGTATTCTATATTTTACACATGTCCCAATCGTTCTAATTTTTGAGTTAATTTTTTATCTGAAACAACTCAAACTCGCAAAAGGCTCCGATTTTAATGTACTCGAATTCGCAAAAAAGTTTAATTAATTCTACAAGTATATGTATTTACATACAGAATTTAATTCCCATGCCCGTATTGTTTAAAAATTAGAAGAAAGCATAATTATTAAATATGTGACAGTACGTAAGTTTTACTTACTATTGTATATTATGAAAACTTTAAGCGAGTTTAACTTTAGCGTTCTCAAGTTATACTATTTACTTAACCTTCGGAAACGTAAATTGAAGGTTCGATAAAGTAAACCTTGAAGAAGGTAATTGATTTCTTAGTTCCATTCAAATTAGATTTGTTCCCTTTGTAAAATTACAAACTGAATTTACAGAAATCATTCATACTTTAAAAGCTTCAGATAGATATGCGTGCAGCTTTACATCAATAAAAGTTAACATCGCTCTCGGCTTCATTTGCGTGGATGTACTTGTAGGTTACAAATGTCTTGATTTTTAAAAATCCTTGTAATTTGTAATAATCTTATAAATATTGTGTCTGCCGTAGGATATAACATTTAACGTTTTAAATTTTTTTTCTATTCTTACAGTCTTTGAGCGATTTATAGAGTATATTTAGAATATTTTATGGATATTTAAGATAGTGTTTGGATATATTTTTTTAATAATTTTAATATTCCATTTTATTTATGTTTGTACTCGAAGCTACATATTTCATAAAAGCTATTATTTATGAAACATGTAGAAAAATGATGTTTAACTCTTCTCATTATGAAGGTTTTTGAGGTTTTTGAGGAAAATGTAATATATACGTATATCGAATTTTCCTTAATAGTGACCTAAAAAACTTTGGCTATATAGGTGATATACAATACGATATCTTTATTGATTCGTACACATACAACAATCAAAAATGAAATTTTTGCCCTAATGATTAAGTTATTCTAGAATAGAGCAATAAGTTATAAATTATATTGATCTTTCTTTATTCATCCGTTAAAGGTTTATTATTAATTCTCTTCGAGGATATTATTCATTAATTTCTGACGTGTTATTCTGTTAAACTCAGAAAACGAACAGACTAGAAGTACAATATAAATAAAACAAGAATTAGTTTACAATGGTTACTCTAAAAACGAACATATTTTTACGGTTTCGTTTATAAATATCTATACACACACACATAAATAGAAGAGGTAGCAATAGAAAATATGAAACGGACAACTTGTCTAAACTTCGATACAATTCGGTAAGAAGCTATTTTGTTTGTTAAAAGAAGACGCGCATTTGATCCGTAGGAAATGACAGGGCACAAGGACGCTATCACTTCCTAATAAGTTGAATCCGAAACCCAATTGTGAAAGCGAAACGTGGTAAATGTGATCCACTCGCGAAGGGCGCACCTCTGATGTCAGACTGCTCACGCCCGACCGAAATGAAATGGTTTTGTTTTTATTTTAATGCGATTGTATTGTCTTAACAATGAATATACCAGAATTTGCTTTCGTGATAGAGAATTGCGGGTCCTAGGCTAAGAATAATAACATTTATGCCGATTAAGCATTCATGTCTGTTTATTTCAAATGTACATCATTTATTCATTGATATTGTAAATCATTTTTTTTAAATGAAATAATTAAAATACATAACATTTTAGGGTCGTTAAAACGTCGTATGTTCCCGTCGATTGCATATCCATGTTTTTATTGGCTTTCCGGAAGCCTCAGAGACCAGATGAGGTGCTTTTATATGTAGTCAAAGAAATACTACTCGCTGAACTGTTGACCAAAATTTTCCATTTGTACATTTAACACAAGGTTAACGACAACTACACAAAGTTATTTAGTTGACACGGATCGCAAAATCATATTAAAACAATACCATAGAAAATCGTGAATCATTCAAAACTGAAACTTCAATACAAATAATAAACAAGTTACCACTTCTGTGTTGTCTGTACATTATAATGTTCGTTGCGTCAGATTTCGACTACTCCCATACACAAACGTACCCTTCCACTGATTGAGATATCGGATTGAGGGTTCGGCCTTAACCCGAGCACGTCTGTCTTGCGTGGGTTGGGTTATGTTATTATATGCATCAACAATTTTGTTAATTAATAAAATAAATCATGAATCCATGAAAAATCTTGCACTGTCCGACAGATCGTGCTGTTCGCGCCTTTATATTTATACATCATATTGTGCAATGTAATAACCATTTTATCTTGAGTCAAATTTCAAATTTTAATACAAATGCCAATAGAATATTCATCACTTATACATGTTTGACTCCTATTCAATTGAATTTGCAGCCGTAAAATTCTCACACTGATGAGGTACAAAAAAACACTGCATAGTTATTATTTGCCAGATGCAGACCCAACAAAAAGTTGTCAAATGATATCTAATACCCAAAAATTCTGACATCTTGAAACTCTTAATCTGTATTATCCTTCAAATAACTTGTAATCTGATTTGTGTTCAATAAAAACATTTTCGTTGTACAAGTACGTTACATTGCATCACTACTTAGCAGTACAACACCGCTTATGGAGCATGTCTTATTAGTGTTCAGTTCGACGACCCTTTATCAATCCTAATTCTTTGTCGTGAGGAAGCATTTTCGCGTCGTTAATCTTGTTTTTTATCTGTAATGTCACCGCAAGCACCGGCCGAGGCGTCAATGCACGAGCCCAAAACAAAATCATAATTATTCTGTCGAATCTCGGTCAATATATTATACGAAGTCTAACACTGTCATATTCAATTCGGTCTATAATTGAAGATTCATTTTACAAGTAATTTTAATGATATTAAGTTATACACACCGCCCACATAAAACGTATGAATGTTACCATATTAGATTTTGTAATACGCATTGTCAATACTAAATGTGTATGTATATGATATGGGTTTCTTACATATGTATACATATATATGAAATGAAATAAACTTAAAACTAGGAACCCCCTCCTTACGTCGAATATCCAATTCCTTCGTAAAAGGCGGACAACATACTAGTCACTTTTTTTGTGATTGAGATTGTCCATGGGCGCCGTTGATCACTTACTCTCTGGTAACTCGCATACTTGTTTGCACCCTGAAAATGCTTTATAAGTTATATATATTTCTAAGTAGGATGACAGTTTCACAAATTTGAATTCGCAGACTGTGTACGATTATTTAATTTTGCAATTAAATATATCATAAAAGGTTAAAAAACAAGTCCTTTTTATTTGAAGTCGCAAGTTAGACATAAAAAGACAATTGTCATACATTTTAAGGCATAACGAAACTTTTCACCAGGCCAACGCTACCATTTGCTAAGCATGCCATAAAACCATGCCATTAGTAAAATAAATGTTCCTATTTAACTGTAATTAAGTGACGAAACTATTGTTTTAAATATTACTTTAGTTTAATAGAGTTTAATATACGAATGTTGACATAGTTAACTAGCTAAACGTTTCGTGCAGTGATGCCATACAATATGTACTGGAATGCACTTTTCACGCAAACCGCGCTTCTTTTTACAATCTAAATCCATTTTCTAAAAAATAACTTCCGCCAATACAGAAACGGCGCTATCAGTCACGCTTTATAAAAAAAAATTAGTGCACGATTTTCTTTTAACTTGTACCCGACTCGTTCATAGTTCATTTGCATCAAGTCATTATTATTCGTGGTGCTCAAATTGCCTACTTGCATATCGGCCGGGGGCTCAAACGGTAGGCCGCCATCCGTCACGTTAATTGTCATTATCGTCGACTCTGTGCAGACGCAATCGAAGGCCCGGCCGGCAGTTCAGATCGTTATTAAAACCGAACGAGGATTAGCTTATCGAGTAGCCAGCCGAAATACTTTATGAGGTGTTCGCGGAAATGGCCGCTGTATTTGCGACGACGTGTAACGCGTTTGTAAATATTACTCGGGCGTATTAAATGTGATGCATAGCTAAGTATCAAGTCTGATAAAAGTTCACGGTATCAAAAAGGCTCTATTGGATGTTGTTCCTGTTATTTTATATGTATGACGCTATTAAGTTAATTAGAGAATAATGAGATCCAGAATATATTAAAAATTGTGCATCCAATTATCGACCATGCTATAAATATTGTAAAATTCTTTATTGAGAATGAGATTTTATAGTATCACTATTATTAGCTGTATAAAAATATGTGAAATTATATAATAATATAGAATCTTTCAAATACACGTTATAATTAGTATCGTCATTATCTTTTTTATCATAATGTGATATGTGATAAGTATCATAAATTTAATATCAATAATGTAGTACCACAATTAAGAATTGTAATATGTTGATTGCTGCAATAGTCTAGCCGTCTTGTGAATTAATCAATTTAATGCACTTTAAAAATGAACAATAAACACGAGGAATTCAAAAAAATCTCCTCGATATAATTTTAAAAATACTATCTCTAATTAAAATACTTAGAGAATATACTTTTCACAGATCTATCACAAAAAGGAACATTAACGTTTAATAGCCATAATAAATTACAATAACGTAAAACATATTGAAATGTGTAAGAAAAATCTTCCATTATTCTGTGATCTAAGAGACAGCTAAGCCGCAGGTGCGAACCAATAACAATAAATAAACAACAGAAAGCAATTAAGCTCTATGTTTTCCATAAAGCGTTAATTAACACGATATTTTTATAGAAGGGCACGCTAGGGCGTAGCTAAGTAACCACGGCCGTAGCACACGCATCTACGTGGGAGCTACTCGGCTACGCGCGCTACGGCTATATAAACTCGGTCACCGGCGGGCAAGGCTTCATTTGCTACTAAAAACCGCTCGAAGGCAACACGGGCCGCTACGATTCGTAGTAACTTTGATATCCCAAGTTAACTGCCGTAACCTGATTATACTCCAGTTCGCGATAAATTTTGAGCTGTTTTAGCAATTTGCTGAAGCAACAGGTGACTACTTGGTGAGTAAATTTTGCTTTACATTTAATATATATTTAACTCTTGTGTGTTGTTTTGAAAAGTTTAATGCACATTTCTTTGAAATGTTTAGAGATCTTGCTGTATGAATAATCAATCTGTATAGTTTTTATTGTTAGTTTAAAAAATATTTACATCTATAAACCACAGTATATTCTTTAACGAATAGATAAAGAAAATTTTAAATATTGTTTTTAATATTTTTGTTAATAAAGTATATACAGTTTTTTTTTTTATTTAATTGCCGTATTTTAATGAAAGCTTCGATTGTCCAAAATAAATAAACAAAGGAAAAATGATGAAGATGTTACAAAATGTTTGGTGTAATATGAGATGATATGTGATAATATATATTTCAATATTTTTAAGTAATTTACGTGTTAATTTGTTTTAACTTAATTTTTATCCTTTACATCTTATTAGCAATTATAAAACGTAATTGATTCAATTTCATTGTAAAAGTAAAGAGAACTATGTTGCAGTTACTTGATTAACACAATATTAAATTAACAACAAACCAGCTCTTTTTCTGAGCAAGAGCTAAAAAAAAACTCAATACCACAGCAATACCAGAGAGGCGAAAGGTTAACCACCTATTTAGAATCGCCGAGGCAATTATTGACAACCCGTAGCCAGAAGGCTATGTTTTAACCATTGAGCAACCTCATTAAAGCGAAGACACCTCTGAATGTATAATTGTAGATTCGACAAAAAGGCTAAAAATGCAATTTTTCAACTAGTACAAGTTGCCATATTATTGACGATTTGTCTTTTTTTTACTTCCTTCGAATCGTAAATTGTACTGTAAATGTGATTTTTTTTTTCAACAGTTAAATACCTTAAGATGTCTTGCGGAAGTTACAAAAATATAGTTACTTACAGACGTACATTTGTAATAACCAATAAGCACAACTTAATGTATAATTATAATATACGTTCACGTATTTGATGAATTAATTGAACTCCTGTTTGTTTATTCACCTACTGAATAATTATTTTTTCAGAAATTTCTCACACTAAACTGTATATGTTTTTTTTTAATTAATCGACCTTATTATTGCATTTAGTAAGTACGCAGTTAACATAAGATATATTACTATCATAAAATGTTTAGAACGCGAAAGATTTGTAAATAGTTTTTTGACAACATTTAATAAATAACATTGCGATAATCGTAAATGACATTGTGAATAAAATATATGAATAGGGAATTTTCACTTTATGCTTTAAATATTTTAATAATTCGCATAACCGATTTTTTGCATAAACAGAACATATTTTTATTTTTAAAGTTATTTGAAAGTAAGAATATTATCGGTTCATGACGAAGGATCCTGTCAAATAATTTCAATTTGCAATTAATCACTAGAAACATCAATCACTCTCCCTAAACGATTTTAAAATACAATTTGGAAAGTTTTGACAAAATTGTACACCACCATTGAATTCATTATACTCTGAACAACAAGCGATAAAGGATTTTGAAGTAAAACAATCTAAACTTTAAACTTAAAACCCCATTATAACGGTTCCTATTATTCAACACTTACGCATATTATCATGCAAAATAACATTAATTTTGAAAGGAATTATAGAGAAAATTTCATTTATTTAGGGATATCTTCTTCTTCAAGTTTAAAATCGGTAATTTGTTGCATAGTTTGTAGAAAAAATGCGTAGAAAGCTTCATATTTTTTTCCATTTAATTCACTTGCTTGGGTATTTAAAACATTAGCTTTCGCCCGCGGCTCCACCCGCGTGACATGAAGTGCATCACTTGACCTTTTATATCAAACTTTTATGTCAAACGGTTTCAATCGTGATCTTGGTCTCGGTTCTATTTTTCATTTCAATTCTATTATTATATACCGATTTCGATTTCCATTCAATTTCTGTTCTAAATTCCAATTATGAATAATTATTCATTATATCGATTATGGAGCCCACGGTTTCCTCCTAGTGAAATACTGCGTTAAATTAACAGAATTTCAACTTATATAATGAAACTAGACATTTTTACGGGATAAAAGCATCTTATGAGGTGCCATTTCAACATTGAATTAATCCTTATACAAAATTTTATTCTTAACAGTTTATTCATTACGAAATCGGTTTTAATTATTATCCAACAAAAACCGTTAACTTTTCCGGGATAAATCGTAGCGCATATCACTTTTCCACCCGTAAATTATCAATACAAAGTATCACGTCGATTCATTGATACGTAAAAAAAAGACAAGTCACTAAATATAATTTCGTATTTATGACACTTTAAAAAAATAGACAAAAATAATTAAATCTTTAGTCAAGTATCGTGCAACTTTAAGTATTGTCTCCTTCTTTTCTAAGAAATTCATCAAAATATGTTTTAAGGGAAATATAAATTATTTGTAAATGTGCATACTATATATATAATTATTACACTCGTTTTTGTAATATTTACTTACAACTTATGTGCTCGAGTAATGAAATGAATTACTGTTCCCATGTTTCTTCACAGTTCTAGATCCAATAACTGATTTGATTATGATCTTGAATAATTTTAAACAGATTCAATGCCTCTCAAAGATCCGTCTAAACCAGCCGGAAGCCAAGCCGAAAACGAAACCAAGTGTAATGCTATATGCTGATGGGAACGTGATGCTTTCCCTTTGTTGAAAGGAAAAGTGTTTTCTCACTATGAGTAAAATAAGTTTAGTTTTTTTCATGCTCGCAATTTATCAATACAGAGTCCCTGATTTTACAGTAAGATTTATTGTTAAACCTTTGACATATCCTGAAAATACATTAAATAATTTCTTGAGTTGGCCTGCAGTTAAAGTTTGACTAAAACCTATAACTAATATTCTAGTTCTCCGTGCCTAATTAATAAAACGATATGCCATAAAACAAAAATTTGAGTTCAATATTATACTCTACATGGTAATGAATATCCTGAAGGTAATTCAATTTGATAAATTCAATGTCGTAATAATGTGAATAATAAATATGTTTTACTCCTTGTTTTTATATGCATATTTGATATTAATGAAAATTTATCAAATTTGGGAGCTGTTTAGCCGTTTATAAATTAATTTATCTAGGAAAATATATATGCATTACACTAAACAAACTTTCTCGTTATAGCTTGAATCTACTGTTCTTCCTTAAAACAGACAAAATATTTTATTTTTATTGATTGTGTCATACGAAAAAACTAAATACTTTATCTAGTGTTGTACACTCTTACTGTAAATTAAAATGAATTTATCAGTTGCAAATAAAACAAATAGAAGAGTCCGCAAGAGACTTTCAGTCCTATTATTCTTTAATGCCTACTTAAATTTATTGCACCGATGCTCGAGCGGTACTGTCATTTAAATATTCAATATCACAAGAGGTTTTTCCATGAGATGGGCTTTGCTGTATGTTACAAATTTATTATTTTTTTTTTTTTGTTTAAGAATCCTCTCACAAAACATACACAGCCGCTCATACAAGAATTATATTACTAACCCTTGACGATCTGAATTTGCCTTCTGTGATCCTATGTATGTCCCAATTATTATATCGTAGGAATTGTTCCCCTTAGTGAAAGCGTTAATATTTTGCATACATATATCATATTTTTGCAAATACATTGGTCATAGATACTACCAATATTGTTTTCCTTAAAGTCAGCTATTACACTATCTATATTTCGCATTAAGATCAGTACGAAATGCCCTTTTTTTTTTTTATAATATTGCTTAAGTTTGATCCACTTTCATACCCATATGAGATTATGTGACAAAGTAGCTGAAATAAATTAGTCATAAGTTCATCGCTGTCACATCTGTCAATCTTCAAGAACTGAAGATCTTAGTTTACAAACCACCCTCATTCACACCTGTGAATCCCCACCGTTATCAGCTATGGTAAGAAATTCAGTTACACGTATAATATCTCCAAGCCGATCTAGGCAATCAACATACGAGTGAACACAGAGTTTGCACTAACTGACCGCTGTCGTGTCTATTAGTTCACAGCAAACGTCGATAATCGTCTAAACGCCAGAACACGACGTAATTGAGATCTGACGTTTTGCAGATAATTTATTATCCTAAACAATCAGGCAAAACGTTAACCTATGATATCATACTAGTACCCTGTGCAAAGAATTCGTACAAATTATGTATTTAATTATCAGTTTACAAAATTACTGTAAATATTAATTTTATTTCCTATTTATTACAAAACTTCTTCATAAACAATATTTTAAGTATGTTGACTATATATATATAGTCAACTGATATCATCAGATGACAAATCGAAGAAATATTTGAACAAAAAATTTACCGACCGTTAATCATCTTGACATTGTTTCAAAATTAAAGTCGTCAGATGGCAGTATATATATAATTTTAATAACTAATCAATCTACAAAAGCAATAACAATTTTTTTAGTTGTTGATGCCGGTAGAGCAAGCAATTATCTATAAAATGATATAAAATTTATGTGGAGTAATTGTGAGGTTTTTTCTAAAAAGGGAGGCAAACATCTTAACCTAAGCGTATTAATATATGTGATGTTACAGCCTTATATATATATCTCCTAAACTTCCTCATCGAATCAGATGAAATTTCGCAGAGATTTTATTAATGAGCTGCCACTCGATTGTGTATTGAAAAAAAACAATAAGTGATTTATATTCAGCTTTTCATGCATACAACAGAGTAAATAACTTTAATTTGGAGTTCTCATTTGTAGCCAGTGTCACTGAAAAGATTTTTAAAAATGCATTTAGGTAGTTATTTTATCCAAAAGAATATTTGGCGAATTATAATTTTCCAAAATCATATAACCACGTGAGAACGAAACTTTACACTATTTAATAATCACCTTCAACGACAATTATATAAAATGAAATATTATATTAACAAATTCTTGACATTTCTACAGTTTTCGGTTTTCAACAACGGCAATCCATCGACGATACATCTACAAAGGATTTGCATTGTGTGTCAATCATGCGTAAATAAATACCTATTTAAAAAAACAAATCAAAAATCCCTATTGATATATTAACATGTAGAGTCTGACCCAACCTTAAATGTCTAATTTAAATGTTTCCTAGTTTGCTTATTTCAATTGACATTTAGATCATTTGTTTTTTTGTGAATAGAACTTATAACTTTTGTTACATAAACCACGAATGTTCACTTCTAATATATTGCATAATTACGACAATATACTTTAGTTGTCAACGCTGTAAGTAAGTGTGCTAAGTACACTTTATTGCTTGATTATAATTCTCCAGCCAGATTCTACTTTTTTAGTAAAAGAAAAAACTTATTATGGAGCACTTATTGCTTCCTACTCCTTGAGCTCACCGTCCAAACATTATTACAAGAACGCTTCTCTTGTTGTGCAAACTTTTTAACGCCGGCTGGAGCAACATTAGACGCGATGTACTCGTATCGTGTATATTTTATTTAATTGTTATATATTTATTTATATATTTACCCCACTGCCTGGGTACGGCGTTCCATAATCCTTTTGGTTCAGATTGAAGTCGTTTACGTCTCCAACTCTAGACCGGGTACGTTCTTATCCCAATGGTCGAGACGACTCAACGCGTGCTCTCCGAGGCACAAATGGATACATTTTAAATTGACTCAAATTCGAAAGTCATCTGTCAATCTTCTCGTGGTCAGGACTCGAACCCCATACTATGCGTTTCGAAGAAAACCCTATTAAACCACTCGGATACCGGCGATTTATTTAACGACGTACCTAAACTGCTAATGGCTGTAAATACGAAAGAAATGTTTCTCTCTGAATGATTTTACCCTTTTATTTCGTCCCTATCGATGGAAAAAGTTTCCGTATAATAAAAGAACATAATTAGATGAAGTGAGTCGAAACAGAATTTTTAGAAATAATTACTGTGTTTTGCAAACTTTTTTTCTCAGTAAACGAAAACGGTTTACGCGATTAGAAGGTTTTTGTCGTAGTGCGCGATTTTACCTATTCATTAAAATTGTCCCTTTCGTATCACACTAAAATTTCAAAATTTACTACCAAGCATTGCCAAATTACTGTCCACGAAAAAGGCCATTATCATTTAAATTTTTGACTTCCTAAACATGTGATATATGTGAATAAAAACTGTCTACATTCCATGTCAAAGTATTTCTTACGTCGATTTTATATAGCATCCATCCAATCTCTTCTAATTGATTTAAGAATTATTAGATGGGCGAAAATTAAACCTTAATAAGCTTCTAAGCTGTATGTAATAAAAATAAGAAAAATTAAAAAAAATGCCAAAAATTACGTAAGTCCTTGAATTTTTGTAACATTTCACGCTTATTGTAAGACAAAGTGTTATTAAACTAGGTACTTTATCCTTTTATTACGAGTGTGGCGTGTTCACAAACAAAAGTCGAGAATCAACTTAAACATTCAAACCCTTGCAACATAACACCAAAATTTGCCCGCTAACTAGTTAACTTGCGGGCCGGGCCGCCAGCGGCGCCCGTATTTGCTATTTGTAAGATAGTTTATTGTGGTCTCGTCCCATTTTCCTTTCTGAATGAAAATTTAAATATGGACTGTAATAATAAGGGATCGTATGTGCGATAATACTATGTGCACGCGCGAAGTAAAACCTTTTCTGAAAATGAAACTGTAAAATTTAATCTTGGAACCGAAAATCTATCAAATTGACGAATAATCGATATCAATAAACACAAAGCAAATTATCGGCACTGGTTTAAAATTAAAATGTATGTGTACTGTATTATATTATGTTTACGAAGTAAAAAATGGTATTGACTATTCTATAAAGTCACTGAAAGAAATGAAAAGATTGCTACACGAATGGTAAAAAATAGTCATTAAAAGTGTCGACAAATACATTTTATAAAATGACATACTTATTAATATTT
The DNA here is from genome assembly GCA_005406025.1 of Eumeta japonica. Taxonomy (NCBI): domain Eukaryota; kingdom Metazoa; phylum Arthropoda; class Insecta; order Lepidoptera; family Psychidae; genus Eumeta; species Eumeta japonica. Next base: position 344,818 of record BGZK01000363.1, read on the forward strand.
ATTGAAACAAGTTTATGTAAATATTCGTGATAAAACACCTCAACTTATTAGGTGAGAGACCGACCATTAGTGCTATTAAAATAAGTTCTAGCATCCATGAACATCTTAACATTTTAATTATTAATTTTTTTGTCAGACGGCGAAAGGTATTTATATACATTCACATAACAAGGAATATCTCGTTGTTTAGGTAAACTCAAGACAGAATTGTTCTTTTATAAAAAACGTTTCATTAAATTGAATTGACTAAAACATAATTTTAATATCTGCGTGACTTCCGTAACGTAAGCACCTTCTTTACAAGCCCCACGGAAAGGACTCTTTACTTGTCTCCATAATAAAAATTGGATTAGAGGCTTTCAATTTTGCCGTACCTGTTGATTCTGAAACCTTTAAAACGAAAATAATTCGATAATGATTTTCCTCAAATTGTGAGGACAGGCGTCTTCCATCAGAAAACTCTGAGCATGAATAATACAATATACGGCTTGAAACAAAGGAAATTGAAGTAAATATGTGTTCATCATATACGATCTCACGCAATTATTGCAATGGTTTTGCCGCATACAATTTTCTTATCGTAGTATGTCATTACTTGTTTATTTGTTTTCGCGGTTAAAGTCCACCTTTATATAAAAGGAGAAAGATAAAAGAATCGAGAGAGGCAAAAACAATAGCAATGCAACATGACGAAAAATAATATGAATCAAGACACGAGCAAGTCGTCAAAGAGTTTTTTTGTGTGTTATTTATTAATTTCTGACAAATTCTTGTCCAAGGTAAGTGATTAGCTTTAAGAAAGTTTATACATCCGAACATATATTGTATAAATAAGTTTTATTACGGCCAGGAAGTGAGCCAAGTGAAATTACTTCTCAGTAATCCAAACATTAAAATGAAATACGTTGCCGAGTTGGCGTGACTTAGTGACTTAGGAGTGATTCACGGTCAGTTCACGGAAATAAACCGCATAGACACGTGCGTTGGGCAAACAAGAGACGTGAGGGCTGTTATCGTAATATAATATTAAGCTTTTGACAAAAAAATATATGCTAATATATGGCGTCACAGATTAACACAGACAACGTTCCGTTCATCAAAAGGTTGCGAGCGGCGACATTGGTTTTCGTTGTAATCGTAAAAATATATTTATTTTGCCGTCTATGATAAAAATAAGCTATCCACATATGAAATACCTGTTATACATATCCGTTTCGATTATTGCTATTTGATGCTCATTATTGAACGTTAAATTTTCACTTAGATTTGGTACACGAACGGTTCTGAGTCATTGTCTAAATGTGTAAGGTAAAAAAGGCCCAGAGTCCGATTAGTTTTCCATACCTACGGCTCATCAGCGTGCGGTTGGTGGTCGCCACATTTACTTAGATGTCCGATTTCTGTGTATCCTCCCGAATCAAAATTTTATTTGTTGAATGTGTATTCGTTGTGGAAGACCAGATTCGAGGATCAGAGGTGGGTTGTGTGCTACATGTTATTGCATGATGAAGGCAAGTATTATCTCCGATTCTTGATCTTATTTTCTCGTTACAAATTTTAGCATGCAGAGAAACTCCCAGCACCTTTGTTTTAATCGCATGTTGAGTGTACCGATATGCTAACAAAACATGTCCGATATATTGATATCATCACTGGCAACAAACATTCTTCAATACTTTCACATTTAGCCACTGAGGTATGTGAGAATATGTTGCACAAGTACTCGAAGCGAAATCCAAGTTGAATTTTTCGTTTGACCTATCTATCGAAATCTAACTTGTCTAGTTTGATCTGAAGTAAACGTATTGGTCAAATTTTTGTTTGTAGACTTTTCGTGCAAATTCCAAGATGGTAGATGAACAAAAGAAGGTATAATGAATTTTTCGTTTTGTCTACATTCATTTTAGGACCTTTTTGTAAGAAGTCTTTTTGAGTTAGCCGAGCGTGTAACTGAGGACATTAAGATACATTGCCATTGAGATCATGCCTAATGTCTTAATATTAGGCATAGTGTTAATGAATTATAATAATATCTACTTCCTTTTCAATGTAGAATCCTAAAAACATCTTCCAATGTTATAACGAAACGATCAGAACGTATAACGTTTCTTGTCTCACACCTTTTTGCAGTTGGATTATCTTCATGCTTTCATTCTTCACTCTAACTGAAATCATGGCTTTGCTGTACAAAAATCTCAACTGCGATAGTAAATTTGACACCGCTGAAGAGTATGTAGCATCGCCCAAGTTTCTATGCTTTTCTATTCCAAATCTCTATTGTTTCTCGATGTTCAAAATAACATCGAGAGTTTTCTTAGTATCTATGTACGCTACGATAGCGACCGATGTACCGACATCTTCAAGTCAAACAATTAATTAAACTTTTTAGTCTCTTTCGTATCCGAATAACATGTTATTATTAAATTTAAATTACTTGTTAATTTTCACAAACGTATAAGAATACACGAATAAACATCAAGTGAAAAGGAAAAAAAGGAAGAGAAATGCGTTAGTCTTCCATATTTTGTTTTTCCAGTGTACCAAAATGAAAATAAAGTCCTTCTTAGCATCTTATATTTTTGGACTTACTTGTTCGCTGTTTTTTGAAAGTACATATCTCTGAAACATTCCCACTCTATAAAAACGAATCCGTCAGGCGGTCCACACATATGCCAACCCATATTTCGCAAGTATTAATATTTAGACAACTGACCATAAAGCTACAATTTTCAATTTTTTTTGTAATTGTCTCCTTTCTATTTAATAGTGCATTTGCAATTTCGTCGATATATTGGATGCAGTAACTCTCATATCGCCCGTGATTTATTTTTATTCTGGTACAATCCTTAATGTCAATTCAGTACTTCCGTAACCGTACAACCGTAACCGTACAACGATGGCAAATTTCATTTGCTTTTAGAAGAAATTAGTAGGTTTCGCAGACAAGGGTTGCTTAGTCGAGTTAATGATGTTCTGATGTTCTCATGTCAAGAGCATTAAGTTATATCGGGCTCCATGATGCCAAGGCATCTTAATTAAATTCAAAGCATACAAGTAAAACCTTTTGTATTCGTCGTTAAAAAGAAATAAAGCCCATTCTGAAACACCGTCCCGCACTTCCTACGCAAAATTAAATGTGTGTTTGTACAAATAATTTGCAAGTTACCTAAGTACAGATCACATGTTTCTTCCGAGCAACGCGATGAAAGCGTCGAAACAATATTGTGACCTCGCCAAGGTACCTATTCGAGTTATCGAAGAAAAATTCTACTGTACTAAAAGACTTGAAAAACATAAGTCGATTTCCACATCCGCTATGAGATTGAGCGTCTAATATTTTTCATTTTACTTCTTACGCGTCCGTCATTTTTGTCCCATCAAAAAATAAAATCGATTTTGGAAAGTTGTTTCCTTGGAATATGTTGGGATTTGTGAATTTTGTTCATAACATTTTAGCATAAATATTAAATAAATTTTCGACATAAGCGAATAAGTTAGTATAATTTATCTTATTATCTATTATTATTAAGCGTTTTAAATGTATAAGGGCTATATGGCGATCCTTTGCGACTTTTTAAAATGTATTCATGTGTATTCTGTTTTTCTTTCAATTTTCGTATGTAAGAAACTGGAAAATGGAAAAGGTGAGGACCGGTTAAACGAATCGGGGTCTTACTGAGCCATCGAACTCTTTACGTAAGCGTTTGGACACTCGAAATAAACGTTAATCCTCTACCTCCATAAAAGGATTTAAATCCTGAGGTTAACGAAGTGTATTCTACGCGGAGCTGTCTTTGAGAAATATATTTAACAAGGTATAGTTTCTTCCAAATTGAAAAGAAAAATTTACATTAGTAAATAATGGAATATTGTACTTATATATGTATAAATACAATACTATATTCATTCAGAAGCGCGCGTGCGCGCATACAAGTGCACACCTACACACTCACATACACGTATATATAAAAGATTGCATGAAATAATTACGTTACTAAAACAATTAATGATTCAGTAATGTAGCACAAAGAAAATCATGCATATGTTTCTTACGGCGAAAGGGCTGAATATGCAAAATCGACCTAGTTTACATAAATAAATTCCAAATACATTATCACGAGAAGTTTAGAGGGTCCATCATTAAAATACATTAAATAAAGATTTCATGTTTTCAATCTTTCTGCAAAAGCTTCAGACCGGCGTCATTAACCGTTGAAAATTTGTGAATAAACGCCCTAACCGCAGCGTTAAATCATAACTCAGACTGTGTTTTATTGTGAAAAAAAATTGGTTGCCTGTAAAGTCGGTATACGGGCGAAAGTTTTACGTGACAACGACTTTGAATGGTAAAATCATTTTAATGTGAATATTCATTCGTATAGTAGGAAGAAGGATGAAATAATAGTAACAATTTAAAACATTTACATATTTATACAAGAATTATATTTAAAACATTAATTTATACAAAGAATCTCGCACTGAATTTCATATTAACAAAATTTTTATTTTTACCTTTACACATACATACGTATTTATATACAAATATACATACAATAACTTGCAATACATTTGCAAGCTATGCACTAATTCTCTAGTGCTGCGCGCGCGGCAGACCGATCATAGTTGAGTGGGAGAGAGACGCAAGGCATTCGGCGGGCCTCTCTCTCGTTCGGTGACTCATCGTAACGTTACCGAGCGTTACACTTTTTCATAAGTGACTCCCAGCCGCAACCTAATTTAAGACGTTGTCACGTCAAAATAAATACATATAGAAAGTATGATGTCATTGGTTAGTAAACATTAAAGAGTTCTCACGTCAGGAGCCAAATCTGGGTGCAATATCGGGTTAATGTGCAGTGTAATACTGTTGAGTCAAGTTTTTACTCCCCAAACACAATCAGTATTATAAGTTTGATTTGGTCTGTGTGTTTGTCTGTCAGTCTTTGGTGTCTTAGCTCTCAAGCGTCCGAAACGATTCGAATCGATATCGTATTTTTCGTTTGAAAAATTATTTAATCGAGAGTTTTGTTAGGTATGATTCAAGAAAATGTATTCAGCCATTTGAAGAGTATCAACATTTTCATAGTTTGATGAATGACTGTAAGCATCTCTTTCGGAATTCAGTATACTGTTACGTCAGTGATATTAGTACATAGCATCTTTGAGCTAATGCTGCAGCAACATCGGAAATTTTCAGGATACCCAACTCCCCCACCAACTTAGAGCATAAATATTATGTTCATTGGGTTGGGTTGGACATTGGGTATTCGGCTCATTAGAACGGTCTCGATGAATAGATTATAGATGAATAAACTACTCTCCGTCCGCGGCTCCGCCCATGAACATATAATGAATTCCTTCGTCTTGTATATAGATCGATCGTGTTCTCAATCATGATCCCAATTCTGGTCTCGATGCCAATTCGTCTCACACCTGATTCCGACCGCAGTTCCGCTTTTGATTCCAAACCCAGTCTTGACCTAAGAAGGTTCCGATTTCCTGTGTCGCAATGTCGCAGCTGAATACAATAAGGCACGATGGTGTACGCCACGAAGGATGGACTACGAACGTGAGAGGCGGTTTAAAGGAATCAAGTTAACGAATTAATGCTATTGGGTAAGATAGAGTAGGAAGCTGAATAAATTATGAGTATGAATGGTATAGTACACTACAGCCTACAAGAACAAAACAATAGTAAAATACGAGGATAGTGTTTAATGTATTTTAATCACATTTAGTAGCTTCAAGTCAGATTTGCAAAGTATTTTAATTACTAAATTATTTTTAAGTAATAAAGAATAACACTTACTAGAAAAATTGAAGCATCGAAGCCTTATTTCTCCGTCTTTACTATTCTGCTGAAGCCGATCCGTCGTGAGAATTATTAAACAACATTCTTTGGCTTCTATTCACAGATAGCAAAACCCTGCAAGCTTTTTGCGTAATTTAAGGCCACGTAAATTTGATTTTAAATCGACTTTTTCAACTATGACACCCCCTTGCAAGTTACGGACAGTTGTCGATCTAGTGATATATAAAGTTTAAAAAGCCGGAAATGAAACAACACTAAAAAACCCCTGACACAAAAATTACCTCTAAAAATACAATAATACATATTGTCCCTTTAAATTGCATATAAATAGTATGCAGTATTTTAATTCAAGCATTGTGATGTCGAGGGATCTCTCAGTTGAAAAATATAATAACAGAATATAAGTAAAAATAATAAAGTATGAATTTTAAATAGAAATGAGCTATCCAGGCATCGTAAGTAAATATCAAAACATCAGTATCTGATTATTGAGTTCATATCTTAATTAAGACTTAAGATAATAACTGAACTACTTAGTATATATTCACATCATGTATCAATAGGGTTTTCCATAGATTATTCCTTTCCACACTCGTAAGCGTTTTCCGAATTTAAAAAGGTAATGACGTTTCGCAGGCAAAAAACTTGATCCGTACACCTCATCCCCTTTGGAAATCCCGATTATACGACCCGGACCTTACTTCCAGATTCATTCACAACCCTTTTTTTCGCGTAGAGTTTGCCGACGACATTAAGGAGACTTATAGGACAATAATTTCCGAAAACCAGCTATAAACCTTTTCTTTTATAGGGGGGGATGCAATGACGGTCTTATTAAAGACCTAGCACATCAGGTTTTCCACTGGTATAGTGACGTCCCTCAGCATCTCCAACAAAACTTTATCATGGCCGGTTGCTTTCCCAAGTTATATACGTTTTATTGCTCGCGTCTTATTCCACGTCAATTTCTATTTAATTGTCACCGTCATTAATATGTTTAGTTGCACTAACATTGTCATCTACAACTACATCCCCCTAATGCAATATAACTTTTGAAATAGTTCTTCGAATGCTCTTTCGCGTGGTTTTATTCATTTAAAAAACAATTTTTGGAACAATAATTAATTTTGTACAGTTTTATTCAATTTTACTTTAAACACTATAGAAAAACTGATTGAATTGACTTTGTCTATTTATCGAATTTGATAATATTTTATATAATCAGTAAAGCCGAAGTAGACAAAAACTGGGCTGTTCAAAATTTTTTTATTTATCAAATAAAAGTCACATAAAGAATTTAAATTAGGCCTACGCGTGTTAGTAATTCTAGCTCTTGTTTTTGTAGACTTATTTTAATCAAGCTGAAGTATAACATCCGACACATGTACCTATGTACACATATTCTAACGTATGGCGTACACATATTCTAATATTAAAAGATGTTAGACTAAAATAATGAAATCTATATACGCATCCTTAACATGTGTACTGGATTTATTCTAGGGAATTGCGTACCGATCGTTTTTTTCCACAGTCGTTCTTATTATGAAATACCCAATTTTTTATTAATCTTATTAATAATTTCTTGATAAGGAAATACGACTAAGTTTTGGGAATAACAAATGTCATCCATTTTGATGAGACGTAGTCTTCCGGTATCCTTTTACTAAAAATATTTTTAGTCATGAATAGTTGTATGAGAAACGCTACTTATATTCATAAACGATTTTCACTATGGCTACCTAACTTGAAAAGCTGAAATAAAAAATAATAATGTCAGCCGTGCGAATAAATATTACACGAATAGTTAAAGTACAGAACGTGACAGAAATATATTGGAAAATATTCAACAATAAATGCGATCCAATATCCGAGAACGCTCTGCAGCGAAGGAGCTTTAGTAAAGGGGAATCTTAATTTCATATTACGTTATTTTTTTTTTTGCAAGATCATGGATGTCGTCAACCGTGCGTATAGATATTACTTACGTGACGCGTCGGAAAGTACAAATGTACGAGTATTATATTGGAACATGTAACGTCGTTCCGGTATAGGGATTAAACCTTTACGAAATAATAAGGGCAATAACTATACTACAGAAATAATAAACTTCAATTACCGTTGATGTTTAAAACAAGGGTGGAAAAGTCTAACCGGTTTTGGAATTATTCTTGTGCGCCCATCCGGTAAAATTAACCTTCTGTGTAGATTAGGATCGCGACCAATACATTAATAATTGTACTCCTATCACGTAGAGTACAGTTTAGAATGAAGATAGTTTGCGTCCTATCTGTGATAGTTCTCTTATCGGAATTTCGCTATTTCATACTCTTATTTCGGTATAATGCGGACGTCCCAATAATGTTTTCAGGTATTTGGAAAATAATACAACGTGACTCTGCTTAACCCGAATTGTATTCGGTACTCCTTGATATGTTTTAACTAAGCATACGGGATTCTTTTTTCCATAATGGGAATGTTTGAAAAATTATAGATATTCTCATATCATCGAGCTAAAGACAAGATCAAATTATTTTCAATATATGAATAATTACGGTAGCTATCATCAAAGGTTTTTAAGATAAAAGCTGAAAATACCTTTATTAAAATTAATAGTTTTGCCCGTTTTTATGGATATTTTATGATATTAAACGCAGACGAAAGTTTAAACGAATATAGTTATAACTATTAAAAATAATACAGCCAACTAAGGGCGAAAGAGATGAAATCCGTGAGATAATCAAGAAATAAAGGAACTTGTATAACTTACGATAAACGTCAATTACCTAATAAATAAAAGTTAGGAGCAATAGCATATGTTTCTGGTAAAAAAATAAAATATTCGCGGTTTATTACAATTTTTATAACCATAGACTGACTATGCGAAATCATAATACAAGTGCTATAATATTCTTTCCATGCGCGAGTGGCGACAGCGTCACTCCGTCTGTCAAAAGATGCCCTTTTGAGTATCGCCAACGTAATCCTACGTGTGTTGGGGAATGATTAATGGGACTCTTTGTGGGGGATATTGAACGGGAGCTGCACAACCCCACTACCTGGCCAGGTAGGTACGTCTACAATCTACTACAGAATCAATTATGATTTGAATGTTGGCAATTAAATGATTTTTTTTTAACAAAAAGAATGATTTCACATTGCCAAAATATAGGAAGAGAGTTATTGAAATGTACCGCACGTGCTTCCTTACTTTTTTTCATAATTTTAAATGGATTAAAAGTTAATTAACGGATTAAATCCCACATTGCAGTTTTTGTAATTACTCTTATAACGATGTTACATTTGAAACCGTTGACTTTAATAAAAGAAAAAACTTTTGTGGCTTTCCGTTTTATCCTTCAAAATGTAATAAAAAAACAAAAAAAAAATATTTTTTATTTATCCGTTTCTGGAATGGAGCACTACTTTCCATGACTGTGGCAAACTTCCATTTTGTACGTGAAAAATGTTTCACTACAAAACGGAATTTATTCCTGATGTAATACTATCAAAGACGGATGGACGACAAACACCGAGATAGTTGTTTTCCTGATTTAGTGTCGAACACCAATAAAACAAATTGATTTTTTTTTTAATTTTCTGTACTTTGTACAAGATGAAGGAAGTACTTTTAACTTTTGCAGAAAGTTGAATTAAAATTTAGTGAGCCATAAATGTTTAGGTTAACATCTGTACATACATATAATAAAACAGTGGAACTTGTGTGCATTTATGCGTTGAAGGCATGTATGAAAAATGAAGAGGGGACGATAAGTGAAGGTAAGGAAAAAATTGTTTTATAAATTTTTGGTATATCTGTTCGTCTGTTTAGACACACCTCTGAAGTTACTGAACGGATTTTAATGTAGCTTTCGTCGTAGATATATTTTGGTTTGGAGCAGAATATAGGTTTTATTTCATATAAATCTGATATCAGGAAAAAAAGTTATTCTCATTTGAAGATCTAGCCTAAAAAATTACCAGGCGAATAATAATTGCTAGCGTCGTAGGCCTGTAGTCGTCACTATACGAACGAACAACGCCGTCCAAAATAAAAAAAATCTACGCTCACTGCGTTCGACCTATTGTAAAACTGGGAGAAATCGAGAATGGGACACGGAATCCAGTCCGAATGAGCGAACGGGATAGAGCGTGAGCTTGACCGAGATCGAAATCAGGAACAACACAGGAATCAGAACTGAAAGCGGGAATGACATTGAAATCGACAACAAAATCGTTCAATGTGAAAGATGAAGGAAGACATTCTATATCCACGCGGGCGAAACCGCGGGCGAAAAGCTAGTATAAAATGAGTGTAATATAACTTAATGTATATCTACCTACAACGGAGATATAAACATCCAACTTGTTAGTTATGATAAGCTTGAGGAGAATCTAAAATACGCAATAAACTTTTGAAATGAAAGCAAATAACCTATTTTGGTTTTGGGCTAGTCTCATAAAGGGAATATTTATGCAGTATAATTTGAGGGTAGTTATCGTTGTTGTTGTTGTTGACGAAGTGGATCATAATATTATTAATGGCAGATAATCGGTGTAGATAGTTTCAAGGAATCCGGAGTAATATAATACAGCCTTGTATTATTATTATTGTTGTTGTATAATATAATTATTGAATACTATAGGCTTAATACAAAGACTTAGTTCACAAATTGATATCTAGGATAAGACAGACTGAATTACACCACCTTACATTATTTAAAGTTTTCGTACGATTTTTTTTTTTTTAACTATTATAATTTAACGCAATGTTTTTCAAAGATTGTTTTACAAAGTTTTACAAAGATCAAACAGTCATGAAACATCCATGTTTTTTAAAAAATATTTTTTTATCTCTATTTTTATTCGACTATAGAGAACAATGATTTTAGCAAACTATGCATGTATCACGTATGTTCATCTGTTTTCGTTTAACTTCTAAGCTCCTTATCAAGTTTGATGTGTCGTTAGCTGCGCCCGGACTTCCATGTGTCACTTAAGCTTTGTAACGTCATATTTATTAAATACAACATGGCGGATGTGACATGCGTAATACTCTAAACAATAAGACGATGTAAATCGTGCGCAGAAAGCAGTAAAAAACATTTATATCATAACTAATTCAATATGGTGTATTCTGATAAGAAAGAATAAGGATGTCTCGATCGCTCAATTTAATGTGGGGTATCTAAAAAAATAATTTGCATTTACCAAAAAATATTATATTTATTTACGCGAAAGAAATGTAACTTCTCACATGCGTACATTCCTATACACACTTTATTTTCTTTCCATAAGCAGAGACTTCTACTGAAACTGTCAAACTGCCCCAGTTTCACTTGACTTACAAATTAACTCTCAAAATTGTAAACATCTAGTTTGCGTAATAAGAGACCGAATTCGAATGAACTACGCGATCAAAAACAAGATAGAGCCATACCCCGACAAAACATTATTAAACTTTTGTTAACCGACCCCAATCGAGTACTGTTAAATTGTAAACATAAACTTTAGACCGAATTTATGGGTCAAAAAAACATTGTTTTAATTTAGAGGCACGATCGCTTTCTTCCACATTTACGTAATAATAGATCTAAACAGATTCTATACAGGGGAAATATATATTTTCCTTATCTATACATTTAAATAATGGTGGTAGGTAAACAGAGTAGAGTGGTAATACAAATCAAATTTTTTTTCCGTCTGTCTGTTAATTTTTTTCATGTATCAGACAAAAAATATTGGCCATATTTTATGAATCAAAGTTTTAATTTATAGTTTTAATTTTAATTATCAATAGTTATAATTAAATTCGCTATTATCGGAAGTGTTTTAACCTGAATTTGTCTTTTCATAATTTCATATGTTTTCGGAGTTAGTTAAATTGTTGTGTTAAGTTTTCAGAATAGTATTGTTTAACACCACAGGTTTTTTGTCTATTTTTCATTTATTTCGTATAAATGAACCTGGGTTAGAGTCAAATATCGATAATTATTATTAAATGAAGATTAAAAAATATGTAGACAAACGAAATCATTAACAAATAATTTTAAAAAAATAGTACATTGCATGAAACTTTAGAGTTTATTTTTCATTTTCATTTTGATTCTCGACTATCTATCACATAGTGACAATATTACGTATACTGTTACGTCGATGGCATATTTTTCATCGTTTGTTTGACACAAAACTGTAGTTAAATAACCCAGACATTTGTTGTCTTTGCCCGTAATCGTGCATGCAAATCTAAATTTTTTCCGTGAAAGGAAAATCCACTTAACCATGACCACACCACCGCCTTTGTCGACTGACCCGCTTGGGGTATTTTGTACCCTCGTCAGGGGCAGTTACGACGTAGAATTTTGTCAAATAACGCGTACGACAGTCACTTTTGAAAACGTGTCATCACCAACGGCGCTATAGCTCAGCTACGTCGAATAAGTAAATCCACATAGCGTAGATCAAGTAACTCTATTAGATTACTTCTTTTTATCGCCTCGATCAAGTAACTCTTATCAGATTACTTCTTTTTACGTCTGAAGTAACGAAGTGCTGGTACCTAATTGATTTAATCATCTAAGAAATTTTTGTCATTAGTTATTATGAATACAGATAGTTGAACTCTTCTAATAACTCGATGTAAGACTGAATAAAGAAATCATTAGAAAATAAAATTTACGCCATAAAAACCATATTTCTCACTGTAATACCTAGACACACATAAAACAAAGTTCTTTTTGTAGATCCTACATCGTCACCTTATAATGATCTACTAGGACAAGGTTAAATACTCGGTGTACCATTAGGGTGCGGTAGCTGGCAGTGGCGAGTACCACGCGAGATTTATGTTATGAGATCAAATATCATTAAATGTTCTTTTGTCCTGCATGAATATGTTATGCCTATTTTTTTTTATCGGTGTGTAAGGATTCATAAGCTGAAATGACTTTTCATATATATCAACACTGAAAAGTCTGAAAGCTGAATCTACAAGGAGGTTTTTTAATTTATCTTTGAATAGTAAGATAATAAGGATATCCTGCATTTTCACACGAAGCCATGAATACTAGACTTTTTGCAACAATTATACGAATAAGGGTTTTCTCATCTGGTCATAATAAAAGCCAAATATAGTAAATAACTTGATCCCGACTCTATATTAAAATGAAATCTGACCGAAACAAAAAGAAAATCAGTCCTCTATCACACTAAAAAAAAAATTTTTTGTCTACACTATATTATTATAATCGAAATAAAAAAAAAAACGTTCTGCTGTCGACAGTTTTTCTTTCTTTAAAAGGTTTTGCAATTCCAGAGAAATTTGATAAGAATGCGTGAGATTATAACTTCTATATTAATCAAAATAATTAGTACCGTGGATTGACGATTGCTCTATAGCTGCAGATGACAAATGTTCTTGAAAAGGGGTCATTACTTTTATATATCTATTAAAATTCAAATATGTGTATGTTACTACAAGTGTACATTTTTAATTTAATTAAAATACTGCATGGACAACCGAGTTTCGCTTGACGTGTTTCGGATTTGGCATGGAAAAATGATAATTTATATGAGAAAAGACGTTTATGCTCATTTCCGACAATAAATATTTAGAAGTCTTATATAACTTTTATAATATCATCTGTGTTTATGCTATGTAGTACTTACTATTTGTTATTGAGAGCCTAACGTAGCAAAAATGTAATTACCTCAAAATTCTACTAAATGCCGCTAAATAAAACAACGTTTAGAATATTCTTTTTTTTTTTCATTTTTTAGAGAAGAAAGAAACCTATACAGCCAAACTTGAAAAGCAATATTTTATCAAAACACAAATTTACATTGAATTCCATCCCGTTTCTTACCGAGGCCGTTTCCGAGACAGCCGTGTATAAATTTGTATTTATACAAGAATTGCTCACTTAAAATAACAAAATTACGCTAAATACGAACAACACGGTGTAATATAAAAATTGATGTGTAGACGCGGAGATTGTGTTAGAATGTTTTATATAATACATATCTATATGTGCGTATGTTTGTTGATTGTGCGGGCTAATCTCCGAAACAGCTGAACGGAGTTTAGTCAAAGTTTTGCATCGAGGTAGATTGAAATGCTAAGGGAGAGCAAGACTTGAATTGAAATTGAAGACGAAGTCGAGATCGAGACGGGGAAACTATCTTATAAATTAAAGCAAAATTAAAGTAAAATAAAAAAAAAACCATTGCTAAATTTTAATAAACAAACCAAAGCAGTCGTGAAATGATTAGTCATTTAATTCAATAAATCCTTAAAATACGAAAACCAAAAATATCGTGTTTGAAACTGCAGCCAATCGCTAGTGTTCGTTGAACTACTTGTATTCGCTCGTAGAGAGAATGCTCTTAGAGGATTCCACTTGAAGTCAAAATGTAATATTAAAACGGCTGTCTACTTGCTGGATAGTTGAAAAGACAAAAAAAAAACTTTGTTGCCAAAGAAAGTAATACGGGCTTCACCTAGATGGCGCAAAAAGAGATTTTTTTCATCAAAAGCCTTGAGGGTAATTCGTGTTTCCGGACCGACATTACTAAGTTTCAGGCAATAAGACTTCTTCAGACGGGTTACTTTAACTTTCCCGAACTTCGGATGATATACGTGCTTCCGTATTCATTTTATTGTTAGAGCAGTGTATCATGTGAATTGTGATGAATTGGAGACGAGAAAGTATAAACTTGGGACGCGATGAGCATGAAAATGTTCTATGAAAGTAAAAATCGCTAACCTTAGAAGCCTAAACTTTAACAAATAAATTCGTATATGCAAGAAAATCGATGTGTACGGTAATAAGTTCAGAGAAAATCTTTTAAAACGATATGAGAAATATTTGATCTTGTGAGACAGCCCATAAACTTTCATATATATTCAGGCATTAATATTTTATTAAATTTTCGCTCTCAAAACGAATATTGTTTAATTTCGTAAATATTCATTATATAAAAATAAAACCCAATTTTCATTTTTCTCGGCAACGAACCAATCGCCTATGGCGATATTCACACTAATCGACGCGGTGCATTCTCTAAAACTCTAGAGGATATTTGATTTTAAAATTAATCAATGGAATGCAAATACGTACAATCTATTTGCAAGTAGCTTCTGCGATCAGTGACGAAAAGATGCAATTACATAATATTGAGATGAAAAACGAAACGCAGACAAAAAAGCAGATATTCGTGTTTTTATTATATATTCGGAATTAAAGAGAACGATGTACAAAGAATAAAGTTTTAGTTTTCTTTTCCTACTACAGAAGCAATTTATGCTAAATATAGATGAATTACCCCGATTAACAAATTCTTTCGAATGATATGAGAACGATTTTGATGGGATGGTTCGTTCAAATGTCATAAAATGTTTATGTACACATACTATGACACAACTTTGATAATAATGAGAATAATTTCCTGGAATCTCAAAATGTGATATACAAAAATATTTACATTTTCGAAGATCAATTGAACACAATAGAGTTTCGAACAATAAAGTTGTCCTGTTTTTTTTGAAAGGCAAATTAAAAAAACTGTACATAATCTATGAATAGAAAAGTATTTTATTGTTCACGTATAACACAAAGGCATAAATTTATATTTCTTTTCGAACATTGAGAAAATTGGATTTAATTAAAATAACAATTCAGAAATCTGACCTTACATTCAAAACACCAAGACTACTTTTTTACTGTGCTCATAGATATAACACATTAACCTTACACGTTTTCTATACATTACATTATACATATACATGTTATTCCCTCATTGTAAAGTAATACATTCTAAGTAATTGAACTTACATCAGATATGATAACAATAAGTGATCACTTAATAACACTAAATGACAACGCTACGTTCGATTGTATTGCTGGTGCCATGGTCGCGCACAAAAACATTTTACGATATTAATACACATTCGAACGCATAACATTTTAACCGAATATGGGTACACGAAACCGCCGTTAATTAATATTTATAATCTTTTTGTCTAACGAAACGCAAGTTTTAAAATGTGCCAAGTCAGTGTAAACTCGTTAGCGGCCGCTGTTAATGTTAACGAGAGGCGGCGGCCTTTCGTGCCTTTTGATTTTGCTACTTCCACCCATAGAAAGTTTACGCGTCGCGAGGACAAAAGCGGAATTCGGTTTTTGAACTAACGAATACCGGCACCCGTTGAAAGTATTTAATCAGTTATTAATTACCTTATTGCGATGCATAAATATCGTTATCGGTTCTGTAAATAATTTCAAAACGATAAAATATACAACAACACCCTATTTTGTGTGTGGGCTAGCCGATGAAAACAGCAATCGATAAACGATGACAATAGATATTGGAATAATGCCCCGCCCTACTGAATACAAAATTCATTTTAATCACGCCCCTTTAATTGCCCTTTCATCATATATTGTTTGCGAGCGGCCTCGCTCGCGGTTCGCTTGAGGCTTCGTACCTTCTCCTAATTAACTGTAATTCGATATAAAACTCGAGTCCTATAAATAATTTCATATATTTACTTAATATTTTCCGAACCGAAAATTGTACTCTGTGTGTGAGCTACGCTTTATGAGATTTATTTATTGATGTAGATATAAAATATTATTTTAATGACATTATATACGAATCTCATTTGAAAATCATCGAAGAGTAATAATATCATAATTGTAATACAGAAGGAATAAACTTAATACAAAATATTCGTTTAAATATTAAAAGAAGTGTACGTACCTTAAACAATGTGGGTAATTATATCCATAAAGCGTATCTTTTGAGTCTTGTTGGTATATTTGTATATTTTATATTGTGTCAATTCTAACAGTTAACCCCGTGCCGTAACAATGACTTTCAAACCGAATACATATATATAAACTTAGCCCTTAGACAATAATATTTGTTCGCATTATAATTTTACGTTTTTAAAGCACTGTTTTAATATTTAATTACCTTAATTTAAATTTGACTTTCCAGAATTTAAAATAGTTTTCTTAATAAAATATTTAAAACTTCATTATAATTACTTACAGACTACATTAATTTATGTTGGATGTTCTAAAGAAAATATTAAATATTTAATATTTGAGTTAAACTTAAACAGTTAATTTTTTCTATGCCTTACGAGAATTTATACATTTGCTGTATTTTGTCACTCAAACGGTTTCAAAAACAACAAAAAAAAAAAAAGCAAAAAGTCCGGTAAACGCCATTCCAATTAAATATAATAAACGATTGTACGTATAGCTGTATGTGTATCACACTCCCTTTGAAATCACAGCGTGTGATAAACACTTCGTGTAAACAAAAACCGGCGGGGCCGGCGTCGGCCGCAGCCGCCTGCCGTCGGCGCCCGTCCGCGGCACGCCGCCTCTACCTGCGCATAAGTGACAAAATATAATTAATTCTAGAGGATTCACCTTTTCGCTTTGCACGCGTGCGTCCGAATCGAAAGGGAAAATGGATTTGCGTGTACAAATCTAATTTGTACGTCATTATAGGAATATTTATCTTTGGGCTTGTACCGAAGTGTGTGTGTGTGTTCAATTAAGTGAAACAAAGTACACGAATAACTTGCTCGCATTCGCGGCTTCGCCTGTTTGGTTCTTGTCTCGCTCACCGGCTCCCTGTCAATCCTGATATTAATTCTGACCTTGGACTTGTATCCTGACTCGATTTCGATTCCCGTCCCTCGCGCTATTCCGTTCCCGATGTCAATCTTAGTTGCGGTTACACCTCGATTTCCTTGCGGTGTCGACAAATATTAAGGCCTAGTGTTTCGGAGTATTTATCATCTAAAGATATTTTAATTGCACTTTATGATGCAATTATTTTTTGAGCAATATAGACAAAGCAAAATTAAAGAGTGCAAAGCGCAACCGAAAACATTTTACTCGAACACTCCGAATTCGAAGACGTCTTCAGTAACGTGAGTTAAAAATATTAAAAGAAATTATACGCTTTGGTTTCAATGACGACTACATATCAATATGTAATGTAATGAATCAAAGGCGCCGATTCCATTTCATTCGATAATTAAGTCACGCAAGTTTGAATATCGCGATATTTTACGACGCTCATCGAGAATCAATACTTAAAGTCGATCTCGTACAAAGCCATTAAAGCTTCGCATCATGGAGCACAGATCATGAAATAAACATGGCGTAAGAAACGTCGAGCCATCGTATAAAACGGACTCATTCGAATGTTGTTTGTTCGCAGTCGAATCGAGCCGATACCATGAGACCGACGGGCGCGTGGCACAGCGGCGCGGCGGCCGCCCTCTGCGCGGCGGCGCTGCTGCTGGCGGCGGTCGCGGCGGCCGCGGCGGCGCCCGTGGTGAGAGGCCGGCGGTTTCTGTTTATCCCGCCACACCTCTGAACAGGCGATAATCGCCCCCCGAAACCTATTGACGAAACTATTTCAACGAAGGGAAATGAACCCCGCAAAACCTTAAAATTAAATCCTTTGACGACTTAATGAAGTTTTGGGTGTTCGTTAATCGAGGTTGGAAGCGCTGACCTTTGATTATAACGTCGTTCAATTTAATTCCTGTTGACGCCCTCAGAAAAATATGTATTTTCATATACATCGTGTAAATAAAAGAAACGTTATTTGTATCGAGATACGTATTAAATCAGCTACTTGCTACTTTTATCTCTCTAGATTGAATAATCATATTTATACGGTTAGCAAAACGACTTGAAGGATTTATTGTTATTTCATTGATTATGTATAAACAATTATTATGAAATAATAACATAATAACAGAATTTTTTGTAAACATAAAGTTTGTATAAAATGTTTTACAACTGTAAAAAAATGTTTAGGGACATCGGTCATGTTTTCATAATCTAGCTTTACTAGTTTATCAAAATTTAATTTACAAATGCCTGTTTAACTATGTTTTTAGCACAATAATACAAGATCATTGTTTCATTCTAATTATTTGTGTTCACAAGCAATAACGTCTTGCAACCAGTGCATCTATATTCTTAAAGCGATTATATTAATTAACGGTTGTTGTATAATTAAAAGCGCGGACTCCCGCCTTCGTTAAAATGGAATAACGTCGTTATAAGACTATTTCATTTTCCGCTACTCGAGAATAACGTCCGAGCGCCCTATTTTCGTTCATCTCCAGTTTTTTAATTCATTTTATATTATCGTGATGCATTGAATTCATTTGCTCAATGGATGACTTTTCTGTGAATTCTATTAATTAGTCATATGAAAAAGAATAAAAAAAAATTGTACAAGTCAACGCGAGTTTTGTTTCGTTGAAAAATAATTCTCCATTTCACGCAGAAATTATGTTAGTAATAAAATTATGTACTAAATGCACTACGTGTATTTTTTTATTAATAGAATCTGATTTTGATTTTCAATTTTCACAACAGCCGATCTTTACTGCTGTGATGTTATTCACAGACAGCGTGACTGTGCAGTATAAAAAAAAATACAGTACAAAAACACAGAAAAAACGTGTGTATTACAATTATAACTAGTAAGAATAATACAAATATTCTCTGTGTATATGTATTATTGTGAAACAGTTGCGACAATAATACAAACAGTAGGTAGAGTTACCTACGCACGGTGTCACTCAAAGATGTTAATTGGAAGAGGCTAAAATCGATTTGTTTTGTAAGACAAATGATAATAATTTTATCGTTTCATATTTGTTAATTTGTACTATGTAGAGTTTTATATCGTTTGAATAGCTATCCGCCATATTTTTGTATATAAATACCAAAGTAGTCATCATATTCATTATATACAAGTTCCGTACAAAAATCTGCATATTTTAGTAACATGTGGTATGTCAAGATATATAGCATGTCATGTATTATATGATATTAATATACTGAAGTATTTTATTTTCAAATTGCTATATATACGGACAGAGGCTGTTGTTTTAATGTATTTTCTTAATTTAATGTTTAATGTAAGCACTCCGACCCCAGCATTTTCAATCTTGACCAAAAAACGCATACCCTATGATTTACTTGAAAATATGTTTTGTTGGGTTAATCAGATTTCAATATCGACAGACAAGAAAAGTTCCAAGTTACTCCAGCAATTAGTAGAAGATTAATCAATCACCTTTATCTTCTACTATTTCATATGATTAAGTTCTTACGTTTGGTTGTTTCACAACAGGATATAGATGACGATTTGGTGGAAAACTCTCTGGGCGGGCATAGAGACGTAGAGACTGAGGGCGCAGTGTCTCTGGACAGCGTCGACGTGGCCGCCCTGCGCAAGCTGCTCATGCAGCTAGAGGCGGAAGACAGGTTAGTTTATAATTTGTAGAATAATATTAAAAAAGTGAAATTAAACTTTGCTTGTTAAAAGTTTCATTTATTTGAATATTTCTTATTTAATCCTAGAAACGTAATAATTATCGAAGAAATACTTATATATTTTAGAAGATTACTTATAGTCTACTTATATTTCTTTACATTATTACATCGTTTGTTAATAAGAAATACAATGAGCAAATAATTACCTATGAAAATTAACGATATCAAATTTGTATACGGGTCGAACAGATGAAAAAACTTAATATCCTAACTGATTTCACGTATGAAGAAAGTTAAGCGTATTAAACACCTATTGATATATTGAATAACATTCAAAAAATAGGTAATCTATAAAGAGCCAAAAAAAATGCATTGATATGAATATATATATATATATATATATATATATATATATATATATATATATATATATATATGATATTCATATCAATGATAAAACAATATAATGATAGAATAATTAATATTGACTATTTTAAAGGAGTTTGAACTCAAAACAATGATAGTTAAAAATTTGTCTGTTTGTTACAAGGTCACGGTAAAAGTTTCGCGAAACACTTAGAGCATGAGCCTCGTTTCTTCTAATTCCGTTCAATAGAATCGGAGACTACTAATCTTATTCTGCAATCTACGTAAAGTAAATCACGAGTAAAAGTTAATACATTACATATTCAAATTAATTATTAATCAATGCTTTATTGATAAATAATTATTTTGCTCCTTTTAAGAACCCTTTTTTTGGAAATAGTTTCTTGTGGGTGATTTCCCGAATTTATTAAAGTGGTTATAATTATATTTTTCAAAATTAACGTACAAAGTATGAGTTAAAATATGACCCACGAGACATAGAGATAAAAGATGACACGACGTCTTTTGTCTCTGTCTTCCGTATGCCATATCAATTCTAGATCGTTTTCATCAAATCCTATATTAATGAACAAAGCTTCACGTTTAGTACAAGTATTATGAGAACTTCCTCATTATTAACGTGAACATTGAAACGTGAACTTCAAGTGTTGTATATATTTAACTAATGAAGGAATAAATTTTCTATGTTGAATATACACAGGAAGCGAATAAGTACCCAACTATGAAAGAAAAGGCGAGCGTAAATATTTTTTTTATATTTTAAATTCCTTGAGTAGGAAACGCTCTTAGGTTTTCCATAAACCATAATTAAGCCATTAAAAAAGTATTCCTTCGGCCAACTCTGAAAATGCTCATTTACTACTGATATTATTTCATTATTTGTTAAAAAGCATCATCCCCTTAATACTCCGTCAACATTCTAAGCTGCGAATAATAACAGATATGGACTATAGAGTGGGTGGTAAATTTTTACAAACTCGTTTTTGCCTATTGTTCCCTTTGTTGCCTATGCAGTATCACGAATGCATTATCTTGCAAAATCAATGTGTCTCTACCGAGTTTACCCCTCCTTTATTATTTGATTGACTATCGAAATTGATTAATTCAAATTAACATAATGTTCTAGTATTTTTTTTTAAATAGTCTATTAGTAATATTCCTTAAGCATCTCAAAATGTAAATGCTATTAGTTCCCTGTGGATGGACGAATTTTAAATTTCCAAGACCGATTCTCCTTCTTAAATTTCTGCTGTAATGAGTCTTGTTTTATTTCTGGATCTAAGTCCATCACCAAAATAATTATCGTATTTACAAACGCTTCGCAACCTCTCACGCTTGGTTCATTTCGAATGTAATCAAAAATTTAAAGACCTAGTGCTTATTGGAGTTGAACATACCTAAAAACTGATTTCCTACTTCATTTGCTCATACTTCTTTACTAATTCCCACGTCTCTAGCTATCTCACAGTGTTTTTCATCGGAAAAGTTGCGTTCTCTCAAGACGAGTTTACTTGATTAACTCTTAACGTTCATCTACTTGAACGATAAAATTGAACGAGTTCCGTTCTCATAGTTGAATACGAGTTGAAAAGTCATTTGACGATGACGACATCTCGAAGCCGACGTCAAGGTGTATTTATTAGTGTTTATTCAATAGATGAAACACGTTTTAAATTACGCGATATTTTAATAAACGAATTATAGCTTCTAGTACAAAAAGACGGGTCCAAAAAAAACCGTTTTTTTTCATTTTAAGATATTGGTTATCCACAAAGGATCAGTTACTAATTTTATATAATTCATTGAAAGAATTAGTATCTGAAGATTTTGAAAGGTGTAGAAATTTCTTTAGAAAAAAAAATGACGAGAAATTTTATGATATTTTTTTCCAAAGTTAACAGTTCGCGTTCTCACGAAGCGAGTTTTATCGATCAATTCGGAAGACGAAAGCGAACCGACGGCTATTTGAAATGTTGAAATTTCGAAAGAAGGTTCTTTCGAAAAAGTTGAACTATTTGTTGAATTGCACAGACTTGTGGTCGTCCGACTTTTGTCGTTTTTAATGGTAGGTAAGTTGAAACCACAAATAAGAAATTGCTTATGCATATTTTTGTGCACTGTACTCGTAGGCTAGACAGCTAAATGAATTTCCAGTTGCTAAATGAATATTTTAATGTTGTAATCCTGATTCAACAGACAGCGCTGACAGCGTTATAGTTCATATGTTCAATGTTTTACTTAATTTAACTCATTTTCTCCCAATTTAACACTGCTTCTTGAAGAAAAAAATTAAGTGATTATGCCAAAAACCCCCACGTAAGATTTTGCTCGACCGACCCGCCCCCCTGCGCCCCCAAACACTACAATTAATCAAAGGACGCTCTCTGTCCCGTTTCACACATCTCATACTTTACGCTTTCTACGCAATGACTAGATGGGACTGCAACAATCATCGAACTATACACAAATTATTGAAAACGTTACGTCAGAGCTATTAATAACACTTATCTACCGATCTGGTGATATGCGATCCGCGAATAGTCACTTTCAATTACCGAAAACTGTAACTGCCAATGATAATTGCACTACAGGATGGGAGGCATGTCGCGCGTGGCGCGGTCGTGGGGCGGCGCCGCCGACACGCGCGGCTGGGGCCCGCGCGGCGTCGACCCGCGCATCGCGCCCCAGTGGCGCACCGACAAACGACAGGTACTACACATACGTTCAGATATACAATTTACAATTTTATTGATACTCTCCTAATTACTACCGATTTAAGCTATTCTTTGATAACCTCTCGAAACTTTTTATTGTCATTCACCGATCAATGATATTAGTTATGAATAATTTATTGAAATATTTCGTCGGTTTAGCTATTTAGTCGTAAGACACACACAAACTAATAATCTGATGTGGTCTATGCACTAAAATTTGATCGATCGCAAAGTTTAAACAAAACGCGGTTTCTTATACGTGTGCATTTTTTTTATTCGCCAAGTACTTACTGAAATTAAAGATTTATTTAAAATGCTCGCTTAAATTTTGTGCCTTCATCAAGAAAATCTGTATGTGGAAATCGAGTTTAGACTAAAATTATTTTAATTCTTTTATATTTCCGCAGGTGCGTTTCCGTCAATGCTACTTCAATCCAATCTCCTGCTTCGGCAAGTAAAATGGCCTGTCAAATCACTACTAAATACCAAAAAAAAAAAGAGTTCAGTACTCCGTCAATTTAAAATAACATATTTTGTCTTATATTTCCTTAAAAAATATTGGATAGCCGAAATATTGCTTAAAATGGAAAAAAATCTTTACATAGTGATTTAATTCAATAAATTCAAGTTATAGAATTATACCGAATTTTATGAACACTGTAGTTCGGTTTGGAGTTTAATAATATTTAATCTCACAAAAAATAGACCTACTTTATTCACACAATATTTTATGTTATCGGAAAAAAATTCTTAACTTTTAAGTGCTTTCATTTATTTATACGTAGAAATAAACAACAAAAATATTTTCATACAATCAAATAGATTTAAATTTTATAAGTGGTTCGAATATATGTCAAACTATCTAATACGTAGGTAAAAATTGAAAAACACTTTCTAGTCACACCTAGTCTCTTCATTATTGTATTTGTAGGATTAACGCGATAGGGGAATATGATTCGCATTTTAATAGATAGTTTAAAATTATATACTATCTTATATATACATTCTGTGTTATTTTAAGCATATTGATAAAAAAAAATGTAACCAATCAGATAAATTCATAGCTGAAAATCACTTACATTGTATAACATGTCAACATAGTAATTATGAATATTGTAAAATTTCGAAATCATTTAAATTTCATAGCTCATGACCGTTTCAGATGTGCAAACGTTATTCATAAATACTGTGTTCTACATAGTGTAATTAAAATTTAAATGTAATTTTTAACAAATGTATTGAGAGATTCCTCCAGCTCTCAATCTCTGAATAGTTCTAAGATGTTTCAGGCATACAGTAGTTAAGAGTCATCTAATAAAATACTAAATGATGTTCTAATGATTTCTTTTATTTTACTATTAATTTTATTACCCTATATGACAATATAATCAAAACTAAGAAAGGGCTAGCCTATATCTGTCCCTATTATCCGATTGCGGTGAAAACCAAAGAGAGGGTCATGTGTTTGCCAAACTACATATATCCACCACCGTTTGTTTCCTCGTTCATCCGATACGTTACAGATTATCATTTAGTGTATAGTATTTACTAAGGTTAAGGTAAGTTTGAACTATATACGATACAGTTTGTAGTCTTAAAACTTATGACCTATATTAAGTCATATTTACGAGAAATTCACAATTTCACTATCAGTAGCTATTTCCAAAAATTATGTACAGATTTATTTTTGACACGATATTAACTATAGAGTTAATGTATATATAGATATACAAAAAGCAAATTAGAAGTAATGATATTTTCTCAAAGACAAACTACATTTGCCATAATTATTTGATGAAATTCTCAAATTAAAGCAAAACCATTAATGTTCAATACAAAAGCAAAAACGTTATATCGTTTTTTCTAAACTCTAAAATGAAATATTTACAAAAAAAAAGCATAAAGGTTTTAAAATTACTACATGAAACGAACGAATATGAATTACGAAATTTCTACAAATATTTATAGAAAGTCGTAATAAAATCATGGACATAGCTTCTACTCTATTTCTAAAATGTTTATTCAGTAACATTCATGAAACTAGAAGGTTTCAGCCATAACTAAACAATTCGAATGTCTTTAAAAGCTTCTCTAAATTATGTTTGACAAGGCAAATAATAAAGAAGACACAAATTGTGGTCCCGTTCGCCACGCGCATTAGCCGTGAAATTTAAAAGATACAGGAACAAAAACTTTGAAGGACGAATATACGTTTCGCAAATGAAAATATTTGTAGAGGTTTTCTGCGTAGAAAATGAAAATAATAAATATACTAAAACAACGAAGAATGAAGCGAGATAATTGCGTCACTAACGCATTCCTGAAAGTGAAATGGTAACGAATATTGAAACAACCTAAACCGTGATGCCTTACACATATTGCATTTCAATTCACATATTTCACCCTAGACGACACTTCGACTACTTATTCCTAGTTATACATGACCCCAACCCGCCCTTAACTCGCACAAGGCCACTGAATGGCCTCACGTCCAAGACCCCGATTTGAAATTAAGGTAACTGTGTGAGCGGGACAAGTCGGCCCTCTTTAGTAGGGCAATATAGACTTGACCTAACGAAATATATGTAATTGGCTGCAGTTCAAGAGAGCGATGCGCTTAGATTAGAGGCAATGCACATTCGTCTGAGTCTTTTAAAACCATAAAACGCACCTCTTTACAGATTCAAACATACGCCAATTTGACTGTGTGGGCGTATGTCAAACGTAGGTTTTGTACTAAGCGAGGTCATCACATAGATTTCTTAAAATCGCTCTACTTGCTGCCTGCTTATGAAACGTTTAGTTATCGTTTCACCATTTGTTGGGATATTCTTGGGGGAATATTCGTGCCTTCTAAAGTTCCTTTGTCCGATGTGTCTATATTACCCAAAACATCAACTTCATCTACTACGACAGAAAAACCTACTTCACGAAACGAACCAGAAGTTATACTTTGTCCCTTAGAAAATTTCACGAAACGTATGTGTCATACATCACAAATTTAAATAAAGTGTTTCGTTTAAATCACTAATAATTGAATTATTCTTATCAAAATTGACTATGGCGATTACAACATTACTCAGCATTGCAAAGTTATCAACGGACATTTCGACTATATATCTATCAATCTTTTACGCATTCCATCGGCATTTTCAAACAAAAAAATCCTTCATTCTCCCCACTAGAATGTTGATAGAGGTCACGATCTTTTTAAAATAAAATGAAATGGGTTCTATCTATCATCACGATATATTGAGCTTCATAATAATAAATCCCTAAAATTACTCTGGTAAAATATAGTAAAATTACACATCAATATGGCTATTTCTTCTAACATGTTCCATATTAGATTTTTTTTTTATTAATGTTTGAATTTGATTTCGCGACATAAAGAAAGAAAAGTATTAAGATTTTCTACCTACTGTTCACATGAACGCATTTTGAATTGGCATGTACGTTACACATTTACGTATTGCCGTGGTTATCGCACATGTCACAGACAAATGGCGATCAATCACAAACTTTGGTATTAGGAGAGTGCTGTCAAACAGAGAAATACATTCCGTCGCGACAAAATATAAACATGTACTCTACTAGTTAGAAACATGAGAACGACTAACCATCGATAAAAACAATACGTGATCCCATCAAAAACTTTGCTATAAAAAAATAATGCCAACATTGTCGCCGAAAAAAATTTTGACTTCCCGGAAAGAGCTAAGACGGAAAATAATTTCAAAGTTTTGCAAGACTTAGCATATTTTTAAACTATGCCTTTGCTTTTTGTGGACAATTTTTCTTTTATTATTTTGCGGTTCAATTGCTTGCACAATGGCTACAGATTTCGGTAAAACGCGCCCTCAATTTTTATTCAAAAGGGTTCCTGAACGCACCGACGACGAAGCCCTATAGATTTTAGCGCAATTTTAAAGTTTGTTTATAGTATTGACTTTCTTCCAGCTCCTTTTGTGATTTATGAATGCTCTATAATAACACGTTTATTGAAATACTTTTATTTTGATGTTATTGCTTTTGTAAAGGACTTTTGTTTTTATGAATTATTTGGACTAAAATATGAAGTTGTTTTAAATTAAATTTTCATACAAAGTAGGAGCTTGTAAAAGTAATATTTGTTAAAATTACAATTAAAAGAAGGTCGTGGACGACGTCATAGGTATAAATAATAGGTTAAAAGAATATTTCGTTTGTTTTTGAAAAAATAGAGCAAGTGGACGCTTTGTAATTATCAAATTGGCTCACTGAATTCGTTCTTATTTTCATACATATGAAATGAATGTCGGCGTGTTTGATCTTCGAGCAATCGTATTTTTTTAAAAAAATAAGAAAGAATTACGCAATATCAGAGTACAAACAAAGACAGAAGTTTAAAAAATTCATTATAAATAACACATAGTAATGTACGTTACAAAAAAAACTATACAACTTCTTCGGGAACGTGCGGTTTTAAACTTAAATATCTTTGAGATATCCCCATGGTCGGAATATAATTTGTCTCGCTTTTTGTTTTTGATATTTTACTAAAACTGTATATTGATTATATCATTATAACGTTTTAGTAAATATATAATCATTATAGCAAATAGCTTCACAATCAATCAGTGCGCCGTTTAAGCAAATATTAAGTTAATAAAGCTAACTAAGAAAAATGTGATAACTCGTGATAACCAAAATACTGAATGATTCATGTGATCATTAACTAACACACTTTGCTGCTATGAAATTAGTCACAGAAATGTTGCATTGGCATAAAATAAGAACGCGAGGGATAGGAAGGAAGGGTCGGTAATGCACTTCATTCGCAGACAATTCAGAGTGGCAAAAATTTGTGTGTTGAAATGTACATTTATACAACCTACTGACTAGACCACAATGCATTGTACTGATTGCATTGATACTGATGCAATCAACTTCTTAATGAAATAAAAACAAAATGTATAAAATTTTCACTTCCAAATGTAATATATGGATTCGGAACTATTTGAGTAGGTAACGAAAAATTGAAGTTTCTTAATGCTACCGTATTGTTGGGAATTACTATAGATAACAGGTTTCAATTGAAACGTTTAAATAAATCAAATAAAATGTTTTCGCTTTGTGGAGCTTTTCTCATACACATGTTTAACAAGATGACGACATAAAAGTTCAAAAAATTTCAATACTTTGTTTGTAATAAATTTTTGACCTGAACAAAAACCGACAAATCTAAGTAATATTGTTTGTATCGGCATTCATCAAAATTATTAGAAACGTTTCAAAGAAACAAATTCTATATATAAAATCCTGTATGATATTCAGCTAGTTACATCCATGCACATTTGGCCTCCACATATTTGGTATAGAAGTATTTATCTAATAATGATCATAAATTCGTGCGAGAGTAATCCTATAAAATGAATTCTTGACTTTAAATAGTTGACTTACATGTGAAACCAATTAATTTTTATTTTTAGTATTGATCTAGTATTTTTATTTCTAGTTATGTAATAGTTTAATACTGATGTAACAGATTGATCATATGATCATACTCTTACATCTGAAAAGAAACCTTATTTTTAGCTTATTTGGTAAAAAGTGTGTTACAGGACAGATATTGAATCCTATAGGTTATTCGGCACTTTATTCATCGAGTATAATTGTACTTGCCGATTGAGGAATGCAATGTAATAAAAAATCAGTAAGTCTCCAGAGCTCATTTCTAAAGATATCCTGACAATAGTAAAACAAGCCCTGATATCGCTTTTATATTATTAAACCATTTTCATCTTGTTTCTGTATTATTTTGTGACGAACAAATCGGTCGATGGTAAAGTACCAACATATTGCACAATTTTATTAATAGGGTTACAATTCCATATAAAGGGAATTCTAATAAATTTGTCAGATTTTTATCAAATAGCTGCAAGAACACAACCTACACGAACTCTTAAACACAAAATGAATGGTATAATTCTAGCTCAAACAATAAAATCATTGACCATTTCGTCCACAGACAAGGATCGAATTTTACCATTTCATTTCAAAACAACCACTCGATGACGTCAATCACACTTGATATTTCTACAAAGTTGCTTATGATTCGCGATGAACCGCCGACGGAAGTTTTAAATGATTTAACTCTCTCAGTAATATAA
Organism: Eumeta japonica; assembly: GCA_005406025.1. NCBI lineage: Eukaryota > Metazoa > Arthropoda > Insecta > Lepidoptera > Psychidae > Eumeta > Eumeta japonica. The sequence goes on from BGZK01000363.1 coordinate 374,213, forward strand.
ATAATAGTATTGAGAAACGATCCAATTAAAAACATTATTTACACCACTTTTGGAATTTTATACTCCATAAATATCGTAAATCTATTACTACACATATTGTCATTTAAATTAAATTACGAACTACATACGTCCCTGTGACCCATCCCGTACTCCTATGTAAGCTTTCCTTCAGATATTTATTCCAATACTAAATCCCCTTTTAATTCCCACCCAGCGGCACGACGGGGAATTAGCCGCTGCGCCCGCCCGCCCGCCGCCGCTCATATTAGGTACGTTCTGATTATTTTGCCGGCGCTCCGGCCCACAATAATTGTTATTTGATTTTCATCTTTATCCGTCACAGGAAGCGATACGGTCACTCGTCCGGCCGGAAAAATTGATTTGTTTCCGATCTGCAATAATTTGACAATGCGTTCGTCTATAATGATTATCTAGATCTTTCTGTGCGTCGTGTGTCTACAGCAACTTTGAAATACACAATTTATAATTGAAATATGTGTTGCTCGGAGTGTCATTTTGTAATTCGATTGAAATGTTTCAAAGTATTCAATAGTATTGGATCGTCAGCTCACCGGTGGACGGGGCGAATTCTAAAGCGAGAGCAATAAGACTACATCGGTAAGGGTTTACTGCGTTAATCTCCACATCGGCGATGAGGATTTCTCTGACCGCTGCCCGCAGGAAAATTAATTCAATTCATAAGGCCGAAGGACTGCTTAAATCCATTCGCTCTATATCTTTTATGCCAATAAAATCCAACCTCAAATTGAAGTTTGTACTGATTAATAATAAATAATTCTAAGTCAATTTCCAAAAAGCCACATACGTTCATGGGTATTTTATAAGTCTGTATGAATATTGAGAAAATGTATATGAAAAAAAACAGCCAAAAGATTAACATTAATTCTTGTGTGTCTCCTTGATTATATGTTTTACAAATTTTAATGCAATCTTCAATGTTTAAATAGATTAAGCAATGTTTAATCATATTAAATTAAGCGACAACAAAAGGGTATATCAATATTTACTGATTGCAGTACCATTACATATTCTCCGCTTTTCAGTATTTCAACAGATATTTAGACTTTCGTGAAACACTATACAAACCAGACTTTAGACAAATATTAGTAACTTCATCAAAATCATAGTTAAGATCGTGTCGGTTTTTAAAGATCAAACAATTGCACACTCTTATACACCAAAATACGTCTTTGGCCTAATAGTTTAAAATAGAAACGCAACTTATCAAAATGTTTGCATACTATTTGATTTTCCACAACTTCCAAGGATATCATTTTAGTACTTTACATTGTTACTTTATTTTTGTTTAAAGATATCTCGACCTGACCAAATATAATCCGGCTGAGTTGAAAAATTGTTAAAAGTGAAACAAATTTTCAATTTATGTACGAAATAAACGTAAAATAGATAGTAATTGTGGTGACGAGAAACCCTAAGTTCCATGGAAAATATCTCATTATGCAATATGTAATATATCATAGAATGATGTTATATGACATATTAAATGATGCGATGATGTGATACGCTGCAGATAAGAAGACCAAACTATATAACCAATTTTTAAGGGCACTTTCATCAGCACGCCACCTCGGCCGTATAAGTGATCGGCGAACGCCCAAGTTTTCCGCCTCACACCCACGCTTTCCCTCAGAGTTGGGGTCATGTTCATTTTTATGTAAAAGCCGTAGTGATATCAGGTCCTCGTTGTAGACTCACCCATGTCAGTAACGTTTTGAGATCAAAAGCGCACTCGGAGAGGCACGGTGTGCTACAGTGAAAAAACTATATTGGTGATCAGGGAACCTCCGCCAAAAACAAAGTTTTATTTTTGACGTAAATGATGCAAAGTAAGGTATAAAATCAAATAGTGTCATTTAACATTTTAGAAAAATATTAATTTATTAAAAATTAGATAAGAAATGTTAATTTTAAATTATATAAAAAGATAGTAAATAATAAATATCAAGAGAACGAAAAAAGAGAAAGTCGCATAGAGGGGCATGACGCTTTTTTCGTAATGTTACTATTTCTACCAGTTAACTCCTACCGCGAGCCGCATTAAGAAACTTCGTTCTAATAACGCAAGACCCATCTCAGGTCCCTCTTCGCTTCACGTGAAAGTCAAAAAATCCTGGAAGTCAAGAACCCAAGGATAGTAACATTTCGTAAGACTTGCATACCCCTGCTGGGAAGTGGTTAGAAATTGAGGATAAATATGTATTCATTATGAAAGTGAACAGTAACTAAATCGTATAAGTAATTTTTGCTTTTATTTCAATGTTGTATTTAGTTTATATTATATTGTTACTAATGCGACATAAAAAAGTTGAGAAAATTCCTTTCAATAGATATGAAAATAAATAAACTTGTTGGTCTCAGCGGGGATGAACACGTCACAGCTTAAAAATCGTTTGGCTATTCTACAGCCAAAAAGTTCCATTTTCAAATGTAGTAATTACTTTCTAAGTATTATTTTAGTAAGTGGCCAGTTCCAGAAAGTTACAATGCGCTGCACGTATAACCGTAGCTTTTTTTAATATTCATTCAAAAACCTTCAATTGATAAAACATAGGATTTATGTATATAACTGGTTTTAATAAAATCATAATTTATATATTGTTACTTTTTATTATATTATCATTTCACTAGCAATTGTCACAAACATATTATACTGTTATCAATTTTAATGGAGTAGTAGGTTTTCTTTTGAGATTAAACAAAATAAGACAGTTTGAATGTCTGCAAAAATAAAATTTGACACAAATAGTAAATACCAATTTTAATGTAAAATTAAATATTCTAACACTGCAAGGCCATAACACAAAACAAATCTTAAATAATCCAGAAAAAAAACTCACAGCGAGACCAATATCGAACTAAATAAAATATGTCTCTTTTGTTGATGAAAAAAAAAACATGGAGTGAATGTGTGTGGTGGAAGGGTTAGCAAGAATCGACCCCAAAAAAATGTATGTAACCGCACTGATTGCAAAGTAAAAATAGCACAAATTTTAAGCATCCGAAAACGATGAGCTTGCATGAAACTATTGACAGACGTAAGTGAAGCAAGAAGTATGCAAAGATCAGTACCGCATGGAATTTTGGGGTCTTATCCGCAATGGGTATATTCCTAACGTGCTAAGAAATAGGCGTGAATTTATAATAATGATATATGTCCTGACAATTGGAAAAAAACAACTATGAAGGCACCACCACCAACTACAGAGAAATACTAATTACCTTTATAGATCTCCTGATGAAGGTATGTTCGAAAAATCCTTGGTGCTACGTTTACTGGGGTATATTATCGAACAGATTAATATTTTGATTATTTCTTAAGTCAAGCAAGAATTATTTTATCAACAACGGTAGCTACGTAGACATTCAAAATCCAGAAGGTCAGCAGCCCCCACCCCTGCTTTCTAACTTGCCGCTGGGTACGTTCATGAATTAGTTGAATATTATAACTCTACCACATCTAGTTAACCATGCAATTGAATGTGAAGAACTTTTAAATTTTAATGAAAATTTAAAAGTTCTTTATCAAAAATTACGATTATTCAGCCATTTGAGTAAATAAATTGCTATTAATAAATTGAGTTGAATAAATTGCTTGGTTTCTGGAAAGAAATTGGAAGTGGAAGTCTCAAATGAAACAAGAATAAGTGCCTTTTAGCTCAAAACTTTTTCGTCTTCTCCTAAAAATATGGTTGAGATGTCATTCGATTCGGAATCGTATGTAGATACTTTTTGAGAAAAATGAAGATTCGCTTGCAAAAATTACAAAAGTTATAAAAAATCAGCTGAAAAAAAACGGTGTTTGGTTTTTTGCTTATATCTTAAAAACTGTTTGAGATATTTCAAACCTAAAAAAATATTCAAAAAGACGAGGAATTATCCTGAAAAATTTTTTTACTCTTGGTAGTATAGGACTAATATTTATAATTCTTACCGAGGGTTGAAAATACGCCCGAAAACGGGTACTCGGGTTTGCGCAAGCCACGCTCCCTTCGAACACTCCAACAAAAAATATTATTTAAACATGTTAAATATTAAAATTTTAATTTGGAAAAATTCAGGCACTCACAGGATAGATCAGCAAACAATAATCCGCCGGCCGAAAATTTTTATCGCAATTTTTAAATAAGTTATGCATTAGCTAATTAACAATTTCATATAGCTTGAATATTAACATTGCAAGTGCGATAATTGTCAAACTACAAATTTTAGATTGTTTTCCTTTTGTGGAGATGTTCTTCAAAGGCTTTCGGATAGATTCCCTTCGGGACAATTAAAAAATTATTAATCTTCACATTGCTATTGTATTCAGTTTTCAGGCAAATAAAAAATTCAGCCTGTAATTGTTCTGAAATAATAAAGAATTTTTTAAGTAAAACTTCACAAAACCGCATATCCACTTCGAATTAAATATATTCAAACATAAAGTATGTATGTGTATTTGTATGCATGAGCATACAAAAAATTTTACCTATTAATGAAGTTAAAGCGGATTCCTATTTACCACCCATTTTCTCAATTATAATATTACGTATCATCAAAGGCTTCCGTTATATACATTTTTTTTTAATTTTTACATTTTATTTTATTTACATATTCTCGCCCAATTTCTGATACGTTTAACAATACTTAATTCAATTCTTCATTACATGATAATGTATTCAGCACATCCACTGTACTTAACACGACGTATCCACATAATACGTGCGGTGCTCCCAATATGGTAAGAGCGAATCAAGGTAATCGCGCCAGGGGGTACAATCAAAGGCCCCCGTACGGACCTCGTGTCATGTCGCTTGATTGCCGATTGTAATTCGACTTTTCCGCAACATCCGATTTCTTCATTAAGTAAATTGCGTCCGTGGGTTGTGGTAATGATTTTGTTTTTGGTAAATAAACGTAAAGCAGTTTAAAAACGATTCCTTTATATATGACTGTATAACTCGTTCTCGCGGCTTCGCTCGCATGAATGTACGGAATATTTTTTTTTTCAATTTTGATATCGATTCTATCGCTGTCTCGTTTCCAAGCGCGCTGTTAGTCCTGAGAGAGTGTCCATAAAAGCAAGTTGTTCCATTATAGCGGCTTTCTCTAAAGTTTCGAATCGTCAGCGACTGCATAATGTCCAGTCAGCTCGACCCATTAGTTTTATAAAGAGACCATGTGAAAAAAGAAGACGAAGAAGTTGACATGTTGGGTATGGAAAACCAAAAAAAAAAGATGAAAAAGCATGATCGACCAATAAACGCTGAAAAAAATACGTTTCTGATATGGGCACGTACTTAAATTTTTAGCTTGTGCACGACTCATAATAAGAAGCATTTGAAAGTGCCCCACGATCGAAAAGGTTTTTCGCCTAGTCAGCAACTATTTCTATCGTCTATACTCTATAGTATACGAAAGTGGGAAAAATTATATACCATTGTAGAGATAATTTAATGAAAACTAATTCTGTGAGCTTCAAAAAATAGTTCAATGTGACAGAAAGAAGAAAAAAAAAAATATATGAAAATAGTTTTAAAATTTTTCCGATAAAACAACTTGGAAACATCATAGCTTGTGAAAAAAATTGAGGGTCATTTTGTAGGGTAATTTAGAAAAAATGTTTTGACATTAGAACCACCTAGTATATCAAATGAATGAGCTTTTTGTGATAGTTTCGAGTATATATTTTTTATAATTTTGAAGTAAATAATTTTAAGTTATTTAAGAAAATAGATAAAAACTGAACATTCCCCCCCGTAACTCCGAAACTACTATATCTTAATTTTTGAAAAACACAGAAAATAATTCTTCACTCATAGATTACAGAAAAACTTATAAAACCTAAGTTTCGGTTCATTTCAATATAAACTGACAGTCACTAAGTGCGTGAGTGCATACTTAGTGCGTATCGTATTATTTATTTACTTTTTTATATCATAAAAGCATACAAGCGTCAAACTTTGCCTAATCGTAGTACAAACTTAAGGTAAACAATAAATAAAAATTGGCCGAATTTGAGTAGACTTTACAAAAAGATTTTTCAAATGAATTAATGAAAATAATTTCTTTTAGGTATATAACACAAATTATATATTCTTATAGTATGGAACCATCGTTGCGTGAGTCCGACTCGTATTTGGCCAGTTTTTTTTTATAATGTCGCTGATTGTATGTTAGGGGGTAAACTTCAAAACGGCTGAACTGATCATAATGAAAAGTGCAAATCAGACTCGTCCACGAAGGGTTCCGTACCACCGTACAATATTTAACACTACACATTTTTTTGACTGGTGCAATAAAAAAATATACTTATACTAATTATACATTTACATGTATTGTCATTACTAAGATGAAACAAGAAACTCTGGAAAAATACAGGTTCCTTGTAATTAATATATGGGAATAGTCTTTTTATCAGCTTTATTCACAATTTCAGATATAGAGACTATTTCTTTTTTACAAGATATCGCATTAAAAATAATATTTTATTGGCGTATGTAATGATATTCTGAATACATATCGAGGGAATACTAATCAAAATTTATTCATATTTTAGGTCTTTCTCGATATTCCCAGAGGAAACTTTAGGGTTAGAATTATCCCACATAAACTTCATTACGAAAGTTGGAAGTCCCTAATATTTTTGTAGATATCAAACATGCGACAAAAATATATTCAAATGAACCTCAGACGACTGTCGAAAAGTTTGTGGTCCCCAAATTCTGGTGATATCAATTTAGGAGCTCAGCCATGATTACAACGTTTGATCTTTTATTGACTTTAATAATTGTATTATTATAGAATAAGTTGGTTTAAAAGAATAAAAATATGTAACAATTTTTTTTAAATACTCACTCGTACTTAATGAAGCCGTATTTTGTAAACTACGTGACATATTAATATTAAAAAGTATGATCTCGTAAGAATTTTGTTCTTCTATAAATCATTGGCTAGTAAGTACGCCACTTGATTCTAAGGTCATGCGTTTTTTAATTAATGATAACATTAGAACTCTCTTTAAAATAGTGATTTATCTATTTATTATTAAACTCGCGTCTAGTTTGGGAGGTTTCACAGAGACCACAGGACTTCTATGGTAGATACTATCTTTATATAGGTACTTCTGTTACTTCACTGACATCCAACAATCGTTTCATGCGAATTTGTTAGTCTCGATCGAGTTTTCAAAACGTTTGGTCCTTTAATATACTTAATGCTTCACCAATTTGGTCTAGGCACATTTGAATTTCTAGCATAGCCCGTATCGACCCTTCCTTCACACAAATTTGTCGTGTAGAATTATGTCGCCAATCTACTTCCATTCGTTCTTTCCAGATACCCGGGCCACTACGACATACCTTTAACTACTTTAGTCACTTACACAGTGGTGGATTTACCAGCAGGCTGAGTAGGCTGGAGATTTTAGGCGTTTCTTTGACTCACTTTATCTTGCATTTAGAACATAAGAATACTGTAAAAATTAATTGTAAAACTTTAGTAACCTAATTGAATTTCATTGACATCATCAGCCGGAATGTTACTAGATAATGGCATATATTGTTCTTAAGCTGTAATTAAGCGTAATAAAAAATATTTAAGTCCGTTTATCGAGCATGATTGTATAAATACTATTAAGACATACCTTATCCTGCGTTATTAGTAGTATACGATTGAGCTTTTATTAGTTTAGAAATTATTTCTTTGCAATCTTAACTAAATTGTCGGATTATAAAAATAATCTAGGAACTGACACATCGATCCCCTACTTTACAACCATACTAGTTAGGCGAAAAAGGTGGTGCAATTAGGATGATAGTGCACAAATCATGAAGTTACAATTTCAATGTCAAAAAAAAAAAACAAAGGCACTCCGGAAGTGTTGACAGAAATGAACACTTGAATAATTCCGTGTGCATTTTTTGAATAGTTAGGATATATTTTATTGTGCAGGAAATACTTTTAAGCAGAGTGTTTTTTTTATTCATTATTATAAACTACTACTACGTAAATTATATTACAATTTTCGTTTAATGTGCTATTGTAAATGAAAAATAATGCTTATTATTTTACATACAAAAATTCCAATTTCTTACTTAAAACACAAATTTACAAATACAATGCGAAAAGTTCCGACATGAATATATATCTTTGTTGTACGTATATACACAATATGTGTTTATATTATACATAGTCATATTTTATCAATATATTTCAACTCAACTCTCATGTAAACGGGGCCAGTATATGTAGATACTTATATGCAGAGGTGTCGGTTACGGTAACGGTAACAGTGTCGCGAGTTCAATGGTTCTTCCCCATCTCAAAAATGCCCAACGCCTCCAAAATTTTCACTCTAAAAAATATAGGTAATTTATATGAATGTCAACTAGCGTATCGATTGTAAAGTCGGTAAGGGCGGCAAAATTTGAATAGTCCACTGGCGGCAAATATGTAAATCCGCCACTGCACTCATACCGTTCTGACATAGCTATTCCAACTTTCCAAAGACACTTCGTAAATATCGAATTCCACTGCATTAATCCCATTTTCATGTTTCATCTACCACGCGCAACTTTCACTGCCGTACTTAAGCGTAGGGTCAAAGATTCCAACTATGGTTAGTAACATGCGCTACCCACAACATATTTTTGCTATCCGACAGTACGACCCCATTAATATTGTGTGCAGCAATCACTTTCCTTTTAATATCCATATCATGCTTACCGTCCTACGTAAGCAAACAATTCAAATAAACAAATTCATCATCTTGTTCAAATCTTCCACTTCCTATCAATGTATCACGGTCAGATAAACTTTTGTTTCTCTAAAACGTCACGACCTTTGTTGCGCTGACGTTTACCGTATCTTTAAAATGAACGGTTCTTTTCTTCAAAGAATCGTTCATTTTAACTGCCAATTCTTGTAACCCTTGTGCTGACAGGGCAAAGATAAATCGGTCGTCAGTATAAAAGATGACGGGTTACTCACTTATGCTTAGCCAACATTTATACCATTTAAATCATACGACCACAATAAATGGGAATGTACGTAAGATTTAATGTGAATTTAAATTAAATTTAATGTAAAAACGTCAATAGAATAATTTGAACGATAAGAACGAAGAAATAAAGAAAATAAATAATATAAACTATGTCACGTACTTTAAACTAATAAGATCAACATGCCAGATTGGTATTATATTATAGATAAGTACATAATAGATATGTCTTAGAACTGACAACTCATAACACTATAGTACACATTTATATCAATTTAAAGGCAGTATGAACATTCTGATATATAAATAATATCATAATAATATCGGATTTTAACACATACATTTCTAAACAATAAGTATAAAAAATTACAACTCGATGGAAGCTTACAAACATTTATTTCTTATTCTTATAACAGACTTATGCTTGCTGCAGTTACATATTTTTAAATATTTTATTTAGTTTGAAACATTCAAGCAACTTATAAATAACAATAGAAAAAGTATTATTTTTATTAATATAGTAATACAACTCCACCACAGTTTCAATAAAAAATTCGCTCGTGCGTAAATCCAGCGTACTTAGTTTTGCATTTAACAACAAAATAACCATCTGCAATAAAAGTTTACTTAATAAAATATCAGTTAGTTTTTTGGTGATTAAGATACAAATTAAAAACCGGTTTTTTTATATCAATATACTCTAAGCGCACTTTTTTATGCTTGGCTATTGAGGATAACATTTCTCTAAAAGATAGCTATTAAAACTGCTGGTTATAAACTTGTGTCTAGCCAAATTAATTTCAGTCTAAATTGACTGGGCTATAGTGAAGAGAGAAAATATTTTATTTCTTTCCAACTTTTCTTTTTAAATAACGAAAAATGGACGATTCGTAGAAATCCTTAAATGGTGAAGTTACAACGGAGATATGAGATATTATTTCATATCTCCGTTGCCAGAAACGACTTTCATTTGATCAAAACTTTTAATTAACGCGACAAGGTTTTAAAATGGTCACGTTTTTAACAATGATTCATTTTCATACCTAAAAGTTTTATCTACTTTTGTGTCAAATGCTTTGATTATTATAACGTTAATTAATGTACATATGTCATTGCACACCATTTTTATAAAATCGATATTCATAATTTCAGCTACGAAATTCATCTGCAGACCGAAGTAAAATATTTTAACTACAATTCATTTTGAAAATAGGACAAGATTTTGATAACTATTTTGTAACATCATTCAATAATTAATTTAAGAGCATTTCATAATAAACAAAGAAACCAATATGTTAATTTTCAAGTAAAATTTACATTTGTATACAAAATCGTTAAGTTTGTAGGCATTAAATTACTTTCTTGATACCCACAGAAGCAGTTACATACCGTCGATCTTATTATATCTTTCTAAATAATTTCCAATAAAATCAATGAAATTTATCAATAAAAAAAATATTTTATCAAAACTCGATCTTCTTTACGTTATAAAGATTTATTATAAATAAAATTAGTGAGTAAAATTGTGTAACATAATCGTTGTACAATCAACACGTATAACAATATTAGAAATATCAACGTATTGTATATTATGTAGTCCAGATTTTAAGTAAAAAAGTAAGTTTTTTTTAATTAGATAGGTAATTAAGTTCAGTAGGACCCGTAATGTTATTACTATATAAAAAACACATTACCTTAGAATTAAGTGGCGTACAGCGAGTGATTCATAGAAGAAGAATAATGTTCTTATGAGACAATTTTTTAATATTTATATGTCACATAGTTTAAAAAAATTGGACTTGATTAAGTAGGATTAAATATTTTGAAAAAGTACAATAATATCAGAAAAGGGTATTTATGAAAAAAATTCGAAAATCGCGTCCATGCGTAGTTTAATGTGTTATTAACTGTATGACATCAGCTTATTATTTTTTTTTTATGAACACTATACAATTATAGCTACATTTACCATACATTAATTTGGTTTCTTGTTCCTGGGTGAAGAATATCAGTTAACCGAATACCCTAAATATCATTCTCTCATCATGTCCTACACTCAATATTACGACGATATTATTTAGCTAATTCATCTCGCTTTACAGAAATGTTAATTAAAATATAATTTTTTAATTCAAAAACACTACTTTTAAAAATAAATATTACTTTAATTGAGTAAAGAATAATATTTTTTTCTAAAATTGATTTTAACACTTATCCAGTACTTTTGTATTTGACTTTTAGCTACCACATTAATGGATTATTAATAGTTGGAAACTCTGTCAGTGTGACCTTACCATTATTGTTGTTCGACGCGAAAGGATTTAATGAAGTACAGTTTTTTTTTTTAGTGAATTATTTAAATATTACATTTTTACTCAACATTCCCTCATTTAAAGTTTGAACAAGATAATTGTTTTATCTTTTAATAATCATTGTATTTTCTTACAGACTTTAGGAGGTGCAATATTAGCCTTCAATGACAAATCAAACTGAAATTATATATAACCACTTTTTGTTGATTATATTTGATTTTCGTCATTCCTGCATCATCATTCCCTCATGAAAATTATAAATAAGGGATGATTATTATAAGTATTACGAGTAAAGTAACCATGTATCGTCAATATTATTATCCACATTCACCTTGGGAAGGTTTTTTTTTATACCATGTGCAACTAAAAACTTAACGATATCGCAATTTTTTGAAATACAAGAGCCGAAAATAGCTGCTGCGATTTTAAACAAATTCCAAATATTAAAAACTAATTTTACAATGAATGAATTTGTATTCTTGAAAAAAATTGATAATCGTTTTCTAAGTTAACCATACCGACGTATAAATAATAAATACATAAAAGATCACTTTGTCATAATCGACTTTTTTTAGACTATTTTGATTAAAAGTATAAAAAGTTAGGGACCACCTTGTCAACTAAAATAAAGCTCATAAACACTATACATTACATTTTAAAAAAACCACCAATTATGTAAAGTTATATCTTTTATTTTCAATGGTCATTTTCGATTTTTTTTGCCAAACTACCCAAAAACAAATATAATTTTTACATAAAAAATATGCTACATAAAGTTTTTGTTTAAATAGTAAAAAGAAATGATAAGTTTATATGAAATATTCTGTCGTATATTTGTCTCGAAATATCGTTATCTTGCAGAATTAATATACCTATGTGAGAGATTTGAATATAATTTAAGAAGAGATTATTAGGGCATACTCTGTACGCGGAAACAATATCTACCTGAATAAACAGCCTACCACCTTTTCAAATTCGCAGGTTGCGTATTTTAATTATATCACTTCGAAAGAAATGGTAGAATTTAAATCCTGTGACGAGTAGGGTGCTGTCGTATCTATTCACAAGTAACACAAAACACCATTATAAGAAACATACAATGGCACGAGCTCACGCACGAAGCATTTTAAGCAAATTTGTTATAATTGTATATCAACTGTATAACTTTTGTATTGCTTTTTTAAGAGCAATTCGGGCCCCAATATATGCATGATTGAGCTTTATAAAGGCTGCTTAGTAGCATTACAATTATTGCACAAGTCATTATTGTAGAACAAACCGCTACATTAAAGCATTTTTTGCTACTATAGCACAGCTATTGTAGAGTCTTATTAATTACAATGTCTAAAGGAAAATGTATTCTTAATGCTAATCGTTTTATTGCCTTTGTAGAAAAGAATTTCTCAATAGATTTAAAACAATGTTATATATGTAAATTAAAATTTTAATATCTGTTTAGTGCAGTGAGCAATGAATAAGATAATTGAGTTTTACTGAAAAAAATAATATTTAATGTTAAGCAAACTTTATTTCTGTTTTTGGGCGAAACTTAGCTGCGAATATCAGTTTACTGTAAAAACATATATATGTTTGAGGTAATATTTTCAAGCGCCCTCGTGAAAAAGCTTTTTATTATAAAGATGTTTTAAAATTAAAATCGACTTTCAACATGTTTTTACTAACTTTAAGCTCTTATCTTAGTTTTAACAAATAAAATCGCTTCTATAGGTATCGTGCATAAAATAAAATCATATGAATGCTGTTTTAATCAGATTTGAATAACTTTAATCATTTCCGTAAGAAGAGTAAACAAAGCAAACATTATAAGGGAACATACCCATACTACGTGACCCGTTTACGTCTTCAAAATACCACGATTAGTCACAGGACGGGAAGGGGCTTAAGGCTTTATCACGTAGTCAGAGAATTTTCGCGCTTTTTCCGGAGATGTATTCAAATTATGACGCGCAGCGTTTAACACTTTTTTAAACTCACAGATGGCAACATTAACGCAAATATGCCGGGACTCCAGTTGATTTAAAACTGATAGTTTTTGTACTCACTAAAAAATTATGTCCTTATATAGTATTCTATTTGTAGTAAAACGTAAGTACCTGTTACAATATGTTTTTACATAAGTTTTTTCTCATTGATTATATTAACTTTCTGTTAGCAAAAGAAAATGATTTAAAATCATATTTATGAATTACTACGTGAAAACTATGGGTCTCAACATATACTACAGTTGGTCACCGAAGAGGGGGGGGGACTTGTGAAATATGGGTCACGTAGTATGGGTAAGTTCCCTAAATGTTTTAGTCATTCAACGAAAGCATAGTAATGCTGTTAATTTTACTACATATCTAAAAAAAGTACTTGATCTTATTAGCAAAGTACAATACAAATTAAATAATTTTTATACCATCGGTTTTTTTAATTTTCTTCCAATCGTTTTCATCCTTAGCGACAACATAACAAGCGTACACAACAAAACTTCTCAAAGTATTTATATAACCACTCGCAAATTTTAATTACGATCTAATTATTACTTGCAATATTAAGAATACGTTTCTTTGTATCAAAATATGACTGAAATCTTTATTGAAACAGAATATGAAGATAGCAGAGTTATAATTTTATTATTTATTCAATGTTATTATAGGACTATCATTAAATGAACATAACCACAGATCATTAGAAAGTTTTTAATCTCAAAGACACACCATGGCAAGGTGATATTTCGTAATATTTCGTAAATTCTTATTTAATGTATTTTCCATTAAATTACTAATACAAGACTATATATAATCTTTGTATAAGTGTAAAAAGTATTAATTTGCTGTACATTTAAAATACTTTAGTAAGAGTTTTAATCCATGTAACTTTTTCTTTCGGAGTATAGCATAACTTTAAGCATTATGAGACGAACAATACATTTAAAATAAAATAAAAAACCTAAATCCACGCAAAACACAATGATAAATGTTAATTATACAACGCGCACTACCTCAGTCGTAGGTATAGGTAGGTAAGAGGAAAAGCTTTTTCGTATATCTTACGTAAAAAGTTGCAGTAAAATCTTTTTGGTTGTGCGATTTACATCTGGCTAGTTTTGATACCATTAAAAAATATATATTTTAATGTTCAAACATATAAATGTTAATACATTACGTTTAATTATTATAACAATACTAGCTTTTTCCCGCAGTTCCGTCCGCATGGACTACAATATTTAGACCATTTTAGAAAAGCTGATTGGGTTAATTCATATTTTTCCCATACGACCATTCTAAATGACCTCCCTAATGTATGAAAGATAATACTACGGAGAGGTCAAACTGTATCTCTAGTTCAACACAACCGAATTAGATGAAACATGGTTTAGATGTTAAGTTGGACCCCCAAACTACCGAAATGTGAAAACCTCATCAAAATCCATTCAGCGGTTTTTGCGTGTGCGGTAACAAACATACAGACAGACAAAAATTATAAAAACTGTTGCCTTAGCTTCTGTTGCTCTTATAAAGACCCCCCCACGTCAGTTTTTTTATACATCTAATGTACACACATCGGCCTGTTGCAATTTTATTATATGTATATAGAATCAACGAAAATGTTGTCACTCAGCATAAATTATGGTAGTGGTCACTACTACAATGCTGGTCTCTCCGTGACACCTAGCTCGTGTGTAATGGCAATCGAGTAGCATCGCTGGCATCAAAACAAAACAATCATATACGATCAGGAAATGAAATCAGTTAATGTACATACTTACAAACATTAGTATCACCGGAAGTATACAACTATATGCGGCTGAATATGTGGTCTTATACATCTTTTATCTATAAATAGCTTATCAGAACTATATGAACAATGAAGAAATCATAGATGATCCCGTTTCAAAACGACCTTTTATATAAATTTCTTTTAAACTTAGTAAATAGGCTTTTAAGGACTTTTTTGAAATAGAAGGCAGAGCTTGAATTTCTAATAAGTGTTGGTAAGTCGTTTCAGCGTTTCGTGACGGCGTAACGGAAACTACCACGAAATGCGGTCGTTCTAAAACGTGGACATATCAAACGAAGAGCAAAACAAATATGGCGATCAGAAAAAACAGAGCTTCTCATGCAAATATGAAGGTACTTATTTTTTATAATACCAAAAACAAGTGTAACAAAATGTAGACTACATCGTGATGGCATGTTCATTATACCTTATTTATTGATATTAGATGATATATGGGGTCGTCAAGGAATATGGAAACAATAGTGAATACATGCATTTTATATATGTTGTAGAAGCTTTTTAGAATGGGCAGGAAAGCATTCTCCAAACTGTGTCAGCATAATTTAATTTGAAGAGAACGAAAGAATCATATAGTTGCATTTTGAGATCAGTGATTAGGTAATTGCGTATTAGATATAATACAGAAATCCTGTAAAAGCGGTCCTTAAAAAGTTTTTCTACACGTTTTTCAAAACTGAACAATTCGTCTATCTGTAAATCTAAGTTTCGAGTTTCGGTAACTTTTAATCGGAAGGCCTAACAGCTGTATAGAACGATTAAAGTAACTAATTTTAGTTACTTAGGTTTTTAAACCAGCAATGAGAAAGTTTTCTTTTTCTGAATTCAAAACTAAGCTGTTCATTTCACACCAACTGGCTACCCGTTTAAATCTTAATTTAATTTATTTAAGGCTAAAAAAGTTTAGTTAGGTTCATAAGATATTTAAAGCTGTAAATTGTCGACGTACAAATGATATTTACAATTTTAATATTATGTATGATATCCGCACTATTCAAAATAAAGAGTGTTAGTCCAAGAATAAAACCCTGAGGAACTCCGCGAGTCAAAGGCTTAGCAATTGAGAAAGCGACTGAGCCATTAATATTATGAAGTTTAACTAATTACGAACGACCACTGAGATAACTATCAAACCATCTTGTCACAAAGTTATCAAAACCATAAAAAAAAATTGATAAAAAAAAAGATGTATTGATAGTATCAATAGCTCTTGAGAAATCTAATAATGTCAAGATTGTTCTGTTGCCAATATCCTTTGCAGCCAAAATGTCGTCCGCAACAATAATTTAAGCCGTTGCAGTGCAGTGAATTTTTTTGAAACTAGATTGTTTATCAGGACGAATTCTGTTATTTTCTAAACAGGAAGTGAATTGTATACAAACCGCCTTTTCCACTATTTTCGACAAAAATGGTAAAATACTCATGGTCGTAAATCTTTAACTTGCTTCGATTGATTCGTTTTTGGAACTGGTTTTATTATAGTTGTTTTCCCTAAAGGCGGGAACGTCATTGTTTTAATAGATGTATTAATTATAGCAGCGATTAAGATTAATATTTTTAGTAAGTTAATATAATCATATATTTCGATATGCCATCCGTCCCAGTCCCATTCGAAGAAAAGGATAGAATTGTTTTGAGAATAACATTTTCATTAATAGGAAGTAGTTAAAAACTTGTGAACAATATCTATGGAATTAAAAATAACTTAACCAAGAAATATTTATATTGATTGTGTTTATCATGTAGAGAAAGAAATTATGATCATTAAGAACGTCAGAGTTATTAAAATTAAGTGGTATCTCCACAAATTCTTGTTTAACAATAGCTACATTTTTTTTCCTTTTTTCCATAGTAGTTGGAGTTATTTTTTGAATTATTAATATTCTTACTGGAATAAGCCTTCTTTTCAGAATTTAAAGCTTCTTTTGCAATTTCGGTAGTTAAGTTAATATTAATTACTCGACATTTGAAAAATAAAAATAAAAGGTAGGAACGATATCCCGCCATTTTAATAGTGTCAAGGATGAAGCTCCTTTTGGTCGACTGGTTAAGGATAAAGTCGATGTTATTTCGAAAAGTAGAGCAAGAGTGGCATATTAGTTCTTACAACAAAGATGAAGAGCTAGGAAATTGACCACAAAACAGGTTTAACCCATTTGAAAAAAGCTGGATATACAAAAAAGCTCGATACTTAGGTCTCACACAAGCTCACTGAAAGAAATCTAATGAATTGTGTACTCATTTGCGATTCTCTATTGAAACTTAATGAAACCAAACCGTTTTTGAATAGATTGTACACTGTTGATGAAAAATGGATTACAACAACAATGTGGAATAAGGTCATGATCAACAGGCAAGCAAGCTCCACGTACTGTAGCGAAACCCGGATTAATGCGCAATTGGAATTGGAAGGGCATTATTCATTATGAGCTTTTACCACCGGGCAATACCATCAATTTGGATTTCTACTGCCAACAGCAGATGAAACTCAAACAAGAAGTAGAGAAAAAACGGCCGGAATTTATCAACATAAAGGGTGTGGTTTTTCAGCATGATAACACCAGATTATACACGTCTTTAATCACTCAGCAAATATTGAGAGTGTTTAGTTAAGTAGTGCTAATGCGTCTATCGAATCATAATATAGCCCTGACTTTGCACCCTCAGATTTTCACCTGTTTCGACCTTTACAAAAATCTTATCTAATGTAAGGTTAACATCAAGAGAGGACTATCAAAACTACTTGTCACAGACTTTTGGTCAGAAGTCTCAAAATTTCAAAAGAATTATGGTATTACTTACAAAAGAATTATGCAAAAGAATTATGGTATTACTTACAAAATGGCGACAAGTTGTTAAACAAAATGGTATATATTATTGTACAATAACTAAATGTAAATAAAATATGACAATAAATTATTTTGAATTTGTATATAAAATACGAAAAAACTTATTCCCCCACTTTATATATAGCATATAAAGCGACATCGATAATGCGCGAATGTGAACACTTATTTTATCGCTTTGTATCATAATATAAACTTAACTTTCTTTTTTTCACTCCCAAGACGTCAGAATATTGTATAGCTCTCTTTTTTCTTCTCTTTATGTTATATCTTTCTACTCTCTCATGTGAATAAATGTGCATAAACGTGACGCTACCTAATTTCACTTTTCATTTTCATCCGATTATCGATTATCGAATCGATTGTTGTACGTACTGATATCACACTTCGACCATTCAACGTGGATTCGATGAAGATGGTTGCAATATATTTATTTTTTCATTCCTTTCATAGCCAATAACTTGCGAAGTGGGCGGGTGACGGCTAGTTTAGTTTTAAGCACGGAAAGCACTATTTCATACATTGTTTATATTCTAAACTTCAATAACAAATTAATGACATTTATCTAGTTTCGCGAGGAGCTTTTATCAAATGCTCCAATAATTATAGTTATAATTCAGAAAGAAAGCGTATCTGTATGCCATAATATATCGATCATAGTTTAAATGTTTTGATACGATTTACAGATTCTTGTGAATTTCTTGAAAAACATTTTTATTAGGGTCACCCTATGAGACAAAAAAATATTTGTATAGTTTGAAGTTTGACGGTTTGTTTTGTAATGTGGTGTGGTATTTTAGTTTGACTGATAGTTTCTTAATTTTTTAATGTCCGTGGTACATTAGGTATATATAATTACGCTTACAACATGACTCAACAAACGCAGACACAGACACAAAACTCAATTATTGAATATAGCCTGGACCAATCGATCATACCCTCTATTTGGGGCCGTCTATACTCCGTTAATGTCTCGATTAATGGGAAACTGTGTTGGTGTACCACCAGTCAAAAATATAAAGAGTATTATGGTATGAATATATTTCTTTTCTTGCGTAGACATACGTGTAATAGCCTAACAGTATTGTTAAATTTTATCGGGATTTTTAAACCGTGAAGACTCCTACATAGTTATATTTTAGATATATTGTAATTGGTGTTTAAGAGATCTGATCTTCCTATATTAATCAACCTTTTGTTTTAGTATCGAAGAAATGTATGAAGTATAATAATTACGATCTTATAAATTTTATGTATATAATCTTCCTTACACAGATTTAACTGAAGCGGAATTTACTGCAGGGAGAGCCTTAGATTGCTTGCTTATTATAAATAAAGACTTAATTAGGGATGATATTATTAAAAATGTCAGCAAACAACACTTCACTATAAAAAGAGACATGACGTGAGTAATAATTATATGGCTTGTTTAGGTTGTGTTTTCTTTTCAATCAATTTTAAAATTGCAATTTTATTTGTGTTCTTGTAGTGATCCTCTCAGTCCAGCTATAATCACTGACAATTCCTACAATGGTACCTTTGTTAACAGTACCAAAATTGGTAAAGGTAATAGTAGAGTACTAGATGACAATGATGTGATTTCCATAACACATCCTCTAGTCAAAAGTTAGTTTATCATTTTTTCTTGTCATTTAACAATTTTTTTTACTGAAAAGGCATTTTTAATGATTTGTATTCTTTTTCAGTATTCATTTTTAAATTTGAAATTAAAATAGAAGAAGATAATTTACCAAAAGAAATTTCCCAAAAGTATTTCATATCAAGAACACTGGGACAAGGAGCTTGTGGAATTGTAAAATTAGTTTACAATAAAGTAAGGCATGATGTTTAACAATATTTTCAAAGTGCAATAACCTCTGTTTTAAAATCTATCTTTTTTTTTTTAGGAAAAGTGCACAAAACATGCTATGAAAATAATAAAGAAAGGTCGCCTAACTACTGGCCAAGTGACTGACTTAAGTCTCCCTGAAAAAATTATGAATGAAGTAAATATAATGAAAGCTGTAAATCATGTGAGTTTTATTGAATGTTTTCAATAATTTTAAAGAACTTGAAATTAATACATTGAAAATATTGCTATCATAATTTGTTGCATAGTTTAAACTTTAAGTAAATACAATATTGTTTAGAGATCATGAGATAATTTGCATGAATATAATATAGGCTTGTGGAAAAGGTTTTTTTTTTATTTCATATACAAATTCAAAATAATTTTTCATTATATTTTATTTACATTTAATTATAATATATTTATATATATTTTATTTTATTTTCATTATATTTTATTTACATTTAATTATAATATACTAGCTGGCCCGGTAGACATTGTTCTGCCCTTTTTTGTTTAATCTTGCCCGTATAACTAATGCCTGTAACTGCACCAGCATGGACGTATAATGAATTTCTTCATCTTTTGTATCAATTGATTTCTAACTGAATACCTGTATCGCTTTCGATTCTGCAGCTGGTCACACATTTGTTTGTAATCCTGACCCCACATCCGTTTTCGACCCCAGTTCCATTCTCCGTTTCAGTCCCGGTCCAGCTTGCGATTCAATTCCTATCAGATTCTATTCACGTCCCATTCGCAATTATCTGCCCCACCCCACTTTCAATTCCGATTTCTCTACCAGTCACAATTTTGACCTAGACGAAGGCGGGTAAATGTTAATATCGAAATCTATTTATACATAAAAAGATTTGACTGATCATTATGAATATCGGTATATACATGTCGGTTGAGCGATACGGAAAGCGGTACATCGCAGCGCCACCAGATGGCAAGTTGCGTCAATGGGGATATCATAAAAACTTTCTCCATGAAAAAATACATGTATATACCAATATTCATAATGAACGGTCAAATAGTTGCTGAATTTATTGATTTCATATATACATACAAACATCCTTTTATATATATAGACATTATATTATTGTGATATATCATAGTGAAAAACCACACCCTTTCTGTTGATCAATTCTGACCATTTTTTTCTCTACTTATCAGTTGTTGGCTGTAGAGATCTGAATTGATGGTTTTGCTCAGGCTAAACAGTAAAAGTTCATAATAAATAATACTCTTCCAATTCCACTATACTCATAGCATCAACTTTTGTGAGTTAATTCGGGTTTTGCGATAGTCTGTGGAGCTTGCTTGCCTTTTGACCATGATTATTTTCACATGTTGTTGTAGTTAATCCGTTTTTCATCATCAGTGATCAATCTTTTCAAAAATGGTTCAATTTCATTACGTTTCAATAGAGTTGAAAGCAAAGGAATAGACGATTCATTCGATTTTTTTCAGTAGGCGAGTGTGGGACCCAGGTATCGAAAATTTTTGTGCGTTCAGCATTTTTGAAATGGGTCGAAACTGTTTTGCGGTCAATCCCCAACTCTTCAACTATGTTATAAGAACTAATATGCTGATCTTGCTATATTTTTTCCAAAATAGCATCGACTTTATCTGTAACAGGTCGACCAGAGCGAGGTTCATCTTTGACATCAAAATTGGACTGGAAATGTATTAAACCAGTTTTGTACTAGTCTTACCGACACAGCATTAGGTCCATAAACATCAAAATTTCTTTTCACAACTTGTGTCACATTTTTCCTTTTTTTATAATAAAACTTCAAAATTTATCGAATTTCTAGGTTACATTCACTCATATTGGTGGTCAGAAAAACAATAGATGAATGGCGAGATACCATTTAACTTTTTATTTTTCTTCTTTTAAAATGTTATCTATTTAATGGTATCAATACTAGCTAGATACAAACAGCACAACCAAAGAGATTTTACTGCAACTTTTACTTACATAATACAAAAAAAAAATTTCCTAACGTAATATACCAGCTTTCAATTGCTCACTTCATTAGGCTTTATGGTTTATGAAAGTAAATAAAAACTGTTAAATTTACATGGAATCCAAAAAATAAATAATGCTAAATCGTCTATAAATGATTCTGTGCCGAACAGTCGAATCCCTGGCCGATAAATCTAATAGTTTTTAATTTATGCTTGGACAAATAAAAACTGTTTTCATTATTTGAGGTTTTCTTAATAAAATTATACTAGGTATTATTTGCATTTAAAATGATAATGTTACATAAGATTTGCAAATTATACATTAAACTATAAACAATAATAGTACATAACTTAGTACATTTAGGATAAGATTAATCTAGACTTAATTATTATAAAATATTTTGGTTAAGTTTCACTCTCTATATAAAATAATTTTTACAGCCCAACATTGTATCAACTGAAGAAGTGTTTGACACACCTGAGGCAGTATATATTGTATTGGAACTAATGGAAGGTGGGGAATTGTTTGACAAGATTATAAAACACGGTCGGCTCGCTGAAAAAGTGACTAAGTTCATATTCAGGCAGATGGTGCTAGCCATTAAATACCTTCACTCTCAAGGCATCACTCACAGAGACCTTAAAGTTAGTTTTTCTTTTTTGGGATCAGGATTTAAAATGTGACAAATGATGTGTTTAATTAAACAAATTAATAATGTCAAGTTTATTTGAAGCTATCTTCTAAGTAAACATTTCATTTTTTTATCTATGTTATATAATTCTGTTCCCATAATCCATTTACAATTATTTCAAAGGATTTTAATCTGATAGGGAATTGTCAGAATGTTGAAATAGTAAATAGATTTGACATAATAAAAATTGTGATGTGAACCACTGGTTTGTATTCTTATATTATAGAGTGATCTTCACAGATTGTGCAAATGATGCACACTGGCTTTTAATGGATAAGGTCTTATAATCTTTGGATCTATCCAACATTACATTACATTGCAAATACCATTTTAAACTATTGCATTATGTTACCCTATAGCCTAGTACAACCTGTAGAAACCTGAAGTGTTTAAACAAAATGTAATTGGATAATTTTAAACCATTGAGTCAGTTGTCCTTGTGTTATAGAGTACTAAACAGGTTAATAAACAACCACATAAATATGTAAAATGCTCCTTTTCACAATATCGAAAATAACATACATGTCCTGTTGATTCAGTGAAATATTAAATTAAAATATAAATATTAATGAAAAATTGTGACATTTATTAGAACTTTATTTCAAGCCAAACATATATTTGTCTACATCATAATTAAAAATATGAATACAAAACGCTACTAATGGGAGTTCATTCAAATGTTTTGAATCATAATATACTTGATGCTATTTTAATATAATTCATAGAGATATGGACAAGAATTTGAATATAAAAAAAAAATCTTGTAACATTTATAATAGACTCTTCACTATAAAATACGCGCAAGCGCGGCCGCGATGTTGAAAGGGCGGTAATATAAAACTTTATGAATATGGCTCGACAACAAAGAGGTTTAACTTTGATTAACCCAGATAAGCCTGAAACTAAAATTTTCTGAAAATTTTGAAAAAGTTACATTATTTAGTTTATTAGATCTTATGCAACATAAAAAAAATTATAAAAAAAAAATTAAGTGTAAGGCTTTCAGGGAAACAGCCGTCCTATATGTAGGACAGTAGGATAATAAGAGGAAATAAAAGACCATTTATGACAAAACAGAATGTAATCAAAAAGTGTAGTTTATTAGATAACTATTGATTATATTACCCATTGTTATATGTAATTTACTAGATTAACACTATTTATGAATGATATGTTTCAAAACACTTGACACACACTCCAACATCACATTTCTTGCAACGTGTCAAACATTTTTTGTGACATTGACGACAGTGTGTTTGCTTCGATTGAGGAATAACCAGATGATTCATTTGGTCTTTACGACTATCAGCATGTTCATGATGGGAGGGTCGGCTAGGCCCTCTTTGGCATTTTTCTGTTTGATTCAAGCAATTGCTACCCTTCTGCGAAAGCCAAGATGATCCAGTTTTCCATGATTTATTTTATATAACTGCCATGCATTATGTTCGGCAAGATCGATCATGTGTGTGAGCAACGGCATGTACCATTTCTTACCTCGTATACCAATTCGGTAATGTGAAATATTTTCATCAGACCGATCCACTCCCATATATTTGTTATAGATGGACACCATATGTGGTTCTTCTATGACAATGTTTCTCTTTTCACTTTGTGAGAAGCGATTGTTTAGGATTTATTCCTACAGCATTAGAAGCAATACTGAATATATTATTGTCATGCCATTTAGCAATAATGAACGTGTTGTCATGTGTCGTTCTGTAATCGACAGCACCACGTTCCTTTTTCAGTAACTCGATGTAATCAGAGGACAACTAGATGTCCTGTTTTCTCGAACTGTCCCAGTGCAACGAAGGCCTTCTTTGTTATCTCTTCCAGCAAGGGCGTCCCAGTAAAAATTATCAAAACTACGTGGTAAGGAAGGTCGAAGCCACGTGAAATCAGCAATACAGAAAGGAGAACAACGCTTGCACCCAGCCCCAATTCTTTATATATTGGATTGCACATAGTTGTAGCACCTTGGTATGGTTCCATCCATAAAACATACCCTAACCGTGTAGCACCAACCCAAGCTTTGAACCCGTACCTAATAGGTTTACCTTTTATGCTGTTTGCAGCCATGTCTACCATAGTAGGGGATCATGGCCTCATCTACACTGTAATGCTCTTCAAGAGGAGAAAACTCTAAGAACTTTTATTTAGAAGTGTAACTAGCGTACTTTGTGTATTTGTCTTGCAAATCCAGATTATCATTGACATGAAGGTGGCGAAAAATAAAGTCAAATCTATCCCTAGTCATAGCCGAGCTGATCAATTCATTCTTTGTATCTTTTCCCAATACATTCTTCTACGGGGAGCCATGAATAACCACTAACCAACAATATGCCGATGAAACATTTCATATCTCAGTGGTTATGTCTCCAGGCAAATTCTTTTGACAGCATATTTGCTCTCTGACACCAACAACGAAATAACATCTTCATCTAAGAAGTTTTCAAACCACTCAATTGGCGCTTATCTTGGCAAGCGCCTTGAACATCTGGCCAATTCACGGGATTTTTGCCAAGTCCCGTTTTCTCCATGTAGGTACGCCTACGTTTAGTTCGACCTGTAGAATCAGAAGGTTCTTCTTCTGTATCACTCACCATAATCTGCCCTGAATCATTACTTCAGCCGGTTGAAGCAGAATGTTTCGTGGCAAATTATTCAAAGTTACATTATCTTCACCCGAATCTTCGTCAGTGAGACAGTCAGGATCAACAGGAGGAGGTAGAATACATATCAGTCGTTCTCTATAATCTTCTTCATTATCAGAAACATTTTCTAAAGCATCTAAAATTTCCGCAGCTAACGGTCTGTAAAGAAAAGTTGTATTATTGTACTAAAATCATGTATATTATCCTACTGTCCTATATATAGTACGCTAGTATTTGTAACAAGTTATACGTAATTTATTTATATTATTTTGCTAGAATATTTATTTAGTACAAAAGTTAAGGTTATCAACTAGATATTAACACAAAACAACTCACGAGTAAAATATAACTTTTATACATACCTGTCATTTGCCATGTCTGCACACACTTTTATTACACACTTATAAGGTAAAATATAAGGTAAAACTGTTAAAATAACTGTCTTTTTATTTTTTCTAATAAAGCTGACACGTTTCTTACTGCAAATCATAAGACTAAATAATCTTAGATAAGGAGGGTATTCTGATATTTTTTTTTATTTCTACTGTCCTAAATATAGGACAGTAGGCTTATCTGGGTTAACAGTGAAATTAAATGAAAAAATAATTGATGGTACTTAATTAGTACATTCGACAATGGAAGTGCATAATTGTATTCAACTGTGAGGATGGTTGAAATGTTGTGACTGTCCACAAGCTGGGAATAAACAGAGCTTGTTGAGAGGTTAGGATAACTTTATTCACTATAGAACTAAAGTAATCAATATTTTATTAATAACTAAAATAAAAAATTGTAAACTTTCAAAAAATGCATATTCTACATTTATCAAAGTTTACTCTCTTGCAGCCAAAATTTTTAAAATGAGTATATAGTAATAATTAATATGTTAATATTGCAAATAATTGTATACATAAATTTTGGAACTTAGTGTAAATACTGACTTTTATAATATATTTAACATGGTCAATTTGTCAAAATCGACCATCTCATACATATCTCTTAACCCACAAATACATTTTGCTGATCGAACAAAATTTTGTAAATGTTCTTGTTTTGTTGCTTTTATTAGTTTTCAATGGTATTCCAGACAAGGCTTTGGAAAACTGATATAATAATACAAATTCTGTGAAAACGATTCACTGCCATGTATCACTGCAACTTATCTCACGATGTTTTTGTTCCTTTTTTTACTGATAACGTGATATTTGTTTCGATAAAAATGATTTTAATATTGTCAATTGACAAGCGATTGTCACAGCAATACTGTCAGAGGAAATGTCTAATATAACTATTACTGAAGTCACAGATGAAATGAATTAAGTTGTGGCAACTTGAAGTTAATATTGAATTTTTGTATTTAATGAAAATAAATGTATATTAAATAAATAGCCATCATTTTCTGTAATAAAATTCGTCATATTTAATTTTTCCATTATACTATATTTAGTTCCTGTCGTAATCTTGTCTTTAATGCATATTACTTGTACAAACTCGATGTTTCACATCTGCCAGGCGTCTCATAATGGCTCACATTTTTTTATTATATCTTTCTATTTATAGAAATTGTACCAATCATTATTAAATAAAATTGAAATAATTTTTTGGTTTTATTAGAATTGGAAATGTAACATGGCAGAAGTTAAGCCATGCACACAAGACACTTAATCAATATTATTTGAATATTTTCTGAAAAAGAACTATAACTTCTATAGAATAATAATTTTCATATATATACATAAAATATTACCTTTAAAATTGATTTCACTATAAATATTAATTACAGCCTGAAAATGTGCTACTGGAGAGTGAAGAGGATGAAACTGTGGTGAAGATCAGTGATTTTGGCCTAAGCAAATTTGTAGGTGAAGATACTTTTATGAAAACTATGTGTGGCACACCCCTGTATGTAGCGCCAGAGGTCTTGCGTGCTAATGGCAAACACAGCTATGGCTTTGAGGTAGACGTGTGGAGTTTGGGAGTGATCCTATTTGTGTGGTGAGTTATATTCAACAGGAGTTTTGTTGTAATTATATAATTTGTCTTTGATTATTAATTTTTAAGGTTTAATAGGTTGAGTGATCTGGTTAATTCCACAGAACACTATTGTTCCATTGATGGAATAAGAACATTCAACATATTCATAGAACCATTAATTGTAGGAGTTAATTTTAAAATAAAATAATGTACAATTCTAATAAAAATATGTACAAACCTGACAAAGATTCAAAAAAGTTTGTACTGTCATCACGTGCAATACAGTTGAATATATTGAAGTCGTAATAATTCTTTAATAGGGTCTCCATTGTTCACATACAATTGTTCAAAAGATATACCATTTAATGAAACATTGTACAGATTTTAAAAATATATAAATCCATTTAGATCTGAAATCAATTTTAACTGGTGATATAAATGTGACCAACGGCACAAATAAAACATTTAACAAATTAGTTATATATTGTCCAAAGCAAGAAGTGTGACAGTTTTACCAAAAATAAATTGTGATCATCATATTTAAAATATGCACAAGCTTTGAAAACTTTTTTTACTATGCTTATTATTAATCCCAATATAAATAAAATTGAAAATACAATGAAAACATTGTGTGTATAAATTATTTATGTAAATTTTAGCTTGGTGGGTTACTTGCCATTCTCAGCTGAATACTCTGGAGCAACATTAAAAGATCAAATTATGTCGGGACGATACCGGTATGCGCCGACTCACTGGAGCAATGTGTCTGCGGGCGCGTACCAACTCGTGCGGCGTATGCTCACTGTTCGAGTTGATCGGCGAATCACACTCGATGGTATACTACAACACTCTTGGATGCAGGTAGATTTCTAAATATATGACTCTGTGTATTATTTTAAGTATTCTGTAAAACGAGTGCATAAGATATACTTATAATTTCTAATTGAAATAGTAAAGATACCGAATTGATTGGTTTATCGATACTGCCACAGCATTGAAAAATGTGCCTACATCACTTTCAAAATTAAAATGTTACAGTATTGAATTATCAAAAATATAGGCAATACTATTGATGTAACTAATGCCTTTTATAAACAAAACAGATTTGAATCTTTCTTTTACAAGTCATTACATTTTTTTGTAATTGCTTTCCCAGGATGAAGATGTGATAATTCGAGTTGATACATTGCTTAATCAAGCAAAAACGATAAAAAGTCTCAAGTGTATGACAGTATCATCTGCCTCTTCTACTACGTCTAATGAAGAAAATAGTAAGGTAGTTATAACAAATGCTAAACCAAAAAGAGCACTGAGCAACAGTTTCAGTACCTGTGAACCTTTACCCAAAAAGATGAGACGTGCACTGTATCCTTCTGAAGACAACAATCACATCAAGGGATCATGAACATTACTTAGTTTATCATTATTCTTCTATTTGGGCTGGTTAAAATTATTTTTAACCCACTTGTATTGTAATTGTAAGATAATCAGTGTGAAGATACCATCATTAAAATTATAAGGAAAATTTAAAGATTGAAATAAGATACTTACAGCAAGTTGCATCAAAAGATAAGTACTCAAATCATAAAAGTAAACTTATGATTAAACAGATAATGTATGGACTGTCGAGTCCTACAGTTTACAAGTTACATTTCATCTTTTAGTGCAACCTGTTTATAATGTAACAGCCCTACTATAGTTATGTTCAAAGACTAATAGAGGGTTTTTTTTTTCACTTCATGTGCAACTCATTAGAAATATAACTGAAAGTCATTGATTTTTTTCTTATTGATTATAATGGGTAAAGTACTTAATGAAAATTGAAGCTATGACCAAACATAGAAACTGTGTTTTTGGGCCAGTAATGAACAAGGAAAGCCCAAAAATAGGTACCTAAAATGAACCAATTGCAGACTGTAACTAATCTTGGCAAATGCTAAAAAGAATGTTTGAACAGTTATTTACAATTTAATTTTTTTTTATTTTAGGAAAATATAAACAAACCTAACTTGTGGATTAAGGTCACACCAATACAAAATTTAAAACAATTATATATGTATGACGTGTATAAATACAACAAAATCAAAAACAGATTATAATTATTTCATTACATAAAATTTATTAAGATATAAAAATGTATTTTGTGGAACTTCATTCAAAAAATAAGTGGCATAGTTTGGTGATTGATATTTAAAATTGATGTAAATTCTTTGCAACAATACAAATGATAAACAGTGACTAAGCAATGGAGGTATTAATTTTGTGAAGGTCTAACATAGCAACAGCGAAAAAAACATAATAAGCTTTCATCAACTCTTTAAAACACCTTGACTTTGTAATTTCACCCAAAAATTTCATTTTTTCTCTCATAAATAAGATATGCACTATTCTTATATCATTTCAACTAATGAAAAATATTAAGTATTATAAGTTTGCATATATTAAGTATTGTAAGTTAGAAAAAAACATTCCTATTGTTTTCAACTTTTTAAATAATGTAGCTGATGCTAGTGAAAAACCAGTTGTAAAAAGAATATTGTAGAAAGAGAAGTGTTAAGAAAATATTTTTTTGCATGTTTGACATAAAACATTCCTATATGTGTACCTTTTATTTAGAATTTGTAGTATTAATCGGAATGAAAAATGTGACGGGTTTTAGCATATAATTTATGTCCATGTGTTAAATGACAAGATTTTTCTTCTATGTTTCTTAGATTTTATTGTAGTGTTACCAATGTTTTTAATGTCATTCTGTGATTTGACTACCAAATTTCTGAATTGTTCATGTTTTTAATTGTTGTTTTTTTTTTGTATATTATTGTAATTCTCTATTATATACAACAAAACGTGGTTGCAAGTAGTGATTTAGACTTTTATCTTAAAATGTAAGAAGTTTGAGTATAGAAACAAAAATTGGTTTTAAATATTGTCATAGCCTTAGTAAATAGAAAAAATGTGGGGGACAAATAATCATCATTATTTAAAATTTGTCTGGTCTTTCATATAACAGCACAGTGAGAATGGATCTTGAGAATGTTAAGACCCAAATATTTCTTAAACTTTATAAATAGTTTATAAATGATCTAGTGGTTTTTTCCACCAAATTCATAACTAGCTCCATTTTACCGCCAAATACCTCATGAACCTAGCTCACTTTATAGTACTTATATTTTCTATTCATAATTATCAATTTCTCAAGACAAAAATATTTTGAAGTGTATTCTACATATGCAATTTTCTATTTTAATTACCTTTACATAAAATAATATGAAATAATAAACATGAAAATGCCATATTTATAGAACATAATAGGAAAACAATGTACTTGTGAAGCAAGTTTGAAAATGAAAATTGTAGACTATTTTATTTTGTACTTAGATGTTAAAATTGATGCAACAGGATTTTTAAAAAATTTAAGATTCAAGTATTTTTTATGGCTTATGTTACTTAATAAGATTTGATTTTCCGCCTAAAGTAATTAATGGTTATTGTGCCATAATGTGCCTTATTTTTTTTATCGCATAGTTTTAAGTGGAATTGCCTGTGAATTTAAAATACACATTTTGATAAATAAGGTGTTTAAATGCACAAAATAAATTACATTATGAAAAAATAATTTATTTTTTAATTTTCAATGAATTTAATAATTTGATTTATTTACATTAAGAATTCTTCTTACACGAAGAAAATCAACATCAACATTATTCAGTCTTCATATTCTGTACAGTTGGTTGTAAGCTAAATAAAAATATTAATACATTAAAGAATTAGCATTCAATGAAAGGAACATTATAATATTTTACATGCATTGCATTGTGTAAAGATTTATCATAATTTATTGTTATAATTAATTTCATCAGACAAAAATCATTGAATCAACATTTATGACATTTATATTTTACAAAATGGATTTATCAGCTTATAGTCCCACTACTAGAGCCATACGCCTTTCCTAAAAATGGTGTTGTTTGTATCAGACTCTAAACTTTGACTACATTATTCATGGAACAATAAATAAATAAATTGCAGAAACATAAAGTTCTATCATAAGAGAGATTGCACATTTTATAAATTATAATAATTAGTATTAACTCTAATCAAAAAACAATGATTGATCTGGACATTTACTACAATAAAAATCTAAACATTCATTCAATGTGTGAAAAAGAAAATGTATATAAATTAAGAAAAATAATATTATTTTTCCAAAATAAAAAACATTAAGTTAGATTCAAACTGGTAACCCAAAGTCACTATTAGCATCAGCACTAAATACACCACTGCCATTTTTTATTACAATTACCGGCTTCAAAAACACCTAACAAACAAATAACGTTATCTCATACATAATGATTTGATTCATAAATGTATAAATTTCAGTCTTTATGCACCACTCCACAGTCACACGCAGTATAGATGATACATATTGTATGAAACGGTAACTTGTTTGACTAAGTTCACTAAGTCTCTAAATTAACAGAGAAAAGGAAGATGAAGTCCTCAATATAATGTAACCGTGGTGTGGGAACACCATAACATATCAAGAAATGTATAAAACTATTAAAATGAGAAACCATAGTGCGTCTGACTGTGTTATGTGCCCAACGTGAAATACATAATTCCACAACCTCTTCATATAATGCATACAAGGCGATCACTAATATATCATATACTTTTTTTTCAAAGAAGATTAAATTAGTCAGTGGCATCTTGGGTACTGCTCTGTGGAGACTGGCTGGACTGCGCTTCTGCTTCTAGATGGAGAAAAAATACATAACATAAAAAAGTATTCAGTTGAGTATTAACATTCCCACAAAGCCCAGATACATATTTAAAATGTCCACAAAGCAATTGTTAAAAATATTTTTATGAAGACATGAATAATATAGTAAACAAAGCCATGCATACCCGTGCACAGTAAGCTGTATAGTTGGTGCGAATCACTCACCAAACTAAATAACTTTGGATGTGGCTGAAACAATGTGAAAGAAGTCACATTGCTATAAAATTAGTTGATGAAAAATGATAAACCTAAAATAGCTTACTGGCAAGAAATTAATGTGTAGTTTTAGGTTTCTATCACTGCTATCTAGATACAGTATGCATGTAACAAAACGTAAATGATGCAATTTTAATTTTTATTTACAAAAATTTATTGAAACAATTTTGGACAGTTTACTACTAAGTGTGCCCCATTGCGTGTTTAAATATTTCTTGTAAAATACAATTATATTTCATATTGCACAGCAATATTGACAAATATTGTGAAAGGTAGTATTTATGAATGATCCAAAGTATAAGCATGAATAGATATGAAGTTATTAAATAAATGCACATCAAAAATTAATTTTTCACATAAATTATGTATCTATAGTGTCATATCAGATTCCTTTTTTTGTCTAGTTTTTTTTTTCATACTGTTGTGTATTCAGAACTATAGAAGTATGAATGATAGTTCTACAGAAATATTAGTCTAAGATATACAATTGCACAATGCTAAAAATGAAAATATTCATTCCCATGGCTTAATAACACTGCAATAGTACATATTGCAATAAAAATGCTGTTCTTAAACAAAAAGGCGAAAAAGGTTTTGTTTCATTTAAATATATAAAAAGGATGAATATTCTTACCAGCTATTGCTCGATCCACTCTGTTCTTGTCTCTCACAATGTAAATAGCAGTCAACAAAAAGAATACTCCTCCAAGAACTTCCACAAAACAAGTCACAAATAAAGCATACTGCAATGACTTGAATTGCACAGCTAATGTTGGTGCTTCACCCGGTGTCCCCAGAGTTGTTTTCAAGGACTCCGATATCTAGAAATGTACCAAATTTAGTCAGTACTACAAAAATGATGTCAAACTGTTGAAACAAAAACACAAGCAGTACAGTTTTGTTTCATATGTTTGGATATGTAACATAGCATCATTATCGAATAATATTACATTTTCATAAGTGTTCTTCAGGACTATAAAATTGTATTACTAAGTCTTTAATAATGGACTTTCATACTATTTTACTAAGTAAATAGGCTTTAACTTGGATCACAATACAAATAATTAATTTAAGACTTGTTGATCAAGTAAAATCATGTTAATTTTTAGTCATTAGCAGTGAGATTGACCTTTACAATAATCTTTTGAATATTAACTTTGTGGGAATATTGACATATTAAGAGATATGGCATAACGATAAAAAAACATCTTTGTGAAATAGTAAATTATGCGAAATTCAACAAAAAATATTTTCAGTATCATTAAACTACCTGATTTCAATAATAAATATTTTGTCACTGCATGAAAAGAAATGCCAAAATACTCATGGATATGTTAATTTTTTGACTATGAATGATATATTTAATGATATGGTTCAGATTGATTTCAATATGTACACATGTATTAAAAATACACATTTATGCTATAGATTAAAACAATACCATAAAATATAAAAGTATTGATTTGTATATATTACATTCATTACAAAAAACATAAATATTGAAGAAATTTCTAACTAAAAATTGGAAAGCAATGAATATTTCAATGTTATTTTGTAGGAACACACGTCAACACTTACAACTCCAACTAAGTACGGACTGCCAGCATCTCCGAACATGTGTGAAACAAGAATCTGAGCCGCTTCTGCTGTTGACCGTCGTGGTGGGACTACCACATACTGAAAATATATAAGTGAATAGTTTATTTTAAAATTTCAATAAAAGTAAATTAGTTGACATAAGACAATTTTTTTTTATAAATAATAGATTTTATAAGCAAAATTTTTTATAGCTAGAGGTATGTGCAGGTATTTCATGCGTCACAATCACAATAATTTAGCGCCAAATTTTAAAATTTGACGTCAAATTAATACAATACTGCCATCTACCAACGACATACTAAACTACTGTTATTACCAACCAGTACGAAGCAAATACATTAAAGTAGTATGAACTTTTGCCAATAGATGTCACTTTTTAGCTATATCAAAATATTCAAGCTAGAGTCCACAAACCAATAACTATTATATTCCACAAGAATGACACATCTGAATTTACTGCTAAAATTGTATACATAAGAAAATATCTATCTATTTGAATCACAACAAGACGATAATGAACCAGCCAACCAATATGATGTGATGAATTAAAAGTGACATGCTATTTTATGAAAACCATGCAGCAGAAACACTACCACCACCAATTACTGATATAAAAAGTACTCTAATATCAAATAACTAATGTATAACATCATACAATGAATTAAAAGCGCAGATATGAAAACAAATCAATTTTCTCGCGACGTTATATCTTACCAAAAGCATATCAGCCACTATCGCCCAGTTGAGATTCAACGCGAGCTCGCCGAAAAACATGAGCACGAATGGAGTGTACTGTGTGACCGGCGCCAGCATCATGGCCAACGCAATGGCCGGCGCGGACAGCAGCAGGCCCAAACCGCAGATAATAGGGTGCGCGCGCGGGAACCGCTTGATCAGTGCCGCGCCCAGCCACGAGCCGAGGGGCACGCCCACCACGCCCGATGCCATCGTGATGACGCCGAACGTGAACGACACCCTTCACGTGCAATGCAAATTACATGTATACAGACGATCACATGCAGCCAACGAGAATGCAACGGATAATGATTTTGTTGGGTTGTGCGATGAACGCCAATCCATACAATCAATATCGATAGTATTCCGTAACACAGCGCATGCTCAGTGTTTGCTGATGAATTGTAAATGAATATTGTCACGGTATATTAGTGCTGATGAAACTTTAAAAAGCGTAATTTTTTATGCATAAATATATAAGCACAGTTAAATCACGATGTGTCATGTCTTAGTGGAGTAAAAGTTATCGTTCGATTTAGACCCGAGCCGATGGAGTCCGATATCTGCTCAAATGTGCTTGCTTTCAAAAATATTAACATTCTCTTTTACGCGTATCATTCCCATTTGCACATACAGCGAAGTTAAGGTTGCGAGCACATTTATCATCGCACCATCAAATGTTGAAAATGGAAAAACAATTTTGATGCAATGCGATGTACCGTTAAAGCAGATTCGTAACTCACCAGCACGATGTCGGCGACGATCGACCAGGAGAGGTTTAGCGTCACCATGCCGAGAAATATAAGGAAGTAGGTGAGCCCCACGTGTACGTCAACGGTGACGAGAGACAAGTAGACGAGCGGGACGGAGGCGAGCAGACCGCCGGCGCACACCAGGGGGTCGGAGTCGGGCAGGCGCGCGCGCAGCCGCTGGGCGAGCCACGAGCCCAGCGGCACGCCCACTGCGCCCGCGAACATGCCCACCAACCCGAACTTGGACGAAACGCTAATTTCACACAATTTTCTCGTTTTAAAATTAAATTTTTACCATCTACACTTCATACTCGAATTTCATTTATATATTTAAAATAACACATTTAACCACATTCCACTAGACATACATTATTAAAAACACAATATTTAAAACATATATGAAATGAAATTTCTTAAAAATTAAAACTATTGGTCATAAAGCACATCACACACGGCGATGACACGATAATATTTCATCTTAAGATATCTCAAGTTAATATAACATTATAAGAAACACCCCTACTACGCTCCTAAAAAAGATGCGCCTAGAAGACCAACGATATGTTAGACACATCACTGTGGCTCGGGGCATGTACTTGATCAGATCATTGTGCCGAATTTATTTTATTTTTTTATCAATTGTTGTTCCTTTAGCATTTTATTATAAAGGTATTCTAGGTATAAATTGAGGTTAAGTATAATTTAGATTTTATTTTCAACTGACTTGAAAAAGCAAGATTATATGTTCATCTGGATGTATTTTTTTTATATATGTTCAGTAAGAATTTCGTCAATTGTCGACCACTTTCAAAAATTTTTTTTCGAAAGGGAATATTCCCGAGGTGGTCTTCTTAACGGTTAGAGTTAAGCGATAATACTGCTATTTGTCGCCAGAAAAACTGCTCTTCAATGGCTATTAGCAAAACCTAGTACACACTGATTTAAAATTAATTACTTATTAATTTACATACATATTTTAATTTAGTTATATAATTCAAACGTGACAACTGTTGCAGAAACACATCAGAACTCTTAGCAACAACAGTAGAAACAAAGTGAATTAATTAATTTAATGTTGGAGTGAATGAAAATGTAATCTGTATGAATTGTAAAACTTTTATATTATATAAAAAAAAAGTACAATTTATGTAGTTCGTATAAAAATAATTTGGTAATTGCAGTCCAAATAAGAATGTGAAGACCCTGAAATGACGACCAGTGGTCAATAAATTAGAGATCAGAACTGCTTTCTCACTTGCTCCATACAAAAGTAAAGAAGATGTCTGGCCGATTTTATTAACAATGGCCTTATCCACATCCAATCCAAAGTAGCTAAGTGAATTCTAAAGTTGTAATTACTTGATAACAAAAAAATGAGACAAAATATTTTTTTCAAAAAAAATAAAAACTGCCTACTAAAACCTATTTAAATAATTTTTAAACAAACTTCAAAAACAACTAATCAGTTGTGTTTGGAGTCAGTTCCAGCTAAAGATAAATTAGACACAGTTGTGTCTATTCTAAAAAAAAGATGATCTCTTTTTGGCTCGTTATTTAACATTTCATATTCATGTTTATATATTCGATCTATTTAGATGGAAAATTGTATAAAATATAGAAAAGACCATGATGAATTGAATCTGCACGATAATCTTTCAGTGGAAATGTAATTATATTTCAAAAAAAATTTATTAAGATAAGTATTAAAATCATGATATAAACATGCTAGAAAGTATTTGGATTGTAAAAACGACACCAGTACTGTGCTTACAGTGAGTAAGAAATTAAACTATCTTCTTGTTTTCCATTTTACTGATTAGAGATGGCTTATACAGACGGTAGCTGTTTTTTTCGATGGTTTCCTATTTCAATAAATTTATTGAATTATATAAGATTTACCAGAATCTCATAAGAAATTTTATGATATAAAATTCATTTATTCGGTATTAACAAAATTTGCGTATCTCTCAATGTGTTAAAATACTGTGAGATAAAAATATAGTGTCATCACTGTCTGTGACCGTTCATTGGATTGTGTTGCGAGCGGTGATTTATCTTAAAACAAAATAATATCGTAACTTCGCCGCGTGTGATGCGCTTAAGAATCAAATCACGGTCGGTTGTTCAGAATATATTAAAAATGATGAATGAAAAATCTATAAATAAATTATCAATTTCTGCTTAATCCCTATATGGAATTTATTGTTATACAATTTTGTGCGCAATTGCGTTGTAATGTACGAATTCGTCGCCATCTTCGTTCACCGAGAATGGTGACGACTTTGTATTGACACTTTTATGCGATAAAGTATCAAAATAATATTATAGTACTAGCATAATTTTGCGATGTGTTAAGCATGATTAGCAGTGAATAAGAATTTTAACACAATACATACAAGTTTATATAAATAATTACTAAATTTATCATTTTTCACATGTTCATTAGTTCATTTGAAACAAATCGCCTTTCAGTGTTCACACGAATTATTGTTGTATGATTCAGATTTAATATATATTGTTTTATAAAACAGAAAGTCACATGTTGGTATATATAGTCGATAAATCAAATTACAAAATAGTAAAACCCAGACGAAAACAGTAATGAAAAAAAATTTGCGGCACACAAAAATTTTAAAGATAATAAAAAAAAAAACAAGTAAATAAAAAATATTTCTTTACACAAAATACAGTGAAAGATGGCAACTAAATCACATTATATTATTGTAGTATATAATAATGTTTTTATTAAATTAAAGAAAAATTGGAATTAGCTGGGACCCATTTGCATTTAAAATGTATAGAGCTTCCATTTTTCTTTAATTTAACAAAAAAAAAACACTTTATACTAGATTGTATGTGATTTAATGCTCTTTTTCACTATCTTTGTTTTAGGTGATATTTTTATCTCTGTGAATATATATTTAACTTGGTTAGTCCTACATTCATTTACTTGTTTTATGCTTTCAGTTTATTAACGAACTAAAATATTTATGTAACGCATTTGGTACTTTTTCTTTTCATTTTTGACTTTTAGTTAACAATTATGGTGAATTGGCCCGTGTAAGACTTTAAAAACGATTTAATTCTTGAAAAGAATTGAGGTCACGAGATTTATTTAGAAGGCTTCTTAGATTTAATGCAAAAACAGACAAGCGTCTAAGCGTCTTAGCTGGATTTGAAGCAACTTATGCTTGATCTTTGACAAATAAATAAGTGCTTAAATCCACTATAGATCTATATAACCTAAACCCGTAGG
The DNA here is from genome assembly GCA_005406025.1 of Eumeta japonica. NCBI lineage: Eukaryota > Metazoa > Arthropoda > Insecta > Lepidoptera > Psychidae > Eumeta > Eumeta japonica. The sequence goes on from BGZK01000363.1 coordinate 412,684, forward strand.
CAAGGGCACTGGACTCTTGGCCAGTTAGAAAATTAAAGTTTAGCCAGTTAGAAAATGACAATTCGGTGTCCCTTTATACCTTTTAAACATATAAATTGAATGTGTTTTTAAAAATCCCCTTCTAAAACTCTGAACTTTGATAGTTCAATTGATGAGTTTAGAAAACCAAATTTTTCCAGCCCTCAAACTTGGCGTCAGAAATAGGCTATCCAATGTGCGACGTATCTGTCCTCACAGTGACATATTACATACAACCTTGCAAATTGAGTACCTCTACTCAGAGTTATTAGCTTTCCAAAAAATAAGCCATTTACCTATTCAAAGAGGCATTGCTGTTTGATTGCAGCATGAGACCGAGGTGTATAAACTGCGGGCCCCACCACGCGAGTGCGCCTGTCACGAACGCCACACATGTGAAGGCGAGCGTCGACAGTATGAACGAGGGGCTGTAAAGACAAACATCATCAGTTAGGTTCCTTAGAATACAATAATTATTTTCAATAATACGTCTTTTATAAGTTAGAATCTATATCATCACTTTATAAAAAACTGTACTACTCGTTAGTAGCGCCTATAGTAAATTATTTATATGAAAATTCGTACATCGCCTCTAGCGGTTCCTGTAATGGACTAAGTGTTCTCTTGCAAATACTTACTTTTACAAGTACTATTTTTTCAAGTACAAGTCATGATGCAGTAATGTAGCACCAATAAATACTGCTCATAAGTATAATATATTAATTGTTACTAATAAATGTAGTAACAATTAATATTTTACACATAACACCGTTTTTAATATATTGGGTATTACGCGTACGCGTCTCAATTTTTGATGACCTATTTATGGCACTTACACTGGCAACGGTACAAACCCGATACACAAGATCTGCTAAACATTATTCCATATTTCTATACAAAACCTGTTTCATCACCTATAGAAATATAGTCCCTTAATAATTTTTCCTTATCTACCCCCTTTTTTTTTTTTTAATAAAAATACCAATTCATAAACACTTTAAAACTCAACATTGACACACAATAGATTAAGATTAAAATGGGGAAAAAAATTTAAACACATACTTTTTAATCAGTGATCGTATGTCCTCCTTATACGACGTCGGTTTTATATGACTTTCTTCGGCGTGGCCGCGATCGGGGTCTCGCATCATGGAAGCGATGAGAGCGACGGCAGCGACACCTAGGAACGGCGTAACGCGCAACCCCCAGCGCCAGTTGCCGGCCACCGCGCCAGCCCCAGAACCCACGATGTATCCCAACCCGCTGGAAACAAAATTATATGTTTTTTAAGACACTAAAACATCTTCTTCGTGTTATAAAAATTAAAACAATAACTCAGAAACATGTATAACATTTGAAAATTTTAATGATTGAACAAACGAATGAAATACTGTATTTTCAAACAAATAAAAAACGAGAGAAAAATGCTTTATTAAACTAAAAAATTATTAACAGTTTTTCGCAATTATCATCTTATATAATGATTAAGGTAAAAAAGCGTAGGGTACGTCATGTCAGGTGTCTAATGTTATGAAAAACCAACTAGATTTCACCCCAAATAACATTAAAATTTGAAAATTACTGTTACATGTAAAATACAGGACATCATGATTTTCTAAACACCAAATTAAATTTCAATCTTTATTTAAATTATATAATTACACTCAAGTGCCATGAAGTATTACATAAAAATTAAAACCCATTCAGTTCCATCATTTGTACGTTCAAGGTATATTCTAACTGTAGCTATGACAAACAATGGACAACCTCTTTGTTAAAGTCGGTTCAAATTGTACTAAAAATCGTTAACACGCAATCTCTGATTACACTGTTAACACTACTGCTTACTGCTCTCTGTTATGAGTCACAATAGTTTTAAAATTAACCGTCATACTGCGATACAATGAAGTGACAACAAATATTTTTTAACTACAGTTCGATTAAAATGTTGCGTATCACACACGAGATACCCACCTTCCAACAGGAATGGCGAAATAGAAGAGGGCGAGCATTTTAGAACGAATATTGCCCACAAACAGGTCGCTGATGATGGTCGGCGCGATGGTGGAGTACGACGCCTCGCCCACGCCCACCAGGCAACGGAAGAACGCGAACCAGTAATAGTTCTGAAAAATAAGAAAAAAAATATTTGTGACATTGAAACGGATGCTGTGATCGAATAAACGGACGTCTAAAAGCAGATAATGTACATCGTCAATGCACACATTATACAGTTTAAAACTTTTCACAAAAATTTAGCGTTCAAAAGACACGGTTCGGACGATTAAGTTTTCAGCTTTTTTTTTTATTGCATAATCATGAAAGAGCTCTAAAAAATACTTTGTCTTATATCAATACACCTGTGATTAGGGTTGACGAGTGATCGATGTACCGTAGTATTTTTTAAAAATGCTGTTTTAATAAGAAATAAGGCGCTATCAGCAATTTCATAATGTAGTTTTAACCCATCACTGTGAAAGTTGGTATATCAAGTGTTTTTTTCGATAAAGGTTTTTTTGCTGTCTATTTTTAATGTTGTTCCTCACTAAATAGCGCTCGACCGCATCAACATACACACCGAATGCCATAGAAAATGATATACGAGTAGATTTTATGATGAATTTTTTCGCAAATATTCATAACCTCCTCCCCTTATAAAACAACTTTACCAAAGAAATCATAGTCACTGAAGTAGCCGTTTCTGAGAAGAATAGCTTAGTACATCTACGTAGAAATTTCATACTGACAACCTTAGAACAGTTGATGCGTAAGCACTGCACCTCAGTGCGCCGCGCGGCCGGCCATCCGAACGCGCCCGTGCTTATAGTCTGGCCGAACATTTATAAGGGTTGTGTCTATATTATTTTATATTATTTATAAATACATTTTCAATGATATATTTTTGCTGTAGTTACTTTGGCAAAATTATTTTAAAAAAGGAGATAAAAATATTTGCCCAAAAGATTAATGATAAAACCCATCCTGTATAGGTTTTGCTAGTTATTGCCATATATTTATACAAGGAAAACATTTTCGCGCTATCTTTATTTTCAATTTTACTACTTTAGCGTACATAAGCACGACGAGCATACAGCATCGATATAAAAAATAAAGAAATTCTTTCAATTTCCACTCGAAGAATGAATGAATTTACATGCAAATCACCTACCGATAAATGCAGAACAACGTCTACTGAGCCAACTTAGTAGTATACAAAAATCGTTCGAATGAGATAGAACAATAGGAAAATTTTAATTTAAAGATGTTTATCAATGCCTTGTCTTTCTTATCAAATCAAATAGTTTTTACTGTGAGATATTGCATAACATGAAAAAAATTATGTCTACATTTTAAGAACACTACACAAACCACGCAAGCAGGAATCGCATTCCCATCGCTCAAACAGGACTGAACTTTAATTACCGCAATAGGTCACTCAATAATTATACATACTCAACTTTCATTAGTGCAACAGCCGTAGAAACCAGGATTCTGTTAAAAATAGCTGAAACGGGCTTAACGCGATTATTAGCGTTCTCAATAGCAAGCAAGACTTGATTCACTTTCTTTTATTTTCTTTCCTTTTCATATATCTATCGCATTATGAACCTCCATTGTTCGTAAACTAACATCACAGATAAACAAACAGTTATTCAAATATCTTCCTTACAATCACTGCGTAAATTGCTTTTGCTCTTCTTAATTAGCATGACATCGGTTTTTTACTTTTATTATCATATCTCTTTTCTCCCATAGTTCTTCATTTCGGTCACCACTTCCTACAACTTGTATACAACATACACGCCAATCCGGTTCGAGAATTATTCATATTCACACTTTTCCAAATAACATAGACAACTATCCACGAATAGACTGAATAGCCTCGACGACGCTACATATCCAGTTAGTCTGTGTCCCGCTTATCTTTATGCAGGTGCAGACCAAATTCTCGATATATTAAAAGAAAGGCTTATTTTGCACCTATACAACAGATAATTAGCTTATGTTATATTTTATGATAATATCATAAATCATAAAAGTGACGTCAATTTTTATATAAAAATTGACGTCACTGTTTTGGACGCGTAGGTAGTTAATTAATTATATGCTAATTGTTTTGTATAGAGATGTTATATTGATAAATTATTTAACTGCGATTAAAGGAAAATACAGTGGAGCACTTCGTACAATCATGCGTATACGTGTAAGATGGCAACGAAAAATTCGTGATCTTTCAATTTATTTCACGACAATTTCTCTATCGTTTAGCATTAGGATTCGTAATACTCACGCAATGTAAGTATTAGAGTCACAATTTGCTAGTGGTAGGTGCCAACAGCAGCTGTAGTATGTAATCATACATACAATTGTACATATTATTACTGTTTTTTGAAAAAAAAATATTAAAAATCATATTGTTGGTTTAACGAAAGCACCTACTTATTTTATGACTAAGGGTAAGAAATAGTTAAATTTTACGTTCTGAACCTAGTATTTGAATAAATGTTGGTTATAAAATAAGAAATAATGATGTGTAAAAATCGCATTAATTAAAATTATGATCTCTGCTTAATACAGCTCTATAAAACAGGCGTACATTTATGATGTGTGAACTCTAAATAAAACTTATCGCCACTTAGAGTACAACGCATGAAACTTCGCCGCTGTGAAGTTTGTCACGAAAGTGTCGCAATGGCGTATAGTAGAAATGCGGCGGAGAAGGGCAGGTCAAGAAGCGTAAAACCTGCGCAGTATATAATTGGCAACCTATTCAGAGCGGCAAAGTTTCGTGAGTTCTACTGTAAAAGTCGCGCCAAAAACCAATCGGGACAAGTCTCAAGTGACATCGGAAGAAAGAAATAAACCTATTATACTACTTTTTAGCGCCAATATTAACATGGCTACATAAGAAAGTTTCAGTCGAGACTTAAAACGTGTCCATATAGCACACGACGATTATGACTAAATAAAAATTAAACGTGCCCATAGACAACGATAGGTGAAATAAATATGGGTGTAAAGCCATAACAACCTGACGCCTTATAGTTCCTTGCATATCATGTATCTGCCATTCGACTACGCAAACCAAGAACGGTAAGGGCGGGTCGAATACACATAAAAAATTGTCTCTGTATGTATAATCTGCCTTTGTCAAAATTATATACCTAAAAAAAAGTTGAGTTAGTAAATTTAACACAGCATGAATGTGAGCCTTGTTCATGTAATTGACAGCATTTTAAATTTTCCACCACAAAGTTTCCATTGTTTTTGTTTAAATATAAAAAAAATCGATCAAGTTTCTTTTTGCAATGTATCAAATTGTTATGTACTTCTACAGTTTCCATTGTTTTTGTTTAAATATAAAAAAAATCGATCAAGTTTCTTTTTGCAATGTATCAAATTGTTATGTACTTCTACAAAGTTTCTATTGTTTTTGTTTAAATATAAAAAAAATCGATCAAGTTTCTTTTTGCAATGTATCAAATTGTTATGTACTTCTACAAAGTTTCCATTGTTTTCGTTTAAATATAAAAAAAATCGATCAAGTTTCTTTTTGCAATGTATCAAATTGTTATGTACTTCTACAAAGTTTCCATTGTTTTCGTTTAAATATAAAAAAAATCGATCAAGTTTCCTTTTGCAATGTATCAAATTGTTATGTACTTCTGCCCTACCCTAATAAAAATGCTAGGTACGCCGCAACGTCTTCGTTGTTTTCTCCGTCCTTTGGCGTAATTTCATTGCAATTCCTATTTTTATACTGGTCCTTGTCCGTTTACCAGATTTCGAAGAATGCATTCACGATTTATTTCTGGCGTTCAACACTCTCGCTCGATTTACGGCGTTCCGACGATAACCGTAAGCTTCGGATTTTCCGTAGCAGATTTAAAGTATCTTGCCCAAGATGCACGACTTTATGCCATTACAATTCATAACGGAAAACGACAATTTTAATACAGCCGAAACGAGAGGAGCAAAATCTCTACTGTCGTAAGCAACAGCTATGCCACATATCCATCATCGCGCTAATTTACAGTGGCAAAATCTGACCAATTCAAGATTTTTATACTTGAGAGAAAAATAAAAAGGGAGAAAAAAAAATAAAAATTTACTGTCGCCGCGGATATCCTGACCACGAAAAATGACATATTATTGTTATTATATAATTATATTATGTATTGACAAATTTCCGTATGAGGCCGTAAGGCAAAGCGTTCTAGTAGGTAAATGCGGCAGCGGTGGGGGTCTTATTTCTATCACAATACCGATAATTACAATCGAAGTTGGTTGACAGAACCTTAAAAAAAGGGCAAAATATTGTTTATTTAAAAAAAAAAACAGATTTATAATCGCACCTATGTCGTACATTAATAGTGTTTATTTTGTCAATTTAACACACTTTAATGCGAATATATTTAAAATCTTTAATACAAGGCGTACTAATAATATTTGTAAATGACATTTGTACTTATTGTAAGATAACAACTTTTGTCATTCGGTCTTAGAATTTGCTTAAAGTAAATTTAAGCAATTTTCGAACACGATTCCGACGTGGCACAAACAGGGCCCCATTTAGGGGGAGGGCAAGCCGGGCAAATGCCCAGGGCGGCAAAATTGAAGGGGCGTCGAGCGGTTGTACGGAATTCTTAATTTTCGAAAATCGTATTTTTTATGGTTTTAATAAAATAAAATAAAAAATACTTTTGCTATTGTAAATCCTTTCCAAAACCAACCAACTCTTTTGATATGTAATAATTATTGAATTTAATATAAAAAGAAATTCTTCCAAAGCTTTTATCAATTTTACATTTTTGAAGTAGCAACTCTTTTCGTTCCGTATATATTTGGCGCGACGGGAATTCCTCACAAGCCTTGAGATAATCGTAATTATTTCCAGTACTTTGTATAAAAGTACTATAATATGTTTCGGGGGAATACCCTTTGAACCTCATTCCTATAATGCGACACTTTAGGGAAATACCTAAACTATTGTATATAACGAAAAATATATTATTTTTCTTAAGATATCTGGTGTAAATGTTCTGAGTTAGCGACTAATTTCCGGCACGTAAGTGATATAGAATAAAATTATTTTATCTATTTGAGCACAATTTATGCCAAATTCACAAGTTCTATTCTAAAATTGGAAAATGGCCTGAATATGGCCTTAAAAGAACTCCTAAAAGATGAATTGTTAAAGCATTGTAAGAATCTGAAGAACTTATATGTTATAAATGTATTAGAACTTTCAGAGAAGTTATCAGTTCTTTGTACGTTTTTAAATAGTAGGTAATTTATTTCCTCAAAACGATTTGAAATTTTTAAGATTTGAGATTTGGTTTACTTTTAACTTTACTAGTAACAGTTGCAGGCAGTGAAAAAAGCTTTGCAAAACTAAAAATAATAAAAAAAAACCTGAGAACCTTAATTTCATATGTATGGATCGACATCATAACCAGTTTGATGCATTCTTTTTAAGGCTTTTTTAAGTTAAGTGATCATACGCAGACAAGACTAGAAAGAAACATGGAAAAATGGTACAAGGGAAGAGGGCAGTGAGTCGGAACAGGTTGATGATGTCAATCCATTTGTTAGTTTCTCAGAATTCTTTAAAAGACATACCTATATGTACTTACAAACATACTTATACACACTTATCAACTTTTGTATGAGAACTTGTTCAGAAGCCTCAGTCGATTAAAATATGTGAATATTTCACAATTTCATATTATAATATCGGGTGTAACAAAACTGCGAACAATTACTTTAGGGCTGATAGTATAAATTAATTGAAGTAACTTTTACTATGGACTCGCTTCTAAAAACGCGAAAAAAATCAGCGATTCCATTCATTTTAATTGGTTAGATATGAACGTACTGTATGAAACAGCCGATTTTTTTTTAATTTCAAAAGAGTATTCATAGTAAGAATTATCCCTTAAGGTAATTTGTTCAGAGTTTTGTTACATCCTGTATAACATCCCATCTTTGACAAAGTGGTGATAGTGAAGGCGAATATAATTTTGCCCAGGGCGGCTAAATAGCTAGAACGGGTCCTGGGCACAAACGTGACGTTTGTAACATTAACTTTGCCAAAAATTTAAAACGCTGTCTATAGAGTATAAAGCTAAAGAACGCACTGGTCCGTATGCGGTTTAATTCAGCTAGTCTATTCCTTAATATATTTTGATAGCGGAAGGCCGACCGTTCTTTTTGACGACGACGGCGTGCGGGGGACGTTGGACGCCGACATCCGATTAAAAAAAAAACCAGTCTGTTACTCAAAGACATATATATACTCGATTCCTGCTCTCTTAATTTTATCACATCGTCTGTGATACAAAATGGAGTTTCTAACATATCACAGATTAGCGGCGAGTTGCAGCAAAAGATAAAAAGGCTAATTGCAAAAAAGATTTAATAAATGTTAATATATGGATGATCTGTCATATAAGATATGACACGTTTTCGAATTGCATTTTCTCTTTTTATGTAATCCGTCGGTAGATTTCAATATAGACCAATATTATGATTACAGAATAAACCTATATTTTTTCTAACCAGTTTCATTTAAGAGCAATCTAATTGATGTGTAGAAACCTCTATATAGAGGATGTGATGTCATAGCGAGCTAGATTTAAATTTTGTGTGGTGATGTAACAACTTATATGTTGCGCGGAGTTTAAGGCCGGTCGCACTTTGGATGCGTTTTCGTACGAATTTTACACGAACAAATACGTACGAACATGCACAAACGATCCCAACTCTTCGAGTACCACGGAGCCTCGCACAATCTATGCGAACTAGTAATGCTTGTACGCGCGTATAGTTCCGAAATCCGAAATCAATCCCCATTTACTCGGATTTTTTAGGCGTTCGTCGTACGTCAAATTCAATATGGATCTATATCCATTTTTCTATAAAAATTAATTAATTTGGTGAAAAGATATAAATGTTTATGAGATCAAACTGATTCAACATACCACTTACGTGACTATCAACGCAAGGCATGGCGAGAAACATGGGAAGAAATAGTAATATCCGGTAAGCTAATGTATTGTGGTTATTTATTCGTAACAAATTTTAATTAGATCAATGACAAGATTGTGTAACTTTAATGACAAACTTTACTTAGAACTGACTAAACTAAGCTTTAGTTTAGTCTAACTTTAGTCTAGAGTGCGACACCGCCGTCGCAGCCTTCGAATCAACGAAGGATTATCTAGTAGACATAAATTCATTACAACAATGTTACTGATCATGGTTGACATGGTGATCACTGTCACTACTGGCATTTTAAAGGAGAAAAAGGCGACCAGTGTGGATGTTCTGTTTGTACATTTAATAACGTACGTTAACAAACGATACAAATTCCGTGTTCAATGTGCGGCTAGTCTAATGCGCCTGCTGTATATACGTATATACACACTTACGCACGCGCACACATGCATACAGACACGTGCGAATGCACACGCACACACACAGATCCACACATGCGTGCGTGCGTGCTACTAATTTGACATGCATGAAATTTTCTAAAGCGCTATTTGCAGACGTTTCCATCACACGTATTCGATCTATATAATTGTGTTGTCAGTCTATTTTACTTCATCTTGTCCAGATGGCTAAACTACAGCAACATACCTTTTTCTACACAACATTTTTCAAACTCCACCGTTTTCTGACATCACTTTTCCTATATTTATTTTTCTACGACACCCCAAACATACTACGCTGGGGTCACGTCTCTTCTGCATTGATTCTACTTTCATGTTTCTTCTACCACGTCTAGCTTTCGCTGCCGTACATAAGCGACTCACTTATTAAACATTTTTATTATTTACAACATTAAACATAACCCATTCTTCTTTATTTCCTCTATTATCTCTCCCTTCACACACCCTTAATTTTTAACACACGAGTGCTACACTTGAGAGCTATTACACTTTATCTACGTGAGTTTTGAGTCAATATACGAGATATATTAGCGAAATACGACAGAAACTAAAAAGATACCATTTTAGGTGATTTTGATAGCTGTACACCCGTACAGCGGGAAAAATGAAAAGGGCCTTACGTAAGTTCACAGATGATAGGGTGATTGCGCACTTTTACTATGTCGAAAATTTAGCGAACACTATATTCGACCACAGAGTATATTATATTTGGCGGAGAGGAGAAGACGATAAGAGTATGATAAGACTTTTCATCGTAGATGATCGATTGAAAAGCAAAGTTGTAGATATAACAGTGTCCTATGGCATTATCAAGACGGATCATTTCTTAGTGGTCTGCCGCCTTAAAGTTTTGTCACTGTTGGCGACACCAAGTTAAAATTGTTACTACGGGGCTATAACAAATACAAGACGGTAAGCTTAAGGATTAGGATCCTTCGGATGTGAAAAGAGAACACGTAAAAGGTCTGAAGGAAAGGTTCGACGAAATAAAACAATATGAACATGCAGAGTTTGACGAATTGTGGAAATTAACAAAATTAAAAAACAAAACAAAAAGAGCATATAAAATTATAATAATAAAAAACAAATATTACTAAGAAACAATTATTAGTGATATTACGAAAAAAGAGAAATAATATAATAGGTGCGAAAAAGAAGGCGTGGCTGATTTTTTGTCCGCAAAGGCCAACCACGAAGAGTACGAAGAACGGGCTATTTAAAAGATAAGCAGAAAGATGCATACAAAGCTGCAAAAGTATATAAGATATATAGCTCAGCTAAAAGAAGGCTAAGACACGATATTCAAGAATAATTTTCAGCCAAAGCATAGACTTTTTTAGAATATGATGAAAAAGGCAAGAAATAAATCTGGACATCATATGTAATGTGTTGGAGACGGTAATGGATGATTACTAAATTGCGAAAACCATGTGAAATAGCGTTGGATGATTTATTTAGAAAGTGATTTTGTACGGCACCATACAGTTACAGATGACAATGCTACTGCAACTTAATATGTAAATTATAATGAAAATAAATACGAAACTGACAAAAAAAATATGACATCTACGAATGCTGTCAGATATTTGTCAGAGATTGAAGTGTGGCGATACAATGACAAGCTTATTGCATCAGGTCCTTGAGTACTTAAAAAGCCTCAGGATATCTAATGACTAGTAAAAAGCCCTATGCAAAATAAAAAAAATAAATAGCAAAAAACCCAAGTCATTCATTCCTCTATAAAAGGAAAGGCTCACGGCAGGTTCTTGGAAATTACGGTCCTATAAGTATTGTCAGCGTCATTGGCGAACTGTATGCGAAACTACTATTGGAAGAATAGAAAATGAGACTGAAAGTAAAATCTGGGATGTACAACCGAAATTTCGAAAAAAAGATGGGTGTATGGACCAAGTATTTTCCTGCAAAACATCCCGAAAAATTTCTGACCAAGACCTATAAGAGTTTTGTGCTTTTATGGCTCTGGAAAGAGCTTATGATAAAGTGAAAGGGAATGGTCTATAGAAAACGCTACTTATGCATTACGTGAATAGCATTAAGGGCATTGCAATTGCAATACTCCAGTATTTACGTCAGAATAAATGAAGAATACACTAGATAGACTGCTTTTATCCGGGGAAGTAGAGATAAAGATATCAGTCAGGTGTATATAGCGTCACCGTGGCTGTTCAGCCTATTCATGGACAGCTATCTGTATATGAAAAAAGCATGTACGTGAACTAAAAATAGGTCTATCAAATGCTTCCTGTACACCGACGATCAAGTAGTATGTGCGACATACTGGTGTGCGAGTTCTAGAAGACGGTAACCGTAATGAATGAGTCTGATTATTATCAAGTGAGGTAGATGCGAAAGTACATATCAGCAACACTAAAATCACGATATTAATCATGGATAATTAATCAATATTTAGGTATGTCCAAGTTGAATGCGCACTGGATCTCTAAAACGTTGATTGCACTCGACGTGAACGATGTGTGAAATATTGCGACATGTTTTAAAACATAAGTACAAGAGACAGAAATTGTTTCTATAATAAAAACCTGTGCTGAGGTCTGGATCTGAATATGGAACCCAGAAACTAAACAGGTGTCAATGCAGGTTTCAGTTTCATAGTTAGGAAGAGTGTTAATCAGCTTTACCTCGTATTACATATTTGATAGTGAAAACTAAACATTACTGCAAAAAAGTTCATTTCTATTTTAAAAAATCCAAAATTCTCGACATCTCTTTAAAAGGGAAAAGGGTACAGGTCAAGTAATTAAATACAATTATATTGTAGTAAACTAACTTTCATGAAGGAGCCGGCCATGGTAGTGCAACACCACAGAGCGACGCCCAGCGCCATGATGAGCCGCCGCGAGTACCTGTCGCCGAGGTAGCCGAACACCGGTGCGCACACCATGTACGCTATCACGAACACCGTCTGCAGTAGCCCGGCCTTGTCGTCGCCTATTTTGAACTCATCTTTCACGTCGTCCAGCACACCTACAAAATGGAAATTGTTTCAAATTGTATATACATAGTTGAAATTTAATTTTACCCATATACTCGTTAAGCAAACCTAAACCCTGTATAATGTTTATACATAATAGTTAAAAATTATAATCGTACTACCTGTTACTCTATACAATATTCAGAATAAGATAATTCGGTATTAGAAATTACAAAGAATTAATACATTTAGCGATAGGTATGTAAAATACTGCAACTTAAAATGTAAAGCCATTAACGGGAAAACAAAGAATAATAATATTGATATTAGTATTATTGTAGCGCATCAAAAAAATAATTAAATATATATAAAAAAAAAAGAAATATTTTTATTTTACTGCGCTCGCATCTAGGGTTGCCAAATGAACTTTAAAATACAGTATTGTACTCTATTTTATGTAAATGTACTTTATAATCTTCAACACTAGTAGAGTACGTTAAAATACCCTTTTAACAGAAACTTTAACTCTTTTGACAAAAACTCCCTAAAATTGCAATAAATAGTTATTTAAAAAATAAAAATATGTTAATTTGCCTACAAACTGATGGATGTAATAAAATATACAATAATTTGTTGCCTTTGGTGAAAGAATACTTTTCAGTGGAAAAGGGTACATAAAACAAACATAAATTTATATAAAAATGCTGGAATAAAAATTAAAATAACTAATGCTCTTTTTTTATAAATCTTTACTTATCGTTTCCGAAATCATATATACTTTAGCACTTCTAAAGAAAGTTGGTAACAGTTACATTACACATTATTTCAATGACAGCTTAAAACTGTGCGTACAACCGCATCGTTGAACACGACAGCTAGAACTTAATTTACTAGGAATTCCTTCGCATAATTTAAACTGTAATTATAAGCAGTCGCCTATTTTTTGATTTGGTGTTGTGTTATTTATGTACAACTGAGATTTGAATAAAATAAAGATGCAAATAAAAAATAATATAACATCAAAAACATTCGAAATTCTTCCGTGTTTCATATCGATTCCTTCGTACCAATAAAGCACAAGATCGAAACTATGCATTGAATATTGCTACAAAGTTTCACAACTAAATCGATCAAGTATAATTAATTTCTATGTGGGAATAATTCTTAAGCAGTCGACCGTATGCTATACTTCCCGTTTTACCTTTACTTTTTAATCTTGTTTATAATTTATCTTCTGACTATATAATAATATAAATTCACGCCCATTTCCCAGAATAGTAGGCAATACATTCACACAAAGTTACGATCTTTGTATATCTCTCTTGCTTCGCTGACATACATACATCAATCTTTTCATGCAAACTCGCCGGTTTCGGATGCCTAAAATTTGACTCCTTTTTAAAATGCCATCAACTTGGTCTTCATGGGGTCTACTAGGACAACCCTTGCCGACCTTACCATCACACACATTCCACCTTCTGACACAATATGTCTTAAATCTCCAATAGAACCATATTTGTATTTAAAAAAAAAATCTTCAAACATGCCCAGCAATAGGAAAGTCTGACTGTCATCTATTTAATATGTATTACAAATGAGTCCACTGTGTCACGACTAAAATAAAATCTATTCTCCATTCGATTTATTGCAGTTTCAAGGGGGGGCAAGTAGAAATCGGTCTCTCGAACACGCTGAGGTATACGCCGCCGCGCCGAGAGTGTTACAAAAAAAAAATGTGGCCTTGCGCCCGGAGGTGACTGGCCGCGAATTCGTTTGCGAATACGCTCCGAAGCCGGCGAAATAACGACATAGGCCAACATCGCGTGGGCTTGCATACGAAAGTACACACGTACTATTTAGGGTGAATAGGATGGCTTCTTGGGTATATCGAACGGCTGGGCTAAGCGAATGTATTAGTACAGAATGGAGTTTTGCAGTCAGTTCCATTACAAGATATAGGATATCGTACGAGACCACGCCTTCATTTTGAGACAGAGATACAAATATAAAAAATTATTTAGGGGCAATTAAAAAAAAACACGAGGAACAATGTTTCATAGCTCAAAAACAAATCTATGTGGCCGGAGCCATAGACATATTAATATTAATATGTCTCTAGTTGAAACCACGAATGTTAGTACGTAATTTTCAAATAGCATATTTATTTTACTAACTATTTATATATCCTAAATTAACCTCAGATTACTGTTCCAATTGACGAAACTACTGACAAAATCACGGACGAATTTCAAAGAAAAGATGAAAATCTCAAATAACAAATTGCAAATAACAATAATAACAATAACAAATAGCAACTTCGAAAATAAATAAAATCAGTATATTTATTACTATTCTATACGTGCCTACAATAAGATACATAATGTATAAATTAAGTGTACAATGTTGGATTGCATCCCAATCCAATCGCACCAGTAAAGAGCCTACAAAAAAAAATATTAATGTCGACGTACACTTTTAATTTCAAGTTTGTTCCATCAAAAACCTTTTTTGTTATTTTGGAAAGTGCCTATTTCCAGTTCGCAGTACATTCAATAAGTTGAGCAGTACATTTATTTTTGAATCATTATTTGAAGTGTTGTGACAATTTAATTAGAACGATAATACGTATGTAACAAATTATTATTGGGAAAAACGACAAAAAACGCGTCGGACTCGCGTACTGAGGGATTTCGTACCAACACACAATATATTTTTTATGTCACACGTTTACGAATAAAAATGCATTTGATATTTTTTACTCAGTCCTCAGCACGAACACGCTTCACGTTTTGCCAGTTTTTATTTGTTGTTTTACTTTAGACTTTGTAGTGTAATCACGCCAAGTATATATCGTTTATTTCAACCACACTTATATATCCGTTTTTTCGATAGAGCAAAAACAAATAAATCTTGAAAAAAATATGTTTCTTGTATCGGGACTCGCCCTTCATTTTTTTAATAGGTAATTGTTTTTTGAGAAATCCGCCATAGTAATACATATTCAATGATAACTGTCCTATTTACTATGGTTCAAAAGATACACCCTTTTAGGTCTCTGTGACATCTATCTATCTGACTGTCAATCGTACAGACAGATAGATAGATAGGTCTAAAGACCTCTTCCACCATCCTCTTTTAAATTGACTTTTAACGAAAAGTCACTTTCAAAATTAATTTTACGTTCCACGTCCTCCTTTTAACGGTTTTTCGTCCTAACAACCGTTAAAAAGTGGACGTGAACGCAAATTTTATTTTAATAGTAACTTTTTGTTAAAAATCAATTTAAAAGGAGACAAATGGTGGAAGAGGTTCTAAGTTTAGTAAATAGACTTCCGCACTGAACCCTAAAAACGAGTTTCGTTATGATAACCTTAGAACAGTTTTTGTTAAAATTGGACGAGAACGTTACATTCAGAAAACTATCGAACTAAATCAGTCTTAAAAGATTGATATTATACACAACTTAGATTTGCAAATGATTTAATACATTGTTGTGTCAAGGTTTCAGCAGCCCGTTCGCAGAGGCATTTGCTTCAACAATATTTTGATTTGAAATTAAGGGGGCTAGACGTTAAATGCTCAGCGCTGGTCGGGAGCGATCGGGATCTTGCTTCCCGATGCACGGAACAAATTGTTTAATTTGACTAAGTAAAGACTCATTAAATCAATTCGCTCATGGCCAAGATTCGAATACAGCATACTCTGATTCAAACGCACACGCAACTCTGCTACCATTTTTAAAAATATAAAACGATTTGGTAAGAATTTCATATTTCCTGTCGACATTTTCGTAGTTCAACCATCCGTAATTACGTAAGAGGATACAATTGTCTCAACTAAATTTGAACATATTAAACAAAAACAATTGCAATGAATATTGTCACTTACGAAACAACAATATCTATCGAGACGCCAGATTTCATTTGCTAGGAAAGCAAAAAAAAACCTCTGTATACACGCAGCGTTATTTCCTCAGCAAATGACAAACAAAAAACACGAAACACTATTTTCCTATGTGCATACACAAATCATTGGTTTAATCGAAATATTAGATCCCAGCGAGCGCTCCGCTATCGTCATAAAAAGCAATAATAACAGAGGCCTTTTAAAACATTAATAGAAAAATACTGTTTCCATACAACCCCCGTCTTATTACTTGACACCTCAATAAATCATCCCTTTCATGGGCGACGTCCCATTGTTTGCCCGCGTTTTACTAACGGGAGGGGGTGAAAGGAGGGGAGGGTGCGGGTGCGGGCGCGGCCGACGCACTGGAAGAACGTTCGTGCTCTACCGACCATAATGTTTTGTTTACACTTCATTTTTGTATGGGGAGCTATGTCTATATGTATTCGACGACGCTCCGACCGGATACTTCCCTGTTACTGTGCTAGGATCTACGTAAACACTGAGACAGAGTTCTATAAAGGTACTGCGCCGAAATGTTTTACGATGCAATGCATCTTGTGGCTTATTGCCAATGGATCCGTAATCATCATTTGATGCTATTTGTATATGTCGCCAATAATAATATAAATAGCGGCGGTGGCAATTTGGTTAAGCGTTGCCATTGAACCAGAAGGTACAGGACTCGTGCCCTGACTGTGGGCGAATTGACTTTTAAATCAGATTTAATCACTCGTTTCGTGTCTTTAGAGTATACGTTAAGCCATCAGTTGCGAAAATTTTCACCAGCCCTAACCACACTTAACAAATTAAAAAAAAATTGCGCGGTGGAAAATGCTAGCTTCATGAAAACGTAGAACATATTGGAGTACACTAGCTCTAGTATCTTCCACGTTTTCGTGTTTTGATGCTCTTATTATATCTATTAAATAATTAATAAGGGCATACGGTTTATAATTTTTTTTAAACGCCATTACAAATCTGTTTAGAAATTGTTGTTCGCTAAAGAAAATTCGAGTTAATAAAAACTACTACATGGTTACATGTGACGTCACGGCGCGTGAGGACACATGCGCACTATGTGACATAGACCGTCACTTATCCGAAGAATCTCGAATGTACGAAAGTAAATACAAATGTAACATATAACTCTAAATATATATGTACTTTTGTGACACATAGGTAACATTTATGGCAATTGACGGCCATTAAACAGTGAACCAATTAGCGTTGTTATTAAAGAGCCCACGTCATCGTCCATTGAACTAGTACAATTTAAAACACCTAACGCCCCCGCCCGGCGCGCAACGACAAAATTAGACAAGATGCGTGTAGATTAGTACAACTCTTACTGCCTTATTCAGAGTCCTTATTTAAAACATAGTTCAACGGTAGTTTAACTAAACACTGTTTACTTCTTAAACAGGGTGTTTAGGCATTAAGCAATTCAGAATGTCACTTAGACTATAGTCTAAAACCGTGTTTAAGCGTTATAATGGCAACATTCTGATCAAAAAATGTTTTAAAAAACTCGAAAATATTTAGTATCTGGCATCCAAGTAATAAAAAGTATGTATTTATATAATTACATAGGTATATATATAAAATTTATATTTAGTGAAACATTTGTGAAATTCTTTAATTTCAGATAATTTTTCCATTACGAATGCGCTTCGAATTAATAATTCGCAATTTATAGAAATCAATCTCTAACTTGATGACAATAACACGATAACCAAATGTCACTTTTGACAACCTACGTCAAATATTCAGTAAAACAATCCTTAGACCACTGTTAAACATCCTTTGCCTATGTTTAAATTGTATGACGGCTAAACAAGGTGTAAACAGTGTTTATAATTTAAACAAGATTTTTGAATAGAATTTTTTTGTAAACTCGCGTTAAACAGTTGTTTAAGCATGTTTTAAAGTTAGACTAGCGACTCTGAATAAGACGGTTAGATCAGAAGTATTATTTTTACCTTAAAAAAAAAGGGATTACTAAATCTATGTAAATTTTCTTATTATTCCATAGTATTAGTAACATTATTATTTATGGTGTCTATTTTGGCAATAACAGGACTTTTTTCTGGTGTAAAGGATACTCTGGTAAAACTGAATAATAATAATATATTACTTATTTATTTGATCGGTCTCCACAAGCAATCGATTTCGATGTGGCTGATATTACGTATCATAACTTTAAAGTATTCTTACGTACCCATATCAAATTTTACAACGAAATAAATATACGACGAAGACGTTCTTAATATCTTATATAGTAACTAATGATTATTTTGTGAATGTCTTTTGCATATTATTGTGCTTCGAATCGTGTATATAGCTTGTAATCATTAGCTTTGTAACAGGTAATTAATAGAGAGTAGGCATTAAAAAGTTAATACATTTCCTTACTGACCGACTTTGTACACATTCATATATTTACATAGTAATAATGGTGTATAACAATGACGTATAATATGCCATTGTATTTGTATACAATTGCATATTATACGTCATCGTTAATACAACGCCAGCCCGCGTAAAAAAATATGTAAAATTACTTGCAATTTTGTATATTATATATTATATCGTATATCGCTGCGATATATGAACTTGGTATACATTATATATCACTGATATATGAATTTTGTGGGCGCTTAAGCATACTGCTCTGATGATTCGCTTAAAAATAATAGATGAAAATTGAAAGACAATAAAGCAGTGGTGGCTTAACGGCATACAGTTGCAAGGCAGGTGGTACTATCTTTTCGGCGATATCTATGCCACAATGTCTATTGTTACATCAAAATGTCATTTGTACAGCAATGTCATAAGTCAGTCCGAGTACCATATGGAAACACCGAACTGGTCTATCTGAAGACAGGGAGGTGTCATATACTACTATACCATATATATATTATATATATACTATATCATATATATATATATACTATATCATATATACTATACCATAATATTGCAAGACGTTGTCAAGCTTTGGAACCGGATAAGATACTGCATCAACATCAATAGCGAACACGTCACTCACCTTTGTATTGATGGTGACGACATAGTCTCGCGACAGAATCACTGAATGACCTCAGCGCTTTGCTCAGGGACGTCGATAGAATTTCTAGAAAAGTATCTATACGCGAAGCCCGGATTCCTAAATGTTTAATAGCTTTATTGTTCAATTGCAACGCCGTGCATGTTCATATTTTTTAAATTCGGTCTAACTATATAATAAAAAAAGTAAATACTTGGCTATACGATAACAGTAACGAATACAGTTAAAAAGTATTTCACTCGGAATAAACCATTTCAACAACACGGTTATAATATCAGAGCGGGGTACTAGATTCCGACCCTGGTCCCTCCCTCATTTCAAACCTTCATCTCGCTTTCGAGCATTATATAAAACATACTATTCGACATTATATTTAGGTCCAAAAATATAAAATGAATTTGCCTTCAAAACTAACTAATACACGCTTTCGTCCAATTACAAAGACAAATTTCCAAAACATTCAAACAAATATTTCTTCATTTGTAACACAGATCTTAAATACTAATGTTGTGACCCTATCTTTAAAACTAATGATCCTCTTATACAAAGTTTCAATGCACATGTTACCATCTTAAGGATTGAATTTTCAAAAACCCCTTAGTACTTGGCTCTATTATGAAAATTAGACTTGCCCAAAATTTCAAATTACTAGATCCAGCCATTTCCTCTGTGCGTTAACCAACCAATCGGCATGTTTATTGCAACAAAATTCGAAAATATCATTCGATTGACTTATAATTTTAATACAACATTGCATTTGAGTACACGTGTTTTTTTATATCTACTAGCATTTGTCTTAGACTACGTCCGCGTATTTTTAGTATTAAACTGAACAATTACACCAATTCTAAAACTCCTTTCACCTATAGAAAGCTAAATACACATACTTTATTTTAACACTAATATTTCCCCTGGTTTGATACGAATTGAAACTGTGACTGTTAGTGGTATTGAAATTGAAAACGAGGCAGGAGCAGAATCGAGAGCGGGGACCTGGGTTAAAATTGAGTATGGTACCGGAACCAGAATTAAAAGCGATCACGACAATTGGATATAAAAGATTAAATAACACATTCTATATCCTACAAATATAGTATTCCATTTCTTATGCTCTATCTTTTTCGTTTTTAACGACGGACTATTGAATAATAATATGCGTATTAACTAACTATGTCCCTTATTTGCACCAGGCAGTCTAAAAATTAAATGTAACCTCATTTGTTTGATTGAATTTTGACTTCAAAACAAATTGAGGATTTTAATATGAGAATACTTTTAATAATAAAAAGTAACAATACTATTTAATTTTCCTTAAAGTAAAAGCCTCGATGTGAATTTATTATAACTTAAAAGTCGTTCACTCGTTTCTCCACTTCCTCAACAAAAATATTTCAAATATGTTCAATATCAAAATTTAATTCACTTTTATTGACACTAGTTTTTAGTTATAACTGGCCATCTATCTATTCATTGAAATAGACCATTTAATTTAAATTTCATGTCCACTAAAACTGGTATTCCATTAGAAAGGACGGCATTAGATCCATCCATAGGGTTAATTTTATTTTAAAACGAACGTATATTTTTAACTACAAGGCGAGACGTAAAAGAATAACAGCTCACGAGTGAAGTCATCTTTGAACCCACGTATTTATAACTGTGTTGCTTAAGAGCTATCGGCATAACTTTTACATAACAACGAATTTGGTAGAGAGAATCGTACAACAATTAACAATTTTGGTAAATTGTACAAAACACGTAACTCGTCTATAGCAGAAAATGTTAGATTAACACGACACTCATTATAAGTAATATACTCTGCGATCTCTAAAATCAAAAGTTCGCATTCAAAATTTTAAAAACTTTGAAGAGTTCGTCCTTTTATACTTCGCAGAACGTTTTATAGGGCTTTTATGAGTCAAACGAGGATGTAGGCCACCGTAAAGTAGACGGTCACCACCACCCATGGACACCCACAACCTCAGAAGAGTCACCACAGTCCGATCATCAAAAAGGTTGTATGAAAACTTTTTGTTGACTCGTTAATTTTAATTATAGGTATAAGTAGCATAAGAAAAGAATAATTATTAGCGTTTCTGTGCCGAAATCGTAGAGGTGAACACTAACGAACGACTCCGGTGTCTTTATCTGTCCGTGTGTTATGACCCTTCTTATCCGAGGTTAAAACTTATAAGGTTAAAATTTGAAACACTTGCAATTGGTAAACGTATTCAACAGTATGCATTTAAGGTGAAAACCCGTTTTGGAGGTCGTTTACAGGACAATTTCCCACTGACTGCGTCGCGCTACACTTGGCGTTCAGTTATACATATAATGAAAATTCATGTCTGTACATTGAAAATATTTTATTGTATATGACGTTACTTGGCAGAAATTCATTATCAGAAAGAAATTCATTATGAAACAGACAATTTAAAAACGTCGTGTAATTAATAAAGATAAACAACATTAAAAAAAATCGGCAATACACAGATTAACTTTCGACGAATGCAAATCTATTTATATAGGCCATACTGGACGTTGTTTCGAAACTAGGTACAAAGAATATATTTCGAACAAAATTCGGAAAATTGATCCTAAATCAATTATTATAACATTTTTGTAGTAATAATTTAAAATCAAGAAAACAGTTTAATTTTATCAGTGATTGTTCGACCACCGATACTATGGCGGTAAATGGTGGTAAGCTTATTCAGCAATTTTTTGGAGCGAAAGAGAATTCAAAGGACGCGGTCAGAAAGTGTTGTGGTCTCTCCAAGGTGTGTGGTAGCCTAAATGATTAACATAACTCACTATGGGGTGTCCGCCCGGGCATTCGGCCTACAGATATCGTATTTGAGTAACAGGGTGCAGAGGGTCGATGTCAAAGACATGGAATTGTATGGATCGCTGGCCCGCATGGGAACATGGTGAGCGGCCCTAAGTCAGTTTCTGTTTGTAGCCTGTATAAATGTTGTAGCTAGACTTGTAAAGTAAGTACTTTTAAAATAATATGTTAATTAAATATGTTAATTAAAGAATATTGCTGCAGACAGTACCTATACTAAACTCCATTATTATTCAAAGTCAAAAAACAAAAAAATTCACCTGTGACGATGTGAACATTGTGGTAATGTCTATAAAAGAGTGGAATGACTTGCTGGAAATAAGTTACTTTAAATAGAAAGACGACAAAATGTATAAAATTTTCATTTCCGAATATAAATCATGGATCCTACCTATTCGATTTTAAGTCAAAACGCGACGAATTAAAATTTATTTATTCCGCTTTATTCGTGAGCATTGTTTTAGATAACGGGTTACAAAGTGGTCTTTATATTAGAAAGATGACCAAAAAAAAAAAAGGTTTAACTCTGTCGTCAGTCATCAAAACCAATATATGTTTATTTTGACTACTTCCATATACTCGAATAACATATATCATCTTATTATATATAGGGACAAGCGGTAGGTAAGTATCCTATTTTTTTTTTTGTAATGTAGAAGCAGTGAGTTATGGAAACTTACAATCTAGGACCTCGAAGGTGTTTAAAAAAATAATGATCGAAATAATCTCAACATTAGAAATAAAATAAAATGTATTAGTTTAAGCGTAAGTCAATTATATAAATCACGAATTCATTTAAGCGATTTTTTGTGTGTACGCTTGTTCAGAAAAGTCCATGTAATTGTACAAAATTTACCCTAATCGTTTTAAGATTAAGACTAAACGGTACTTAATAAAAAGGGTACTTGTTATAAATGAATAGTTATTGTTCTCTCTTGTTATTATGGAATGCATTTTTTTCGTTCATTGTCCATTTCATCTTCTCTAATATCAAAAAAGTAAAATTTTGGCAAAATTCACTGGTTCGTTTATATATAGGTATCTAGTAATTTCTGAACCGATTTAAAAAAATCTTAATGTGTTTCATTATTAGAAAGCTATTATAGTTCCGTAACTCTAAAAGGAAATGAAACCCTTATGGGATCTTACTTCAAGTTGAAATTAATATCAAATACTTATGTTTGCAGTCTTTTGAAGCTGTAAAACAATCGAGATTCTGAGTTAATTTAATTAAAAAAAAACTACCAAATTACAGCCATTCACGCCTTATATCTTAATACTCTCAAGTAAATCAAAACCTATTTGTAGTCATATCACATGAAAAAATGTTTTATTGTTATTATTACAAACTTACACTTGCAATTCGAATATGGACCGTGATATAGATCAAATATATCGTAGTAAGTTTTTTTAACTTTGCATAACACAAAGAAAACTTAAGATTTTCAAAAATTCAGATAAGGAAATTCAAACATTTTTTTAAAAGAAAGCTCAAGTTTCGGAATTCCTGGGACTAATATCTTGTCAGTAACGGTATCAAAAACACAAAAATCATCGACACGATATATGTACATACATAATTAATTTTGCACGGAATCGTCAAGTTGCGAGTCTTTTTTGCACTTGTCCGTGTTTTTTATTTAAATAATATAGCCTTTATTTGGATTATTTTTGTTTTCTTTTATGTTTGCCAAATTCTATTACAATCCATTCAGTAGCTTCAGACTCCAGCGGGAACATTCGTTATCACATACATAATTTCACGTTTATAGTGAATGTGATATTATAGACAATTTTACGTTTCAGGGTTACGAGATGTACATATGTATATACTGTGCACGAGATACACAGATGTATATATAATAGGTCGTTACCAATTCACATAATCCCTACGGATATATATATATATATATATATATATATATATATATATATATATATATATATATATATATATATATATGGGTTAACAGCACAATCACAAATGCAATATATTACAGAATAAAAATGAATGAGGAATAGAGTGGGATCGATAGAAGTGAGATTGGAATTCAAAACGAGATAAAGATCGAAATCGTGGACCTCTCTCGATATAAAATAAAAAAAAAACCATTTTATACTAGCGTGGACGGAGTCGTGAATGAAAGCTAAATTAAAAAAAAGTAATAGATGGAGTTATCCTGTCGAATAATAAAGCTTAATCAGATTGTGACTACTTTTACGTGAAAAACCTGAAAAAAACATGACTACTGCATGCAGAAAGGAACTCCAATCGCATAATTAAGTCTGAATTGTCAAAACAGATTTTATAAAAGTCAAATGCACCTGTAACGTTAATAAGCGACAAAAGATTATTCACGGTATCTATTGACGTCTTAACAACGTAGTAATGATAAGCGAGGAACATTAGTCACGTTTGCTAAAAATATTATGCTTATGTGATGCAATCATAATCTGTGTATGACCTTGAACACCTGCTATAGGTGACTAACAATTAATTGACACTGGAGAACTCTCTGAATTATCTGAAATTATTTTTCACGCGACGTTCCCATTTTTCGTTCGCGATAAATAATCAAATATATTCTGCTTTATATTATGATATTTTTCTTTATAAAAAAAAAAATATGTCGCCTATACCTAATAACGTGTATACCATACAATAATCATATCATATATAACTATTTTCTGTAAACATTAGGTAGTACCCGCACCACAAGGGCAGAAAAACTTGCCGCGCGAGACTCCGCAGCTTACGTGCTGATCAAATATGACGTAATCGCCAGCGTCGCGTCAAGAGTCCGTCGACGGCGGCACGAGCAAGCGCCGCACGACCAATTATCTCGCCGGCCGCACATCACGCCACGATTTTCCACCAATAGCAGACGGGCGAGAAAAACCACCGTACTAAGTGAAGGTGACCGCTGTTAGCCCGGTGGCGACGGCGTTTGTTCGACCGCTCGACGCGGCGTCGGTGTCTATGGCCGTTCCGAGCTCACCGGATCGACGTTAGAAATCTTCAGACTTGACAAGTAATCGAATAACATTGGCAGATGAAATTGTAGTTCGCGTTGCAGCGGAAAACCGCTACACCATCGGCGGGTTGCACCAAAAGTAAAAATTTTGGAAAATCCAAAAATGCACGCCTCACCGCGGTCATTAACTTCTACAATAAAAAATTTCAATAGAGTTTTTGATAATGAAATTTCAAAAAAAAAGATTTATCAAATTCAAATTTCGCGCCATTTCGTGACATATTTATAATGGAGCATGCGCTGATCTCAACTTTTCACATATGGCTTAAGGCTAATCTTCAATAGTATATAAATATAGATATACAAACACCACCTCAACGCTCCGCTTGTGAGGCGTGCAATACACAGTCGTTTTTTAGTTTTTAGTAAATTATAATTAAACGACAGTACTTAGAACGCTAATATTAACTAGGAATCAGCACAGGGTATAACTTTATATAATAAAAAAAAAATATTCCGGTAAGATACATTTTTCAACCAATTTCTCTGCCACATACATGGATCCATAAACAGAGACTGACGGACGTCCAACAATGATTAATTTTAATGTTATTATTTACTATATTAAACAAAATAATTATTTATAAAATATACCATATGTGCTAGACAGATTATTTAACTTGATATTAGTGCATTCATATTACCCTGTAAGTGTTATATTACTAAAAAATAAGTCATTTAAGTTTCGAAAGACTGAGTTTTTTAACATGTCGAGAGTAGAGCACCACCTCAACGCTCCGCTTGTGAGGCGTGCAAAACGTATTTCGTATACGTAACCCCCGTTAGATTTGACAGATTGTCCATACGTTATCTGTCAAATATTACGGATTACTTTTTAACTTTTTAACGCGATTCGCCGTATATATGTATAACGTCGGTTAGTAAAATACAAAATCGGATGCAGATCGATCTCCTCGTACGCTTCGTTGGCGAAACCCGATCCGCCGAAAAAACACGGAGGGTGGAAAACTCAATCAGGAAGCTAAATAAAGTGTCAATCACAGCAATGTAATTGACCGTCTATCCAACGCGCGGAAATGAGGGAACGAAGCTTTTACAGTGTGAACTGAAATGATTGCAACATTTTTGATGTAGATTATAGAGGTAGACAGGACTATAGACAAATTAATAATTCTGTTTTGATTTATTACACAAAAATAAATCCTTTGTAAATCTATAGGTATCATCTTCACGAATATAGTCTATGATAGCGACAGAATATTATGTAATCTTCGACTACAAATTCCAAGATAATGATATTCAATTTCAATTATATATAGTATTGATAACATTATAGGAGCAAGGAAATAAAAATCATCTACACCAAAAACTACACAATTCGGCTCCTCGCATTGGACAACTTTCTTCCGATCGCCAACTGACAAAAAGAATAAAACACTTGCGTTGAATAGAAATTTCAAACTATACTTTCTAGTACACTTATAATACTTACGGTTTTTGGTTAAATTTTCAGTAGAACGATCAGAGCAACATGTGATAAAATAATTTTCTTTCACGGTATTAAAGCACTTTTTTTCAGATTTTTAAAACAATAGAGAGGAACGCACAAAATTATTTATTTTGGAAGCTCATAAACCGCAAAATAGTCATCTGATACATAAAGTCAAAAGTCACTTAAGAACCTATGAAAAATAAATTATTAAAAATACTTATTATATTAATTGTAAAGAATAACAGCAAAATATAACATATTACATTGGCAACAAGCTTAGATATATTATTTATTACATTATGGATACATAATAATCCGGGTGCATTTCTCTATATGCATAACGAAATTATCTCTAATAAACGGCATCACTAATGATGAGCCTCAAACAGCGAGAGCTTTGCTAACCCTTCTTACTGCTAATGAGGCACATATGGTGAATACAATTTGTCGATGAAATGCAACTGGTTGCTTTAATTTAAAAATTATTGTATGTAATACACTATTGAAAAAAGTTTTTTCTTGTTTACAGTGATGTAATATAGAGATAGTTAACACACATTATTAATTCCGTCATTAATAAATCGTTAAATATTACCAAAAAAAATAATAATGTATAATATTATTGATATTAAATTAGTATTAAGAATTATATCATCAGTAAGTTACGTCAAAAGGTAAGAATGCTGATTACTAAATTAAGCACTTAGATTGGACAGATAAAGTAAGACGATTTGTCAAATCTTACAATTAACGTTTACCAATTTACGTGTTAATTTTAGTACAACCCGTCGTATTTGTAATATATTTAATATTCATCTAACATTAAATAATTACATATTATTTTATTATAAGGCTTATGAAAAACATTATGTTCATAATAGTATTTTCAAATCCTAAGAGGATACGCAAAGCGACTTTTTTAATTGTTAAGGGCACTTTGGAAGAATATACAGATCACTTTTGTTTTTAATGCTCTGTCATCAATATTGTTGATAACTGTTGTCTCATATTCGTCCCAAATAATGCATCGGTATATTGTACATACTAATCGTACTACAGTCATATTTTTAGCTTTATTTGACCGAAATAGGACATCGCTTCTGGAGTTTTTAAGGTCATATCCCTCTAACACAACCCTTATTTCTCGTCATTTCCATCGCAAAGGAAGATACAATTCAATATGCCCCAGGCTTTTCTATTTCGTTATACACTAACCACGTTTTTTTCTTAATAACTCAAGGCTTATGATTGTGTGCGCCGATCTCTCATAGGAGTAGATCGAGTTAAAATGTTTATAACACGATGAATTATAAATGATTTTCTTGAATGTGCGAAACCTCATTTTATTTTTCCTGGAGTAGTAAGTACATGTCATGATTTGATATGATAATAAATTATATAATAACTGAAGTTTGCGATCTTTAAACTTAAGTGGGAAAAGTATTTGTCACATATTTTGTAATACATATAAAAACCTAATGCAAAAAATCTCGTTTATATAATATTGCAAGCGATGCATCAAACAAAAAATGAAGTTACTAAAATTATACATAAAACATATTTTTTTCAAAATTTTGTGTTAACGGATCACGAGCGAGTCAACCGTTTTTAACCGGACCGGCGGCGATCGACGTGTTTTTTTGATGTCAAGAGTTGATTAGTTTTTGGAATCGATCGGTAAATCCGTTAAAATTTATTCGAAAAAAAGGTTTTCAAAATTTTTATTTTTGAAATTTCTCAAAATCCACCAGTTCAAATCGGTTCAAATTTATAGGAAATCTAAATTTGTTTTAACATTTCGGAACGCCACTTGTTTGGCTCCAATTAGTCAAGCCGTTCAAAAGTTATGAGAGGTTTACATATACGTACGCACGCACACACTCAAACATGTACCCAAACGCATGCACACACACTCACATTCACACCCATACAAACACCATAAAAAAATTGTCTGAGACCTCAAAACGTCGAAATCTAATGAAAACTAGGTTTTCGAAAAACGGGGTAAAACCAAGAACTTCCCGATTTTCGAAAATTTTCAATTTTTTGGCGGGAAGTTAAAACTAACATTCTTCCAACGCAAATAGGTGTACAAGCAAATAACTTTTATATGTGATGTATTGAAATCTAGAACAGGATGTATTCAGAAATGAATGATGGGTGTCCAAAATTTTATTGTAACTAAAGCATATAATTTTTTAACAAAAAATAACATGTTTAACAAAACTTTATACAACCGTCCGTCTATTTTTTACGTCGATGGCCTACACGTAAAAATCTTACTCTGGGTAGGAGTATCGTTACTGAATTTAAGGGGAAAATTGTGGTAAACGACCCGGATTGACTGAACACAACTGATCGACACACGTAAACCTAAAACGGTATTAAATAAATAGGGGTTGCGTACAAGTCATCCACGACTGGTATACGTGAAACCGACACGTATCCACTACAAATACGAATTTGACACTGGCGAGATAAACACAACTGACGATTAACGACGTTTCGATGTCGGGGATGTGTTTATCGTAAAACAATTTTCCGATCACAAATGCGCGTCGAATCACGAGATTTTAAAAATACGACGGCGGTTGCAAAACGCTCGTTCAACGATCTATTAATAACGGTACGTTTTAAAAGTTATATAATGAAGTGACACGAATATTTGTCGTAGTGATATTCATCTGAATCCGCCCGGTTACGCCGCCACCGCTCGCCAAGTGTGCGAGAAAATGAGAGAAATGGGAGAACGTCGACATAAGAGTGTCTAGCGGACACGCGCCAATTACACTGCTCCAAAAGTTCTACGCCAGGACCGTAAATTTTTAAACCGATAACGTAACAAACGAAAAATATGTGAAAGTGAAGAAAAATCGTGTTGGGATTGACGCAAATGGTTGAAACCAATTTTCCTACCTACACTTTCGGTCAACTCCTCGTCACATAATACAATGACTTATAATTAATGCTAAAAACTATTTTTGTCGTAAGGTAATACTAAAAATTTGCATACAAAGGTAACATTTGTGCTAAAACACTAAGCATACTACAATTTCACATTGGTACGAATTTTAAGATGTTTCTCTATTTTCCAGAATAAAATTGGAGTAAACGGGGGGTAGTAGGAAAAACTATCAAAAAGACTTCAGACTAAAGATTTACTCTTGCACTGTCGCCGTGCGCACTGGCATTTTAAAAATATTTTGTCCTGTTACTTTATCGGTCTGCATTTTTGCGTTCAGCACTTACTCTACAAGCATAGATAAAGAATAAAGGACTCACAAGTAGGTCCTGTCCGAGTTCGATTTTCTATTGCTTGGAACACAATAGAATTACGGAAAACCGATTAAGTCTGACGTACTCAAATGAAAAGAACAAAGGGTTTTTGGTGATTAACGCGCACGGTTTCTCTTCCAAACCATTAAAAGTTATCGTCACTTTAAAGCGGGCGAAAACCATTAAGGAAATGATATTTTGAGAAAAATAGCGATTACTTGCGTGAAGATACAGTAACGACGGACCGTACGAAACGGAAAACACAATTAGTAAACATTAACCATAACATTTGACAGATCGTCCATGCATTGTCCTTACGTTTAATTTTACAGTTATATCTTTTTGTGTAACTCGCTGTACGTACAGTGCCTTGGTATACGGCAATGATATTGTTTTCCATTTGTACAATTCCAATGATTTGTGATAAAAAAATAATTGCTGTTTGTTAATAAATTTGTTTTCATTTCTCGTATCGATTGATTTACACGAAAAAGTTGTTCGAATGACACTTTGGAAAGTTCACTAAAATCATTGTTTTCTGCGGAACATATAGTAGATTATCACATTATGTTTATTATTATATGTTTGTGTATGTTAGGGGAGCGGAACGGGGTGTAACAGAACCTTGTGTGTCTTACATATTTATAAATGAAAGGGTATTCGTAGAAATTACGATAAACTTGTAGATGGTATTAATTTTTCTTATACAAAAAACTTGGTTATACCTCTGTAGGTAGTGAATATGTGTGATAAGATAAAGAAGATAAAACTGCTAGATCCATTAAATTGGAACGTTGATGTTCGATAGAGTCAGATAAAAAATTGTCGTCCGACTTGTTGGCTGATAGATATGAAATATTTATTTTGTTGTGCGAAAAGAGTTCAAATATGTCTGAAATATATATTATTAGAAAACGAATAATAGGATTTATTTGCAGATTAAAAATATTGCCTACTGATAATGATCTACTAACACGTTACCAACTTCATTTGGTATCGAATCGTCGTAAGGGGACTGTATCCATGAAAAATTAAAGAAAATTTTCACATCGGATTATATGTGATAATTACGTGCATTATAATATATTTCTCCCTGATCAATGCAGCTCCTTGAATGGACCCACATGCATTGCACATACTATAAATATAAATACTTTGTTAGAACGTCGGGTTCCTCGAAAGCATTAAAAAGGTGCACGCAACGCTTGTTCCATTCATAACTCGAGTTTCAGTATCGCTTTCGGTTTGTAAATCGACCGCACAAACTTAATTTCATAGCAAGGTTTTCAGTACATTAATAAGAAATTTTAAAAAATATTTATGACACAATTGCAAAAGGTGTTTAGCCTCATTCATTTATGTTATACGTATTTTATGTAACTTACAGAAAAATATTTATAAAACATATAGCGTAACGCGAGCGTAATTTACTTTACGCTATTTTAAAATGAGGACGGGAAACCACAAATTAAAGTTACGTTAAGAACGATTTTCAAATTACATATGGCCGAATAGCGCACCCTTACTTTACGTTTTTAAATATGTAACGGCATTATTGAATTGGATTTATTACTTTATATTTCATTGAATTTTATGCAACGTTTAATTGAAAATTCTATGCCATTCAGTATTAATAAACAAAGCATTTCTTTAATATTTACTATAATCGATGGATAAATTAAGAACTTTGAATTTCTTCGTAGATCGTTATTCGTACGACTTATTTCTAAGGTTGATACAACTGAAAAATCATTAGAATTTGACCTTCACAAATTCCATTCAATTAAAAAAATAGAATTTTATGACCACGAATAAACCATAATTCCCATTCGATAATTCCCATAGGCGCGACAAATTTGAAGCGTTTCAAAAAAATAGGTTACTGGTTATATCACATATACATACTCTCATATTATTTTTAATACATCTTGATTAGTTGGCCAGAGATTAAAATAGATAATACCCGTCTATAACGACTACTAAATCGTTTGTCATGTCAATAGAAAACTAAATTTGAAATTTAAATTAAAAAAAATACCATCTCTACCATCCCGGCTCCATGTTTCTAAGCAAATATTTGACAAATGTGCCAGCTACCGCACGTTACACCTCTCAATCTCATGGCTACGACTCTACTTTTTAGATGGTGAATAACGGCTAAGTACGCTTCTTACGAACTTAAGCAAACTATAAAATAAATCTTGACTCGTACGTCAGGACGTAGTAAGCTTTTCGCTTTTATTGCTCACACAATGAAATGCTTCCGGAGCGTAACGTAAGAAACACTATAAAATTTATTTAGGAATAGGCACGTTAATGTTGCAAGAACTACACAACAACCTTCTAATTTTTATGTTTTATTTTTAAATTCTACTTCCATATTCCTACACTAAAAACACGTTGATATTATTAAATTTAATTTTTCATTAGACGATGGAAATCGATTTTATATTGTATACGTTTAAGACTTATTTACAAAGAGAATAGATGAACCAGCTGGAATAATTTCATATAGCAAACCGGAGTTACTATTTTACTTAATTCAAATGCGATTATAGTGTCACATTTTATGAGTAGACTTTTACTACCACTGAAAAAATATGTGGATAAGGTAATACATATACATAAGCTATTTTTGAAGTTCTACTTCTTTTGGCGCGTTTATGGAAAATGGTGAGATTGAATTTTTAAAGGGGCGACACGAAAACATAAACACAGCATAAGTTCTCACAAGCGGTTTAGGGAACAACTTCAGGCTACTTATAACTGATGTGTTAAACCTTCGTGCTGGAGGAGCTGCCATTTATCAAAATATGGACGATACGACCAATATCAGGACTCCGAATATTGATATGACAGTAAGACAGGCGGAATTAGCAAATTCAACGTTGACATCAGTCGGTAAGTTTTGTGTAGTTAAATACAAAATAGAGTTAACATATTCCAATTTTTCACTTAACAATTGTTATAATTTTTAATAAAAAGATAAATTTGATATTATACTTTTTATAAGAAAGTAAATATTAGTTTATTCAATTTTTCAAACTTAAATTAAACTTTATCAACCGTACTGACTATCCCACTGCAGTGCTTTTATTATTTTGTTGTAACTAATTATTTGAATGTAATTAAAAACAATTTCTTAACTACGCCAAAAAAGTGCAACTTGTCACGTGCACGACATAACTGCACACACTATAGTTTTTTTTTTTTAATTTTATTATTATTAAAAGAGAAGGGCTATCGATCAATTACTACATCAAAACTTTTAAGTGCACGAACAAAGCGCCTACACACATGTAGCTATTTCAAAAAGCAAAACAAACGTACAATTAAATAAAAGGCTTTTGTACCACCACGATCGCACCATTAACTTTTTTTGATAACTGTACATTTTTAAACATCGATTCAGCAGCACAGGTCGGCCGTTACTTTCTAAAAACACAATGCCTTTATTGAGACAGAAATTCATTCTACACATAACACGGGAAAGCAATACGTCAAGGAAATCTTTCCGAGTGCCTTTAATTAATTAAGGTTCCTCAAGGACTTCATCAGACGTCTTATTGCGAAGGTGGATGACTCCGTTTAATCATTAATCCATCGCTGAGTACGTTCCGCTCGATGCGTTCGTGAGTGGAAACACTCGAGCACTGCATGTTCGACGGGGATGCAACTTCGATTTTTACCGGCTGAAGAGGAACACGTGCGTCGTATCGTACGATCACCGATGTGGAAAATGAATGCATTTAAACTAAACTTTACACTCTGTTCTTCTGTTATTGCAATTTTCTATACGGTTTTTTTAGAATAAAGGCCAATGAGCTACCAAAATATCTAGGTGCAGTATCCTATCAAATATTTGTCTAGTCTCCCTCATTTTGATTTTTATATATAAAATTAGACCTTTCCTTGTCTTTATGATCACGTGGTAGAAATAGAAATAGCCTATATCTACTTTCTCACAGTACCCGAGCATACAATTGAACAATCCCCATTTTTTCCGTGACAATATCTAGAAATTTATAAACCACGCGACGCCATCTAATGACCGATTTAAGAAAATACTTAATGAATTTATAGGTGCCTGCGTCACTAGTGCACAGGAGTTCTGCACTGCGATCTTAAACAGTTTGAGAATGGTCATTTCCCATTAGAAAACGACATAGAATAACCAAATTTTTTTGACAAATAATCGATACACATAATCGACATTCGATAGGGTGAATACATCGATTGGGTTATCACGCAAAAAATAATAGAATTCATTATTATATTTCAAGTCCATATTTCATGAACAACTTAAACAATTTACATTAACGAGCGTTCGAGTATTGCAAAATTTAAGAGGTACAACAAAATTGATCACGAGAATCGATTACTCCAAAATAGATTTGTTTTGGATACAGAATTTGAAAAAGAAACGGGCTATTAAGTGTTATAACTAAGAATAAATTTAAGAATAGAAACAGTCACAGTATTGGCTCTCCTTTTGTAATTGTTTAGCATAAGGAAGTTGAAAAAATAGAATTGTTCAAAACAAACTTTAAAATGTTAATATTTCAAAATAACGGGAAGCTACATGGGTCTAACAGATTGAAAAACATTAAAGACCGATTTAAAAAAAGGAAAAATTATTAGTTAAAAAAAACGGTCGAAAAATCGCTATTCATCTCCAAAGTTCTTTTTCAATCATATCTATGAAAAACTCAGATATTGTTAAATTAATGATGTCTGTACCAAATACATGTTTACAAAACTATTATTATTATTATTTAACATTAATGTAACATAATTATATTAATATATAACTCTGCCATTGATCACCTTCATTTTATGGTACGTATATTAATGGTTTCTAAAAATAGTACTTATTAATTCCGAATAACGAAGTCCTTGTTAAAATACGTTGAATAGTTTCTAAACATAAAAAAGCGGACAAGTGCGAGTGAACTTGCGTGGAGAGGGTTTTGTATGTCTACTGTGTGTTATTTAAATCTGATACTTTACAATAACTAAAACAACTGCAAATGTAAATTTCTAACGGACAATATCGGGACATTTACCATGCTATTTTTAAGATCAAAATTTCTAATAGGTTCTTTCATTTGATATATCACAAAGTACATTTTGCAAAAAGTGTTTAATTTTCTAATTTGTTTCACAAAAGCGATGTCCTTTTTCAAAATTTATTTATTTAAGTCACACGTCCGTGTTTGGGCCACATAAATTCATAAGTGTGCCGACTTTTCGGCTCGTATCGCTCCTGTAGTTCGGAGCAAATTGACTGTGACAGACAGATGGACGGACAGGCCCAACGAGTGATCCTATAAGGGCTTTTTTTTTCATTCGGACGTACAAAATCTAAAAATCGAGAATACGACATGGAATATGCTTCGGGCTTATAGGATTTTTATTTTCTTTGGCGTCTCATCCCGAGTAATGAATTGTACTAAACCATATTATTCGTAGAATTCAAACTATAACACATACTTACGTATAGATAATTGAAAAAAAAAAATAGCTAACATGGTTTTCATGTATTATTAAACGAAATACCTAATCTAAAAACATGAGTACATACACTTATTTGATTGTTGAAATTCAACATAATGAGTTGTTGCTTTATGCGCACAAGAACACCGTAAGAAAATGTTTGACATTGGGCCTTATAACAAAAAAAATTAACTATTACGATTCCAAATTTTACTGGAAAAAAATTTGATTTAAAAAAAAAAATTAGTTTGCGTTACGTATACAAAAATTTTCCACAACGGCAGATGAAATAAAGAAAGTCATGAGCCAACATCAATTTGCACTTTCTAGACGAATGGAATGTCAATCTCTGCGGGCGTTCGTCAGACGAAAGGGCCGCTTCGGGCTCGCTCCCGCGTCAAAGTTACGGCCACACGTTAATTCGTACGCGGCCTTATAATAAATTATTACGCTACATCAAATAATACCGAATACTTCTACAACTCATACGCGTATAGACGCTTCTCGCGTAGTCATCTAAGATTATATATATGTAAGATTATATAGTATATATATATATATATATATATATATATATATATATATATATATATATATATATATATATATACATATTAATACTATCCTATTATATTAAGACTATCCGAACATCGATATAACATTCAGTTCACGTGGTAATTTAAAGAACTGTTCACCGCCGGGCGTGCATATCGAATTACCGTAATGCTTAAAGAACCGATGAATTCCCTGCCGCACGCATCACGGCCGGATCTTGAACCCAGGGCCACGTGACCGATGGAAGTTAATACTCGCGTCCGACCGGATTATCGATACTCCGTGGACTCGGCTAAGGGAATCAAATTAGTGGGCCGGCGTTACATTGTCGTCGATTCACGTTCGCTGGGCCGGAATAGAATTTTATGTAGTACTTGGAATGACTATTGTTTCGGTATAAAAACTCGACGCCCTTTTACAAGTGCTGTTTTTTTTCATTATGAAAATAGGCGCAAAAGGTTTTCACCAGACATAGTGCAGAGTGAGTAATAAACGAATTTGTTTGTTTGCTCTTAAAGTTCGAGAGATTCTTTCGGTCGACACCGAAGAAAAGTTATTTCAAGATGATTCGCATCGAATTGTCGCCGAGGAAAAGGCTCGCGTTGTGTAATCCATCTGTGTTTGTGAAGTTCCGGGCGACTGCCTGGCTGATCGACACTGAGCCGGAATTGTTGTAAATCAGAAACGTGAAACTTCCACATTGGGTTCTTCTATTTTTTCGTTTATTTTAAAATTAATCCCCTAATTTCGAAAATGGGGGCGTTCTCGTACAAACTTTAAACTAATATTAAATACACTTGATAAATTGCGTTTATAAATACGCTAAAAGCAGTAATTCTTAATTTCTGACTAAATAATTCTGCAGTGCGACGAGGTTGCAATTTAAAGCACTCGGATACAAAACCGATGAGTCTGTCACTGTTATAGTTGCAACGTCTGGTACGACGACAAGCAATTTTGAAATATTTGTAATTGCAACTGATTTACGGTACAACGCATGAAACTCTACCGCTCTGATTTACCTGCAAATGATGGAATGCGCAGGTTCGACTCTCCCCGACCCTTCCTTCTTCGAGGAGGAAAGGAAGGGTCGGATCATTCCTATTTTAAGCCTTTGCGACGCTTTCGTAACTAACTTCACGACGGCAGAATTTCGTGTTATAGTACTGTAATTTTTCAATAAATAAGACAATTCACGTAAAAATATACATTGCAATCACTATCACTAAATACATAGGTAAAAAACTAGAAATGTGTCGAAATTTACCTGAAAAAAATAATACCCTTACATGCACGTATAACGTATTCTATATATGCATCTACTAAAATCAGAAGATGTAAAGAAACAATATAGAATCCCTCAAGAAATAATAGAAATATATCGATAAAATACATTCACAGTAATTAAAATTAATGAAGTATAAATTTTTTTTTTTTTTATTTTTGTTTCATTTTAGGTACCTCGAGTAGAACCAACCTCGATACCATATCGCGA
The DNA here is from genome assembly GCA_005406025.1 of Eumeta japonica. Classification (NCBI taxonomy): domain Eukaryota; kingdom Metazoa; phylum Arthropoda; class Insecta; order Lepidoptera; family Psychidae; genus Eumeta; species Eumeta japonica. Next base: position 450,247 of record BGZK01000363.1, read on the forward strand.
TCTGGACCTTGATAGCAACCTGTTAAAAGTCTCAAACCACCCACGCGAAACCGAAACGAGATGTTAGTATATGAGGCAAAAGTTGTGATAAATGTGGTCCAATATAGGTAAAAAAAAGATTATTATGTAGAAGAGTTTAATTTAATAGAAAAGTAAAATACAAAAGAAACATAATTTAGAAGTCAACACATAATTCTATAAATTCCTGATGCGAATGATAATTTAATTTATATTTCACAGGCCATATTTTTAAACTGAATAGGTATACTATAACAAATCGACATATTAATGTTACTAGCTTTCCGTCCCCGGTTTCGCCGGCGTGAACATGTATTTTCCTTCACCTTTATATTAATCGATGATGCTATCAATCCCAACTTTGTTTCCGCCTTCGTTTCCGATCCCAGTACTGCTCCAGGTTTCGATTTCGTGACTATGTTCGAGTTTCTGACCCAATTTTCCCGTCCCTCTTTTAATTACGATATCGCTAACGGTCACAATCTCGACTTTTACAAAGCCAGGAAAATATGCTAGTGCCAAAATAAAATATCAACTATATTAATCGGGGGTAGTATAGCTTTCTAAAAGTATTTTTTTTTAAACATTACAGCAATTTGATTCAAAGTCGGAGAATAATGCTTAGTAGATACAATAAAAACACATTAAAATACAATACTGTGTCATTATTTTTAAGTCAATCCGCGGCCGGCCAGTTATCGAGTTTTGCGACTATTAGCATACGAAGGTCAAACGTACAAACATTCATTTTTATACATTAGACGCATGCGTTGAGTAGTGAGAACTGAACATACGGACATCCGGACAAACTCGGATGGAAATTTTGTTTTGTATTCACTCTATTTAATGATACATATTAATACGATTAGTATGTGTATAAAAATTAAAGTGTATTATTTTGGCGTTATGCTTTTGCTCACAAAGCTTGGCGTACAGCACAGAATGTAATAGTACACACCTCGATGAGTTCATTGTACAACCGGCAAAAAACGCATTTATTAGCCTTCGATACCATGCACCACAGGCGATAAACAACCTGGTGCATGTTATACAGTCAACAGCGCTTTCTGTAACTAAAAGCCCGTGTTTAGTTATCTATACCATTTCTAAAGGAATGTTTGAGGGCGCGCCCAAAATGTCCTGTCACACATTAACATTTAGAATACGGGACTCGATAAGCGGGGGGCCACCCACTGCACATCGACGCTTTCGACGTTCGTCGAGGGCCGGCCGCGGCGTGCGCTCGACACAGAATGCCAGTCACCGCTAATGCCCGCTCATGAATTATTGAAGATAAAAACACCCTCAAGAGTCCTGAACAGTTTTAATGCTCACGAAATATCGTACTGGCCGTTTTTTGTTTTATTATTATGTATTATAGAATACAGCAATTAAATCCTCGATAATCCTATAATTCCGATGATCTATTTAACTTTAAACTTCGTAAGTTTAATTTTTTTAGATGTGTTCCAGTCCCTTTAAAATTATTATAGTGATAGACCGGTTAAAGCTTACAAGTATACATAATAAATTATTATTGAAACTTAAAAATGATAGATTGATCCTGTGTGACTTTGACTTGATTTATGGATCAATTAATAAAACGACCGCTGCTATTTACCACGTAATATTACATATTAAAAATGAACTTCCAATTTCCTTTTGCCCCGGAATTAAGTAACTCGGGCAAACGTGATCGATCTCTACTAACATACATTTTATAGCTTATTTAAAAGATAATAAAACAAAGTCTAGAAAGAAAACTATTTGTAATCATAAAAATTTTGAAAATAAACATTCGTATTTCTAGAATTCCACAGCAGTTCCGTTCTGCGTCCAGTGAAAATTTCGCGAATTTGAAACTATTGAGAATCACGAAACCTATGCATTTCTTGTTGTAACTCGTACACCAGCTGTGAGAGTAATTATTGTTTTGCACTGAAACAGTGCCAGAGCACTTAAAACCGTAGAAAGTCCCCGGCGGTCGACTGGCAAGATTTACTACTTCTGGCAAACGCAGTAAGTTTTTGCAACTTACGTTTCTCCGAATTTGTGTTAAATGTAATACATTAACACGTACCTCTGCGAATACAAAGAAAAGATATTGATTTTTTTTAACAGCTTAGGCAATCACAGGATCTATCTATACATCATTAAAACGATCAATATTTTTTTTGTTTGTTTTTAATTTAAAACCAATTTCTAAGTATCGGTTGAATTGATTTTTCTTTTATACGGACACGTAATCCTCATTTGGTAAGCATTTTTCATCAATCTATAAACCCCTGCTGGGTGTTTCGCCCCAGCACACGAGGTGTGTTAAAGCAACATCGATGTAGCTTTTAGATAATTTATTCATAAACGAACCATATGCGCTCCCGACCCCAATAGTATATTACGCTGACCGGGAGGGAATGGGGTTTATAATGATTTGTTATTCGTGATCAAATATTTGTACTTTTTTTTTTCAGTATTTTAAATCACTGTTATTTTGCAACTCATTCGAATACACTCGTATTGCATTCATTTCGATATGCATTTAAAATATGTATAATTTATGTGCCACCCGACAAACGTTACATATAAAAGTAACACACACGTCTGCTCAACGACGTCATTATGACAAAGCAAGGGCACCGCTACAATGAGTTCACTCACATAACCGTAGACACTAAAATGACCGTAAGTAAATCGATTGCGTGAAATGCCGTAGAATACCTCTACTGATTACTAATAGGTACTATATGTTTTCATACAAATAAAATCATTATTTCAATGATTAGCGAGAAGTCTCCGTATACGTATTAATGGAGACATACAGTGAAATGCGCAAGAATTACTCAGGATCACGTAAGAGAACAAGTCATAAAAGATTTTAATATCTGCTAAATATAATCTACCCTAATATACTTACTATATCGAGCGCCCAACACTCCGTACGTGTGAACATATAATATTCCTATTTCCATTTCCGTTTTTAGGGTTCCGTACCTCAACAGGAAAAACGAAACTCTTATAGGATCACTTAGTTGTCCATCCGTCTGTCTGTCAAGATCCTTTATCTCGAGAACG